>OZ012737.1:475708455-476113455 GCA_963859935.3 Lathyrus sativus | reverse complement strand
AGAGGCAATAACTTTTGATTCAAGTTGAGCAGCTTTGTGTTGGGAATCTTCAGAATCTTTAACTTCATATTTCTTACCTTTAGAATTTGAGTAGCTAATCTCAAAATCTGCAAACTTTTCAACTAGATCTAACTTGTTAAAGTCAAGCTTATCACCAAACTTAACATGAAGTGATTCCTCGACAATTCTTGTTTCAGTGTATATACTATATAGCCTTTAGAGCGTTCAGAGTATCCTTACATGATAAATTTTTGTGCTTTAGAATCAAACTTATTTAAGACCTCTTTAGTGTTCTGGAAAAAAAAACAAGAACATCCTAAAGGATGAAAATATCAAATGTTGGGTTTTCTATTTTCCACAGTTCATAAGGAGTCTTATCCATAATAGGTCTTATAGAGATCTTGTTTTGAATGTAGCATGTTATGTTAACTGCTTCTGCCTATAAGTAATTTGCAACATTTGTTTCATTGATCATGGTCCTAGCCATTTCTTGTAAAGTTCTATTGTTCCTTTGTACAACTACATTCTACTGAGGAGTTCTAGGGCAAGAGAAATAATGTGAAATGCCATGTTCAGTAAACTATTTTTCAAAATCTTAATTTTCAAATTCTCCACCATGATCACATGTGAATTTAATAATTTTAAAGTCTTTTTCATTATACACTTGGGAGCAGAAGGTAGAAAACATAGTATGTGACTCATCCTTATGTTTATGAAAATTGGCCCATGTCCACCTCTTGTAGCCATCAACAATGACTAAAACATACTTTTTTACCATTGACAGAGGCTGTTTTCATAAGCCCAAATAAGTCCCTGTGTAAAAGCTCCAAAAGCCTAGAGGTAGAAACAACATTTTGAAAGAAGTTTCTGAAAACTTGTCTTTCTGACATGCCTCACAAAGAGTATAGGGACAAACTTAGTTATATATTGGGATACATGATGTTTAGGCATTTTGACTAGTTTATGTTCAAGAACATGAGTAAAGCATGTTGACTTCATAAATTTGAACCTATTTATATAATCATTTATTGGTTCAGATAACATTTGTTTCATACTAGCTAACTCTTTCAGATTAATTTTTTATTGTCCCCTATAAAGTTGCTCATGGAACACTCTCTTTATTTGATTCCAATTATTGATGGAGTTTGGAGGGAGAATGGTGAACCATCTGAAAACATCATTGGTCAAAGAATTGGGGAAATATTTCATCTTTAAATTTTTATTATTAGCCATATCATCAGCTTATGTCTGGCATCAAGAAATATGTTTGATAGTAGACTCACTAGTGTCACCTGCAAATTTAGTAAACTTAGGGATTTTCCAACTTCTAGAGAGTTCAGCTTGTTGAGATAAATTTGGTTCATACCATGTATCCTCTAAAGTTTTGATGATAAAAAAGTATTTGAAAAATAATTAGGATTTCTAACTAGCTGGTTCTTATATGCAGAATTATATTTACTTGATGAAATTGGTTCTGACACGAAAGAAGTTATAGTCCGATTGTGATATTGTACTTGTAAGAGAGTCAGAAGTGTGCTTTACTTGCCCTGAAACTGGGTAATGTCACCTCAAGCTCTGTAAACACGGGACTCGAGAATTATAGATATTATCATCAAAAGATTGTGTTGCACTTGTTTCATAGAAGAGTTCTCCAAACAAAGGCCTTATTTAGTGGATAATTCTTTGTCTACAAGTTCCAACACATGCTTTATTGGAAAAAAAGATGTAATAAATTTTTGATCTAATTATAGCCGTTGAGGATTCTTCAACGACTCTATTTTCTTCAGCTATAAAAGGAGCAAAAGAATTAAAGATCAACCAAAAGAATAACACTGCAACTACAACTGAAATATACACACACTTCATTCATATCAGCTCAAGAGAAGCTAATAAGTTAAGAGTTCTTATTCTTGTATAGATTAAGAATCTTAGTGTTAAAGTGGGTTGTATTATATTTAAAGACTTCTTATTTTTAATCACATGTTGTTGTAAGTTATTCCTTCTCTAAACAGTTAGTTTAGATAAAAGTGTCTTACCTTGGGCTTGAGCATTGAAGTCTTAGATTCAAGGAATCTAAGCATGAAGTCTTGGATTGTAGGTCTAAGCAAGAATTCTTGTACTCGAGGGTATAAGCAATGAAGTCTTAAATCTAAGGGTTTTAAGCAGGAAAGTCTTAGGATCTGAGGATCTAAGCAGAAAAGTCTTGATCAAGTGTTGATTAAGCAAGGAAGTCTTAGGTTATCATGGAAATCGCTTGTCCTGCAAGGGGACTGGACTACTCTCAGTTGGAGAGGAACAAGTATAAATGTTATGTATTCTTTGCCATTTGTAGTTACTTCTGTTATATTTTTCGATGCACTTGTTATCAATTTCTGAACTTCTATTTAGAATCTGAACTCTAGTTCAGAAGTAGAAATGATTTGGAAAACATAATTCAACCCCCCTTCTTGTGTATTTTTCTCACCTTCAGTTGGCATTAGAGCAAGATCTGTGTGTAACACTTAACATTTATACAATTAAAGATCCAACGAGAAAGATCCTACCACATAAGGAAGAGGATTTTTCTATGATTAGAATGGTTCTGAAAGGAATCATTCTTCTGCTAAACCTCATGTATTCAGTGGTGATTCCACTGAGTTTAAGTGGTGGAAAAGCAAGATGTACATGTATATCATTGGAAATGATGATGAGTTATGGGATATACTTGAAAATGGCATTGAGATAATTGTTGGCAGTGTTGGTATGGTATTTTACAGAAATTTTTTGACTCCAACTCAAAATAAAATCTATAGAAAACATCAGAGTTTGAGGTATTCTGGTCGATGCCCTATAACATGCTAAGTATTTGAAAATCATTGATAAGTCATCTGCAAAGACTATCTTAGAATCTTTAAGCTCTAATTATGAAGGGAATCAACAAGTTAGAGAAGCAAAAGTTAACTTGTTGGTACAAAAATATAAGTTGTTCAAAATGAAGGATGGCGAGGGTATTGAAACCATGTTCTCCAGGTTTCAGTTTCTTATATCAGTCCTTCAAGTGCTAAACAAGAGTTACTCTATTCCATACCCCAAATTTTGACCCCTAGATTCCATTATCATTCTATTTGCCTCAAGCATATGTTATCTAACCTTAACTGTTTTCAAGTTAATCTTTGTCAAGATGCAGATGAATTAGGGTTTCACACTATCAAGATCAAGAATATTGTGGACTGACCAGTCAAGGTTTTGGATTTATCTTCTACAAATCAAGTTTTCATATCATTAAGAGACTCACATCTTGCCAAGAACAAGTGCTATTTAAGGTTGTTACCAAGAGAATAGGAGAAGTGCAGTGCAAGACCCTTATTAGGGTTTCTAGCAGAAAAAGTCAACTGAAGTTTGAGTTTTGGCTTAAAGGGGTTTACAAAGCTTGATTCATGGTTCATGGTATTCCTATAACGTAATAAAGTTCCCTCAAGAAGTTTGAAAGGCTCAAAGATCCCAGAACAATGAGGACCGGTCCTGAAGATTTCGACTAATCGATTTGTCTGCCTAGAAAGTCAACTCTTTGACTTTTAGGGTTTTGACCCCAAATTGAAGAAAGCAAGTTTTACAATATCATTTTGTGCCTAACTAGTGATATTGGTGGAGATTTAGTCAAGAATTGATGGATAACTTGCAAATCAAGAAACTAGGGTTCATGAAAACCCTAAATTTAAGCCAACTTGAAATGATCATAACTTCCTAACCACACATCCAAATGGAGTCGTTCAAATCTTGTTGGAAAGTTATTGAGGAGCCCTACAAAAGTGTCTTGTGGGGTTTAGGTCCAAAAATGCATATATTTTGAGTTATGAGCTCATCAAGTTGTGAAGAATTTCAACACTTAGAAAATTTTCATGTTTCTTGACTTGTAAGTCAGCTTTTGCAACAATTTTCAAGAGGATTTTTGACAAGGTTCCTTTTGGAATTTGAACTTGTGTAAAACATGAATTTTGTAGACCATGTTTGGGGATTTTTAAAAAGTACAAGAGCATTTTCTTAGCCCTTATGGTTAGGGAGAATCGAAGAAGTCAAGTTGAGGGTTTGCCATGTCACAAAACCAAGTTCATTACTTGAATTTTGATGCATAAACCACTCCAACCTCTTATAATCACTTGGTTAGATCATGTTATGATGTTTAGAGACTTAGTTAAGGGGATTACAAGAGTTGGTCATAAGCAAAAAACCAGATTATGGATTAAATGAATTGTTTATTCATGACAAGACAACCAAGTGGCATGAGAGAGAAACTTTATGCAAAATCTGTCATAACTTAGTTGCTACATCAGCCAATCTCCTCCTATCACTTCTTTCCATCTATTAACAGGTTGTTGGTGATGATGAATTACATTGGAAACTTGCTCAAGCTCAGAAACAAGATTGCAAGTTGGATTTGCTGATTTTTCCCTCCAAAAGGGCAAACTTGGCAAAATGTATCAATCTGCCCATGCCTCTCACTTGTGAAGCTTGTCTGTAAATAGAGCACTCTCCTCACATATAAACAACACCAGATTGAGCTATAAACCAAGCCAAATCTCCTTCATTCCTCTGATCACATTGGTCTTGCAACTTGTGAACTTGCTCCCTTAAGACACACAATCTATTTTTTGCAAAACCCTTGCCAAAAACTCATAAAACCATCAAACACTTCCAACAACACTTCAAACATATCACATATGATGTATTGAAGTTGTTCAAACACTCACTCTCACCAGAAAAATCCTCACTCAAAAATTCAACTGTCAGTCCAAAAAAAGTTTGACTTTCTGCATTTTCACAACCACAACTTTGTCCAACTCTTTTCCAGCCACTCTAACACTTCAAACACCTTGCATATAAGTTGTTTGAGCTATCCAAATCATCATCATACTTCTGTTACATTATTTCCTTGCATTTCACTTTGGAGTTCTTGGTCTTTTCTAGCAAAAACCACCATTCTGTCAAGGCAGCTGCTTGGAGGAAGTTTGGATCACTTGAGCACCTTATTTGAAGTATCTTGAGGTTGTTTGAATCTTCACATCTCAACTGGACTTCTTGTTATGTACACTTTCTTAAGGAGGATACAAGAGGTAAGTGCTCATACTAGCTACTTTTGAAACCATGTTATATTTTGATGTACATTGATGTTGAACATATTTGATATGCATTATAGATCATGTTTGAACTTTAGCTTGCCCTCAAACTTGTATATATTTGACTGTCCACTTGTTCTTGCTTGTTAGATTACATTATGATTCATTTTCATATGCAACTCTTGGTTTCTGTTTAGGCATTTATTTTTTATGGTTGTGAACATCTTTTATATGTCTTATGTGCCATGTTTGATCACTTGGTTGCTGCTCAAAACATGTATTTGTGACTGTCACACTTGTCTTGCTCAAACTTGGTATTTTGGCCATACTATGTGCTATCTGTTGAATGAAATCATATATTAAGGTATGGTGTTTGTAAACATCTCTTATATGTTCCATATGGTGTGTTTCATCCTTGGTTTGCTGTTTAAAATATGTGGTTTGGACTGTCACGATGTTCTTGCACATAATATGTCATTTTGTGTATGGCTATCGAGTTTTTCATTCAATGTATGATCTTTGAAAACTACCACCACCATTGGATTCCTTGTGAATAAATACACAATTTCCTTTTTTATTTCACTCAATTTGGTTGAGTTTTGAGCAAGTTATGGTTGCTCTTGCAAATCTGCCTAAATTTGTCTTGCCTTGACTTAGTTTTTGCCTTGTCTTGCCTAGTTTGGTACCCTATTTTCAAAAGTGCATAACTTCTTTTATTTTTATCATTTTGATGATATTATTTTTGAAAAATGCTCCTTGATATGTCTAGTTTCAATGTGTGAAGAAAGAATTCAAGAATTGTTATTTTTGAAACACTTTGATTCACTTGAAAGACATGACCTTTTTTAGGGTTTTTACTTGTTTTCACAAGTCTCTTTGACTTAGTACTTGGTTTTTCTTGTAAGGTTAATCTTGTATGAAGCATTTTTTTAATGTTTAAAATGTTTGTATGTTTGAAAACATTTGGTTCCTTGTTTTACCATGATCATATTTGCCTTTGTGAATGTATGAACATGAAAACCATGCCTAGAAACGTTTTGTTGATCTGTGTATGTTTCTTGATGTTGTAACCTCTTGAACATGATCCCTTGACCTCATATTACTTGTTTATTTTGTCTTGTTAGAACCATACCATGTTTAGGGTTTGATTCTTACCTTTGTAAATGCATGAATGTGAATGTATGACTTGGAGTTTCTCTGTGAATCCTTGTGTGTTTCTTGATGTTGTAACCTCATGAACATGATTATCAACACCCCCTACCTTACCCTACTTTTTTATGTGTCTTGTTATAACCACAACATGTTTAGGATTCATTATTACCTTGGTTTTTACCATGAATCTTGTTCATCTTTCCCCTTGTGAAGTTTGAATCCATGCTTGAATTGTTGTCACTCTTCATGCTTACCCATGTTTGATTGTCATCGATATGCCTTAAAAATGTTTGAATGTTGTTACATTCATATTTGTTTGATTCATATACCATGTTTAAAATCAAGTTATAACTTGTATGAATGTGTTTTGTTTCCTTACCGTTGATGAACTTGTTGTTGTTATACATGTTGTTACATGCTTGCCCTAATCTTTCTTGGTTGTTACCATGACTATTATACCTTCATCGTGTTTGAGTGAAAGATTATGTATGCTTTAACTTTGCTAAGTTTCCCTAAGTGATGGAACTTGTTAGTTCTCATCCAGTTGCATTGTTTTTCCCTTATTCCAAAGGAAAGTATCTCTCTATTGACTTCACTGTCATAGATAGCTCATTACCCCTCCCTTTGACTTGGTTAAGTCATTAGGTCCTTTAACTTAGTTAAGTTAGAACCTATATCCATTAGACTTTTCCTTAAGTCAAAAGACCTACCCCTTTTTAGGAGTATCCTTCAATTAGAACTTTAAGATAGAGTTTGTTAACTCTATGTAAGGATCATTGTCATGATTACTTACTCACCTCTTGGCTTTTGTCAAAGTCAATCCCTTTGAGTGTCTAACTTAGATCTAGAGAGTTTTGTAAAACTTTATGCAAACATTTTTATGTTTTTCCCCCTTGGAGTCTTGACCATAGTCAAGTATTCCTTAACCCTAGTGAGGAGAATTACGGTTTCTCTGATTCCATCCTAGTAAGGATACGTAGGCATAAGATGTGATATCTTTGCGAGCAAACTTAAAACAATCCTTAGGCCTTTACCTAGAAATTTACCCTAATCTTGATCTAGTAACCCTAGCAAACAAATTAGATAGCTTAGCACGCACACACACACACACACACAAAAGGTTCCTGTAGAGTACTATAGATGTCTAGGATGTGAAATATCTACCCTAGGCATAACCAACCCCCGATCCCCGAATCTTTAGCATTGTTGTTACATCACGCAAAAGGTTTTTCTTTCTTTAACCTTTCCTTTGGATAAATCAAAGCTCAGTGGTGAATTTCAATGAATTAATATTCAAGTTAATTAATAGCTTGACATCTAATTCTCACCACAACAGAAATGGCGACTTCACTGGGGACGCCTATATATTTGAGGGTTTATCCCTTTTTGTGTGCTTGTATGATATATCTCTGTATGGTTACCTACATGTATATTTGTGAATATATAAATGATTTTTTTCATTGGATCTTTGGGTGATATCTTGAGTGGTGAGATAAGTCTTAACCCAGACTTGAGTGTACATATGACAGGATGTGGTATGATCAATAATTAACTATTGGAAGTAGTCCTAATATGTTTGACATATGATGTAACCATGCTCAGTTGAGACCTCCTTGAGATGATTAATGGTGTATGACTAGTCATGCATTTCATTAGTTGTTTCAACCTGAGAGTCCATGAAACTGAGGACCTTTAGTTACCCACTTACCCCACTTGACCGTTTTAGGACGTAATGCGGAGACTATGAGGGAGTAGTCCCAAAATAGTTGTTACGCGATACTACACTTAGACGAGTTTATCCCGAGAATATTTTTGATCCACGTGAGTAGTCAAGTTGGTTAATAATATCCGAGGGATTTATCTATAACTCTGGGAACTCTTGATAGAATCTGTTCTACAGGTACAATGAAAATCTTAGTACATGTTCTTTGGGAGGGTATGCCCTGGATTCATGCTTGTAAACCTGAACCTAGGACTTTTGCTTGTCAGCATTTGCATTTGTGCATTATCTGTGAATACTTGTCTATGTTTTATGTGTGCATCATATCATCATGTCATCATAGCATCTCATTTTGTTGCACTGGTTTTGTAAAACTCAGTCATTTTCTTTTTGCGAAACCCAAGTTATCATGGATTTTGGGAAAAGAAACACTAAGAAATATAACTTTAAGAAATATGATACAATGGAGTTGAGAAATCTAGGAACAATGGTATCCGAAGACTTTGGGAAAACATATGGAAAAATTCTGAGTATTGTGAAAACTAGAATGGAAGAAGGGGTTCTCAAGACCTTGGTTCAGTTCTACGATCCTCTGTACCACTATTTCACCTTCCCAGATTACTAGTTGATGCCGACATTAGAAGAGTATTCTTACTTCATGGGGATTCCAGTAAAAGATAAGAAACCTTTCAGTGGTTTGGAGAAGCTACCCTCGCCGAAGGAGATTGCTGACACACTCCATTTATAAGTATATGAGGTCAAAGCCAATCATACTTCAAAGAATGGGGTCAAAGGTTTTCATTCTGCTTACTTATTAAAGAAGGCTACTTACCTTGCCAAGGAAGGTAGTATGGATGCATTCGAAGCAGTTTTGGCTCTACTAATATATGGTTTAGTGTTATTCCCAAAGGTAGAAGAATTCATCAATTTAACTGCCATCGCCATATTCCTGAATGGTAACCTGATACCCACTTTGTTAGGTGACGCATATCATTCCATTCATCACAGGACTCTTCAAGGTAGAGGAACTATTAGTTGTTGTGCACCCTTGTTATACATATGGTTTGTTAATCATCTACCAAGGATTGAGGCTTTCAAAGAAAATCCTAATGGTTGGAGATGGTCTCAAAGGATTATGTCTCTAACTCAAGCAAACACTCATTGGTACAATTCCGTCTATGACCAAGGAGTCTACATTGATAGTTGTGGTTCTTTTTCGAATGTACCACTCTTGTGAGTACAAGGGGGAATCAACTACAACCTTGCTTTGGCCAGACGTCAATTTAGATTCCCAATGAAGGATATGCCTAACAACATCCTATTGTCCGGTTTCTTCTACATTGACGCCGAAGCGGAGGAAAGTTTAAGAAACAATACGATTGATACTTGGAAGAACATCCGGAGAAAAACCAAAGCCGACCTTGGGAAGAGGAATTATGTAGCTTTTGAGGCATTCACTCAATGGGTCTAATCTAGACCTCGTGATCTCAAGATGCCTTACCTTCCTGAGAAGAATATGCAAATTGTCATCGCATCGTCTTCTGCTATCCCTATTGAAAATATGGAAGAGTGCCAAGAGATTCTTGAAAGAACAAATCTTGAGAGAGACACTTGAGAAAGCAAGTAGGATACTTTTTATTCTGAGACGGATGAATTACAGAGAGAGCTACATGTCGCTACTGCGAAAATCGACACCGACTAAACAGAAGAGTCGCCACCTTTCGTTATTTATCCCTCAGAGCGAGAAAGGAAACGATCGGGAAAAACCTGACGAAAGGGTATAAGACAAGGTCATCGCAACCATTGTCTGGGTTCGGGAGTCGGTTACGCAAGGGGAAGGTATTAGCACCCCTCATGTCCATCGTACTCGATGGGATCCACGCTTGCTGGTTTGTCTACGGGTAAAAAAATAATCTATCTACGGCTTCTAAGGCTAAACGGAAAGAAACTGACTCGGTAGAGCATCACGCTCTATGCCTACGTATTCCCTCGTGCAATGGGAAAGTCAGAGTCATCGTAGTTCGGGAAACTATAGTGAATGGGCTTGCCGAGATATCGCATCTCGTGCCTACGTACTTCCACACGGCGTGAAAGATCAGAGCTTACGTAGTTCAGGCTAACTACGGCTAGACAGGGTGTTCTCGATCACACAGGAGTGAAAGAAAGGATTGACGATACTAGCGTATGCATTCTAGCAGTTAGGTGTTTGCTGCTCGCTCGACGGAGAATTAGGCGTTACCTCTTTGCGGTAGAACGGACGTAGTATGTCGGGTTTGAAAGGTATGGGAACCTACGGGAACTAGAACCACGGTCTGGTCTCAATTGCACTCGGCAAGAGAAAGGAAACATCATTCGTCAGCGGGAAAGTCTCGATTGCACGGCAGTGAGAGAACAAAGAAGTTAGTTATTAGGGTGCTCGCTAGGATATCGCATCCTATGCCTACATATTCTCGTCTGGTACGAGAAATCAGAGCAGCTGCAGTTCAGCCAACTATAGCAAAACAGGGAAAAGGAAAAAGGTAGCTCGCTAGGATATCGCATCCTATGCCTACATACTCTCGTCTGGCACGAGAGATCAGAGCAAACGTAGTTCGACGGGAAAACAAATCTCAATTGCACAGAGGCAAGAGAAAGGGTCTCAATCGCTTGCACGCGAGAGAAAAGGGGTTTCGATCGCCAGGGGGCGAGAACAACGAGGAAGCAGGCTTACGCCTAAACGGGAAGAAACTCGGGACGCACACGCACGGACCTAATACGCAGGAGCGAATGTGTCGCATGTCACCCAAAGGGTACCATACTAGACATCCTAGACAATTGATAAGAAGCTCCTCAACTGTCATTTCCTACGTATCTAACGATACAGCTTACAACACTCGACGGTTGCCTGAAGACTTGAATAAGATGATGTTGAACGAAGCGGCTCCGTTGGCTCCTGACATGCGCGCAAGCTCCATTCCAATCTTCTCCTTTCTGGATCCTTGACGATGACACTCGAACCAGGACCAATGTAACGCTTAGACCGTCATGGTTCGACTTATACGAGAAATCGAACTCTCAGAGGTACTGTATTGATGTCCGTGTCAAAGACAAGATAGAGAAATGATATCGACAATCATTCTCCAATTGAATCGTGCCACACGGTCAGCCAAAAATAAAATCGAGAATAAAATCGGATAGAAAAATAAAATCGTGCGCAGGAAATTGGAGGGTGTAGTTCAGAAAATGTGAGTTGGGCTCAGGCCCACTACAATCATAAAAAACCACCAAAAAACGTGTGGACTGGGGGTCCAATAGGAAACGGAGGGTGTAGCTCCAAACAACTCGTTGGGCCTGAGGCCCAATCCCCAATCCATCTCCCTTCCTCTCTTCCCTCACTCTCTGAAACCCTAAGCTTCTCCGCTGTCAGCACCTTCAGCTTCTCCTAATCTCACCGCCATCAACCTCCGTTCTCCTCTCAAATCACCTCCCGCTTTGAATCCTTCAAACACAGATGAATAAACTGAAAAACAACAAAACTATCGCAGTTCTGGAAACATCCTGATCCATCCTCTGACGTTTTTTAGTGCTTCAACGGATGAAGATGATCTTGAGGATGATAGTGGATGCGAAGATCGGAGTTGGAGATCACGAAGAGACTTCGTTACTGAGGTTGGTGAAGAACTATGGATCTTTGAGGAAGATCTTGAAGTTGCATGCGGATGATGAAGGTCCAGGACGTTTTGATTTAGAGAGGTTCGCGAAGATCTCCCTACTCGATGAAGATCTGATGAAAATCGTTCGAGGAAGATGAACATTCTGGAAACGCTTTGATGAACGACGTTGACTGTTCTATGAAGACCGGTGAAGATCTTCGAGTTTCTGGAGATTTACTGTGCTGAATTGATGAACATTCTTGAAGAAGAACTGAAAGATCTGAAAAATACGATTATGAACGGCGAGTGTTCTATGTAGATTGTTGGAGATCTTTGAGTTTCTGGAGATCTGATGAGCGATGATGAACTGGTGACGAATCTTTGATGGAGATAGGTGCGTTTCGGGAATCGCGTTTGAAGAAAATGATGAAGATCCTATGGATCTTGAAGATCTGGAAAACTCTATGAAGATCTTGATGAACGTTGAAGATATTGATGAAGATCTTATAGATCTTGAAGATCTGGAAAACAAATGATGGTTAATCTTTGAATATCGGTTGAATTCTGGAGAAGAAATGATGAACACATGAATGTCTTTGAGGATTCTGGGAATTTGATTGAAGAACTGATGATGTTTTCGGCGAAGTTTGGCCGTGAGAACCGCCGTAATGATTTCAACGGTGAGTCTTCCGGTGAATTCTCAGGCGTTTGCATGGCCGAAAGGAGAGAGGAAGGGGAAGCCAGGGAGAGACACGTGGGGATAGGAGGGGCTACGTGTGGCAGCTGCATGCAGAGAGAGAGTGAAATACGGCGTGCATGCAGAGTGTGGAGGGATGATGTGTGTGTGGTGAAGCCACGTGTGGGATGAGGTGTCAGGGAAGTGGTGAGTGCTGAAGTGAGGTGGTGAGTGGAAATTGACACGCGTGGCCAGCCTTTATACATGACAAGTGGCACGGTTCTGGACTTGGGCCCCCACAATCAGACACCTGGCCCACGATATATTAATGACTCTGATTTAAGACTCTAAGACTCCATTTAATACCACAATTAAAACTAATGACCAAAAAACTCTATTAAATTCTGATATTAAAACTAAAACCCAATTAATTGCAACTAAAACTCAATTAACTCACAACTAATTAAAATGATTAAAATCTAATTACTCTATGAATTAATTCTAAAACTATTAAACTCTAATTAACCCTAAAAAATAGTAAAAGAACTATCCTATTAAAAAACCAATTAAAAAACTACTTAATGTCTAAAAACAAATATCTATTTAACTATTTAAAAAAAAGAATTATCTATTTAAAATTCTAGAAAAACTATTAAATCTATAAGAAAATATTTATAAAAAAAACCTATTTAATATCTAGAAAAACTATTAAAATCTATTAAAATCTATTTAAAAATCTAGAAAATAAAAGGGAAAAATTCTAAAAATGCAGGGAAGCCAATTAAATCGATTAGAAAACAAATGCGCAACTATAGCGAAATATGCGGTAAAAGCCGGACACCGAAATGTCCTTAAAAACAACAGCGAGAGCTGAAAACACTGAGACGGGCGCAAAATCTCAAAACAACTTATTCGAACTGGCCCGAAATGCCTGAAGCGCTAGGAGAGGCTGTAATCCCGATAAAGTCAATCTGACTGCAAAAATGCAATGGATGTGGTATGTAAATGCAGAGTGCAAAATGAGTCGAAACATAAGCCAAATACAATAGTTGGTTGGTCAAATTTTGGGGTGCAACAACTGCCCCTATTCAAGCGGCTTGGACCTGAAGGGTTGAAGAGTGAACGACTTTCAATCATTCAAAGGTAGAAGACGGTTGAATACAAAAGAAACCCAGAAATTTGCCAACCTGCAGAAATAAACTGCACAAACTGCTTGGGGAAAATATCCAGAACACTGAAACCCGGTTGTCACGGCAACAACCTGATCAATCATCTGATAAAACTTGGGATTTCAACATTAACCCCCTGCGTGACGCCACAGGCATCGAATCAACTTTGCAAGAAACAACTTCGTCCACAACTGGACTAAACTTCGTCAACACAAGGAAAGACTCCATCACCATGGGTACAATTTCGTCCATAACCGGAATAACGATCTCTGTCGGCCACAGGTAACAACTCTACTGGGGACAATTCTGTCAATCACGGATAATAACTCCGTCCACACGGGTAACAATCACTGTCAACACAGGTAACACTTCCGTCAACACGGGCAACAATCGATGTCAACACAGGTAACAAATCTGTCAACACGGATAACAATCTCCGGCAATTTCACTGGGACAACTCCGTCGATCACGGGTAACGCCTCCGTCAACACGGATAACAATCACTGTCAACACATGTACGATCTCTGTCAGCCACAGGTAACAATCTCTGCCAACACAGGCGCAATCACTATCAATCATAGGGAAGAATTCCGTCAACACGGATAACGATCTCTGTCAACACAGGGAAGAATTCCGTCAACACGGATAACAATCTCTGTCAACACAGGGAAGAATCCCGTCAACACGGATACATTTGAAGAATACTTTGTTAGGGAGTACGAGAAACTTAACCAAACAATTCTGTGGGGAAATCACTAGTAACACCGAATCTAGTTGTCACGGCAACAAACTGATCAATCATCAGACAAAGAACCTGACTTTAGCAATAGTTATCTGCGTGACGCCACAGGTAACAAACCCGAAGGTTGGATCAACATGCACTTGATCCTCTCACGTCGTCTAATGATAGACAGGAAGAGAAATACTCACATCGTCTAAAGAAAGACGGAAAGACACCATCCCGAAGGAGAACAATATTCGTACTCACCTCGTCTACTAATAGACGGAAAGGCACCATCCTGAAGGCTCACGCTGTCTAATGATAGACAGGAAGAGAAACAATCTTGATCTCGTATCGTCCAATAATAGATAAGAGGAAAACCGTATTCAAATCTCGCAGCGCCTAATGATAGACGAGAGGAAAATACCTTGTCCGAAGGACCACATCGTCAGTGAGAACTAGCGGAAAGAAAACCATGTAAACTTCAACACTACCCATCAAATTTTAGAATCCTTTCGTCTACAGGAATTGATGGAAAGAAACAATATCCTCAAAGGGGCCACATCATCAATAAGGATTGACAGGAAGAAAACCACCTTCAAATAGCCATGTCGTTGATAAGGATCAACAACTAGGAAAACCAAACATTCTTCAAAGAGCCTCGATGTCAATAAGGATCAACAGTCAGAAAAACACTTCTTGAAATGTCATCTCATCCGATAAATAGAAAGAAAGCCAATATCTGAAAGATCGCCTTGAAATCTCTCGACGTCTAAAGATAGACGGAGAGAAACCATACCCAAAACTCATGACGTCTAATGATAGACGGAGAAAACTCGCTGGGGAGACACATCATCAATATGAACTGACAGTAAGAAACCCGCTGAAAAATCACCTGAAACTTCACATCGTCTAAAGATAGACGGAAAGAAAACCATACCCAAACTTGCGACGTCTAATGATAGACGGAGAAAACCATGCTGAAACTCACGACGTCTAATGATAGACGGAGAAAACCATAATCGAACTCATGACGTCTAAAGATAGACGGAGAAATCCATACCCAAACTCATGAAGTCTAAAGATAGACGGAGAAAATTCTTGCTGGGGAAATACATCGTCAATAGGAATTGACGGGAAGAACAGTCTGTCTTCATCAGATGATCGATAGATAAAACATAACCTTCGTATGATTTGAGAATCAAATACCAAAGAGCTGTCTGATCAAAGCTGCTGAATAAATGCCCCTGAACTGATTACAGAGTACTTCATGCTGCCACGTAAGGCTGATAGAAACTGGCTTATGCTTCGTATGCAGATGCGTATGTTTGAATTTTTCTATGGCGTAAATGCTCCATATAAGATGGAATGCTACGCATTTGACGATGAAATACAAATATGATGCAAATATGATGATATATGCAAGATGCAAATGCAGGCTCAGGATGCTGGAGAAAAGTTGTATACAGAAGAACCATTCCAGCAAAATAAATGCTGGCAAGGTGACGCCAACTCCGCTGATACGGAACCACTTCAGCAAAATAAATGCTGAAGACAAAGCCAACTCCGCTAGGGATAACCAGATATCACAGAATTATTCCAGCAAACTAATTGCTTGAAAGAGTGAAACCAACTCCGCTGGGGGTAACCAACTGTGCTAAGCATGATCGGACTTCCCTGGGGATAGCTCACACGTGCCAATGAAGATTGGACTTTTGCTAGGGAAAACAGATGGAGTCTTCCTACATACCAATGAAGCTTGGATTTTGAAACTGATGCGCCAACACGGATGGGCCTCACAGTGATTGCCAATATGGATTGGGCTTTAGGAACGGCTCGCCAATGAGAATTGGGCTTCCTGAAAATTGCCAATAAGGATTGGGCTCTTGGGCTATCCATGATGGGTCATGTACGACTGACGCTGGAAAACATCCCGTCTGAATTCACAGTTTCTGATTGAAAGGTCAAGGGATAATACGACTTCTCGACTTTCGTCTCACACTTGACGACCGGCTGAACCCTGCTTTAGTAGCTCTGAGTAGCTCTGATGACATGGAGAGGAACGCTTCCTTCGCTTCTGATATGCCCCAGCCTGTGGGATCTTTATGGGGATATTCCTCGAATGGAAATCTAAAAATTTGTACCCTGATGGTTTGATATAAACTGCCCTAGCACTCTGAACCTCGGAGAGATGCTTCGGATCAAATGCCCCTCAGGCATGAAACAACTTCTGCGCTTTTCTTAGAGTGGCATGCCTCTGTCTGCGACGACTCTGCCCCTGATAGGCTGATCTGTGGGAAGATACACTAGTTGTCTTCGAGAGACCCATCAAATCTCGACCTGACTGCTTCAAAATAACTGACTTTGGATGGCTGACACCACTAGGGATTATAGCTTGCTCCAGTTCACGGAATATTCAGGCGTTCTTCATTCTATCATGATCAAACTTTCCACTGTAGGAAACTTTCCTGCTGTCAGGCGCTTACTCAAAAGTAAAACATGCTATTCTACATAAAAGATATGTTAATGCAATGCATATGACAGTTTTGACATCCAATCTGTTCACTGGGAAAGGAAAAAAAAAACATTTTATGGCATGTAATGCACAAATCAGACTATCAACATCAATACCAACATGGTAAGAAGAACCCTTTTAGGAGTCAGCTTTGACACGATCTTTACTGATGTATGCCTTCGAAACAAACCTGCTTCAATTAGGACTTTTGAAGGTTGTAACGTGGTCAGATTCACGGTTTTGAAAGAAAGGATAAAGGCTCAAAATTTATTTTCACCCACATGTTCACCTTGATGTTCTCCAATCCTACGTTTAGCTAATTCAACCTTAGCGTTCACTTCTCAGTGGTTGGAAATTAGGAGTGATAGTTCTAGAAACCATGAATTTTTGGAGTGACAGCCACTCACCTTTCGTTTTTGACACTTGGGGTCACACGACTCGTATTTTGTTCGAGGGTTTTTCTTTTGTGATCCTTTTCGTTTTTTCTTTCTAGTTTTTCGCTTTCCCTCATTTTTGCCTGGACTGGCTCTTTTGAACTTCTTTTGATTGTTAAGTCCAGCGGGATGCCCTCTTTTTTGCCTAAGTCATTTGCTATCAAGTTTTGACTTAGCAGGCTTTTGATTCTTTTTTCTTTCTCTTTTTTTTCGAACAAGTCGTGTGACACTGGTTGTCTGACTCATTGGGGAATAATGTGACTGTTTCACTCCTGATGCTTAACCACCGCGGTTTCTTAGGCACGACCTCTAGAGGTGTGATTGATCCTCGAACGGACACTCCCTTTTGCAATTTGGACGCTCAGTCAAATTAGCTAACACCTACCCTGCCCCGGGTTAAGATTGAGGGTTTTTCGTTTTCTGAAAAAACTCCTACTACCAGGCTCGAAGGGGTTGACAAGGGATTATCTTCCTTATAACTCCGGTGTTTAGGAATTCGAAACAATGCCTGTACATCATCAGCAGGTTTTATTTTCAAAAGCATACAATCGGAAGCTCGTGCGTCTTTAAACTTCGTCATCCTCCCCAAATTCTGCTTAACCAAGCGTTGGATATCTGTAAAAACATTATTAGTGAATATGAATGGACTGAATCAAAACATGCATACTCATTTCATTATCAATATCAATTGAAAACAATACAAGTTTTGCGAATGCAATTTGCGCTTTTACATAAAAGAAACTACAAATGCAAAGAAATGACATGATATAACACAGATTACCAGTTGCTGGAACCGAGTTGTTCGAACTTGATTTGCTGCTGAGCCAGCCATCTTCAGAATTACACGTCGAAGTCATCCTGATACTCTTCCGAACATATGCTATCAGTGAATTCTCCCATAACCTGAACTGACTCACCCACTTGGCTAGATAAAGGAAGGTCGACACTATGAGGCGTGACAGATATCTTGTTAGAATCTATCAAGGCTTGAATCTGGCTTCGAAGCACCTTATAGTCATCTGTTGAATGCCCTTGTGCCCCAACATGGTACTCACAGCGAGTGTTGGCATCAAAACCTGGGGGATAAGGCGGGATCATTGGATCGGTCTCCTTCGGCACTATCAGCCCCCTTTTTACCAAATTCGGCAACAATTGACTATACGACATCGGTAGCTGAGTAAACTGCCTTTCAGGTTTCCTTGGTCTTCGTCGAGCGTGCCGACGCGGCTGACGATAATACGACTGTTGACTCTGGTGGGTAACAGATATCTGACATACAGACCAAACAAGTTGCTGACTCCGAGCACTCGAAGTGTCAGGATACTGAATCTGAGGTACGGGAGATTCTGAGACAACATCACTTCCTTTCTCCCATTCTTCTCGAGAACTGACAATTGATTCATCTTCATAAACTGCAGTATAAGGAATGTCTTGAATTTTCCCGCTCTTGATTCCGCTTACAACACGTTCTCCTACTCTTATCAATTCCGCAGAGCTTGCATTTCCACAACTGAACAGTGCGTCATAGTAACGGCCCTTCAAAGTGTCCACGAAAAGGTCAACCATTTCTCTATCCACAAGCAGTGGTTAAACACTGGCAGCCAATTCTCTCCATCTCTGCGCATATCGTCTAAAGGATTCGTTATCCGCCCGAGATAACTCTTGCAAATGCACGCGACTAGGAGCCATATCCAGGTTGTAGTTGTACTGCTTCACGAAGGCATTGGCTAAATTCGACCATGACTTGATACTATCACTCTTCAACTGCATGTACCAATCCAAAGATGCTCCGATCAAACTATCCTGGAAATAGTGAATCATAAGCTTGTCATTGGCGACATGCAAAGTCATTCTTCTGCAGAACATAACCAAATGTAGCTTCGGACAGCTATCCCCTTTGTATTTCTCAAAATTGGGCATTTTGAACTTCAGAGGCAACACAAGGCCTGGCACCAAACACATGCTCGCAACATTCAGGTCAAGAGTATTCTTGCTTATCAAGGCAGCCCCCTGATCTTCCAACAGCTGAAGTCTCCTCGTATCCTCAGCAGCCCTAGTATTCTCAGCATTGACCCTCGGAACAGCCCTCTGACGATCTGGCATAGGGAAAGTGAAATGCTGATAGTCTGTGTCACGGAGAGAAGATGCATCTCTATCTCTGACAGGAATCTGCATATTCTGGGCTACATTGTTCACTGGAGTCCTCTGAATGTTGTTCTCTCCTATAGTCATAGCTGTTATGGCTTCCATGAACTGGCTCACCTAGCTCTTTAACAGTTCAAACTCGGCCCTGGTAACAAACTGATTATGCTCTGCTGAGTCCATGATCCTTCCAGAAACTAACTCAAGTCCAATGCAAATGTCGGGAAGTCAACTGCGAGTTGGACAAAAGACTGGTAAGCTCTCTGTTCCAGCTGAGTACGGACATGCAAGCATGAGATGCACATGAAATGCAATGCAAAATGCAACAAACACGGGATCACAGCCCCCACAAAGCTCTGAATACTGCTGCGCTGCTGACGGGAGAAGTTCGCTCTGACGAGAGAAAACCAAAATACCGGGTAGGGTGGAAGTCAAGTTTCCTGCAAAAACCCTCCCACTCACGGGTATGGACCTAAACTGACACAGGTTCGGCATCCTATGCGGTCATCAGCGTCACAGACTTTCAAGAGGGACGATACGATACCCAGAAGGTGTGGCATCAGCATCTCTTGAAGCGGCCTCACTTAGCTGAATCCCAAATGATCGGTCCCCAGAGTCGACAACCCTCAAATCCAACAACCTGTCGAGCCCAAAGGGCCAGGCAAGATGCCATCAAAGAGAATCTCGTCTGAGTGTGGATTTCATGGGGACTGGTGCGAGCAAAGCAAGCAGGTCCGTCACTAATCTCCACTCTAATGCTAGGTGCACTCAAGCCCAGGTCCGACTTATCTCTCATCAGAGCTCCCCTCCCACAACAACACAATAGCAACAGATAATAATAAGTGCGGGAAATGTAAATACAACAGTAATATACAATGCACAAAAGTAAACACCCGAAGACAAGCAAACAAGCGCTAGGATTGACTCGCATAGGGGATGGGAAGAGTCCCCAGCAGAGTCGCCAGCTGTCGCTACTGCGAAAATCGGCGCCGGCTAAACAGAAGAGTCGCCACCTTTCGTTATTTATCCCTCAGAGCGGGAAAGGAAACGATAGGGAAAAACCTAACGAAAGGGTATAAGACAAGGTCATCGCAACCATTGTCTGGGTTCGGGAGTCGGTTACGCAAGGGGAAGGTATTAGCACCCCTCACGTCCATCGTACTCGATGGGATCCACGCTTGCTGGTTTGTCTACGGGTAAAAAAAACAATCTATCTACGGCTTCTAAGGCTAAACGGAAAGAAACTGACTCGGTAGAGCATCGCGCTCTATGCCTACATATTCCCTCGTGCAATGGGAAAGTCAGTGTCATCGTAGTTCGGGAAACTACGGGGAATGGGCTCGCCGAGATATCACATCTCGTGCCTACGTACTTCCACACGGCGTGAAAGATCAGAGCTTACGTAGTTCAGGCTAACTACGGCTAGACAGGGTGTTCTCGATCACACAGGAGTGAGAGAAAGGATTGACGATACTAGATGTCGCTACTGCGAAAATCGGCGCCGGCTGAACAGAAGAGTCGCCACCGTGCGTTATTTATCCCAACGGAGGGAAAGGAAATGCTCGAAGTAAACCTACCGCAAAGACGGGAAAGGAATGGTCATCGCAACCAAATCTTGGATTCGGGAGTCGGTTACGCGAGGGGAAGGTATTAGCACCCCTCACGTCCGTCGTACTCGACGGGATCCACACTTGTTTCTGGTATGGATTGTTATTCTATCTATTCTACAGGTCTGAGGTTAAAAAGAAAGAAAATGACTCGGCAAAGTATCGCACTTTATGCCTACGTATTCCCGTCTGGAACGAGAAATCAGAGTCAACGTAGTTCGCCTACCTACGGGAAAGGTGGGAAGGTTGCTCGCTAGGATATCGCATCCTATGCCTACGTACTTTCATACAGCATGAAAGATCAGAGCAAACGTAGTTCGGGCCATGTACGACACAAGCTTGTCTTGATTGTTTTTTTTATCCTTCTGAAAAAGGGTTTTTCTTGATTAAGAGTCCAAGCGGACAAAAATGACATTTTGATGTTTGTTTGAATCTTTTACGGAAGAAGTGTTTTTTAGTGTGTTTGCAATCTCTGACGCACTAGAGACTATGATTTGAGAGTGACTACGTCGTATGTCACCCTAAGGGTAACACATTAAGCAATCAGATTACTGAAGAGTGACCCTCCAACAACCTTTTCTCAAATAGCTTAAGGCTCGTAACGTACGACATTGATTAACCTTATTACTGTGTTTTGAATGGTTCTGACATAAGACGAGAAAGAAGCTCTAAAAAAGCCTATGGTTGAAAAGGGAATCAAAACTACCTTAATGTCGTCATGCATGGATGAAAGCCTAATGTCTATCATATTTCTCTCCTGCGCAGAGAGAAACAGAGATCCTAGGGGATAAACGGCAAAAGAAATAGATACATACAGTAAAGCAGTAAAATGCATGAATGCAGCAGGAAACAATAGGCAAAGTGAACAACTTCACTTTAAACCTAAGGGGAAGATTAACAAACAATACAACAAAGAAATAAAACCCCAAAAACAGTTGTGACAGCTCAACAGCACAAGCAATAGCTCTGACAGCAACAGTTGATTTACCAGCAAAAAGTTGATAGCAACAACCTTCATCTTCATGAATGTTCTTATCCCCTCAAGATCCACTAAACTTTCAATCTTCAATGGACACCAACTTCAACAAACTCCCAGCTTAAGCAAGCTCAAACCCCAACCAGTAACCAGCTTTAACAAGCTCCTGACTTCAACTTCAACAAGCAGTAAAACCCTAGCTTCAACAAGCAACCAGCTTCAACCAGCTCAAACCTATATTTCAATAAGCTTCAACTTTCTCTTTACCAAGCTTCTACAAGCACCTCCAAAGGAGAATCATTCAACAAGATCAGGTTATAATGTTAAGAAACTCAATGACAACCAAAGGAAATCACTAAGATTTTAACATTGCAAATGAAAGGTATCCTCAAAGTTCTACTCACTTGGGCATACCACTCATCCCTCCTAATGAGAGATGGAGCTTCCCAAGGAGGACTTTATGTCATTGGATAGGATAGAGGCAAACAATGCACTCTATGTTTGACAGAAGAATTTGTATATTCTAAGCTCTTCCTATTTTATCCTATTTCTCCTAAGTCTTCAATCAACATCTTCAATCCAAGCAATCCTCATGCATTAACCTTGATCCTTGTATTCAATCTCCTCCATTGATTCTTCATGCTTCCATAAGCCCAAACCAATCCCACACCCCAAAATAAAAGCCCAGACACCCAAACAGACAAACATAAACCCCCGAGGGGGAACACCAAACAATCACACAACTTGTAAAATATGCTAAAAATAGCAAAATAGCATTTAAAATTCTAAGATTTATTATAAGGGGATTTCTACCTCTACCTTACATACCCTATATGTCCCATACTCTAATTCAAGCTAAAAAACCCAAAATAAAAATGTTGTAATGTACCTATGTGGAGTTTGAACCCTAAAACTATCACCCTAATGTTCTCTAATCAAAACTAATCAAAATTAATCCACAAAAATATGAAATAAATCCAGGGGGAACTTAATGCTCTAATCTAACCACCACAAAAAGAAGGGAATCAAAATATGAATTTAAATGACCAAACAAAATTTACAAAATGAGATGTACAAACAAAATGAAAATAAAATGCAATTAAATGTAAAAATCACCAAAAATAGAAAAATGTTTAAAATAATATTTTTATTTTTTTACAATTTTCTTTCGACAATTATTAAAATGTAGCAAAAATCCACATATCAAAATGATTATTTTTCCATTTTATATGAATTTAATCCTAAGCTATATAAAAATGTGAAAATAAAAGAAAATAAAACAAAAATGATAAAGTGGCGTGACAAATAGCAAATAATCTAAGTTAAAACACCAGACTGGGCCCAACTGGGGGTGTGAAAATCAATACGCGCCAGGCCCATGCTTGTAATCAGAAAATGAAAATAAAAAAACAAACACTCGGTGCAAATAGCACCCAAAACACGTGCAAACTGGATGGGCCTCTTAGATGGGGGTGGGAATATCACTTGAACCCAAGCCCATGGTTAGCGTTTTAATGAAACGCCTCGTTTCATGTTCAGAGTTCACCCTTCACAAAATGGAAACAAATCCCAGCCACACGATCCTACTCTGAGTCAAAGTCTTAGGGCAATCCAATGGTCCCTGTTCATAGTCCCAAAATACCTCAGGTGACCTAGCAATCTCTCAGGCGGTGGTTCACGGTGGAAACCACCATCTTCTCCGGTGAGCACCTCCACACAGGTCATCAAACAAGTCAACAATTATAACAATCCTACTTGTTTTTCCACGTAGATCACCAATCCAATCTCAGAATCCCTTGAATCTTAGTCTATCTTAAAACACGAAGAGAATTTCAGAATACACACAATTCTTGATCAACACAAAACTTGAATCTAAAGCTATGGATCGAATCCTCATGTTACACTGATTACTTTCCACTATCCAAACATGATTAATTCATCCAAGATCACCATAACCAACTCTCAACAGAATTTGCACTCCATGATCGAACATCATCAATGGCTACCAAACTCTCCAGAATCGTTCTCTAACTATCCTAGATCCTAACCACAAGAAGATTTCTATCTAATTCAGCCTAGAATGGTGTATAATTGAAAAGTTACATACCTGCAAGGATGAGATCCATAGAAGATCTTTGAGGCACGAAACAAGCTTCAAATTGATGCAAACACCTTCAATGAAGCACTAGAAACACTCTCCAATCTTCAATTTGGCTCGAATTCTTCTCCAACTCCAAAACCGATTTTGAACTTCTCTTGCAAAATTCAGTTATGGCTCTCTCTCCACAGCACGAAATCACCAACCTCTTTTATCTGCACTCACTCTAAACCATTTATAGAACATATTCATGGGCTTTTGATCCATTCTAGAGGCCCAAATCAGGAGATCCATTTTCTGTCATGGAAGTGAAAATTCAATGGTACAGTCGTGTATCCCCTTGCTTCAGTTAGCTGAAATCTCTCCCTTTCAATCATACAAGTCATGGTAAATGTGTTTGGATGGCTGGCTTAGCTTGAATTGGCTTGTGTTGGATTTTGCTTATGTGACTTGTAATTCAAGTAAGAAGTTTACAAAGCAAGTCCATGATTCTGACCTCTAATCAAAAATGTGTTAATTCCATTGTCTCTAAAAGATGTTTTCCAATCAATTTGAGTATTTGGATGATGCATTTTGGACTCATAACTTGAAAATTGCATTTTCCATCCTTTGAACCATTCGAAAATCTTCCATATTCAAGCCATTTTTGGGCATTTTGGACTACAAGCCATTCTAGCTCACCATGACCTCTTGTCTAGCCTAAAAATTCCATTTGGAACACATCTCATGTTGGGCAAAATTTAATTTGAAGAGTGGAAGATGAAGATATTGACCTATGTTGAAAAATGACTTATAATTCAACTTTCCCAAAATACCCCTGAGTTGCCAAGACCATAACTTGAGTTCTACAACTCCTATTGAGGACTTCTAGTACTCAAATTAAAGCTAAGATCAAGATATACAACTCTTATTTTGGCCAAGAATCCATTTGAAAACTCCTTTATGGTCAAAAGTTGCTTGGAAGTCAAGTGACTTTCACAGATAAATTTCAATGTCCTCTGATGACCTCTAACTTGCAAGAACCATAACTTGAGTTCTATAAATCTCATTGAAGACTTCTAGTACTCAAATTAAAGGTATTGAGAAGATGTACAAATTTCATGTTGACCAAGGATCGATTTGAAACTTTCATTTTGACTTATCCGGCTTGGAAGTTAAGCCTAAATTAGGGTTTTTACACTAAAACCCTAATTTAGTAACTCCTCTTCTTCTTGATTCCTATTGATTTCCCCTTGGCACAACACCACACATGTATCCACACATCAATCCATGAATCCCACATCCTTCCACTAAGCCTTGATTCTCTTCAATCACTCAGTTGACCTAGGGTTGACCCAGATGAAACCCTAGTTGACTGCATTCAACTGTAGCTCTTGTAATCACACCAATGACTTAAATCATCTTCAAAATGATCCTCTAAGCCCTCCATGATGCTAGTACACATTCCATACCCTTAGTTCATAGCTCATGTCTCCTTGATGATCCTCAAACACACACCCAAATGGGGGATAGATCCACTGCTTGACCTTCTAACTGTTCAAGGCTTCAATTCCTCAGTTGCTAACTTAGATAATCTTGAGTTTGAATAAGAACCCCTTTTGATGTGCTCCTTTAGCTGAGAATGGCACTTGATCCCTTTCTAGATAACTTTCTTATGTTATGCTATGCAAATGGATGAACTATGTACATGATCTATTATGCAGATAATAATGCAATTGAGAACACCAATCAAGTGAAGTGAGTTGGTCAAATTTTAGGGTGCAACAGCTGCCCCTATTCAAGCGGCTTGGACCGGACTGGGTGAAGAGTGAACGGCCTTCAACCATTCGAGGTACGAGACGGTTGAATACCAAAGAAACCCTGAAATTTGCCAACCGCAGAAATAAACTGCACCACTGCTTGGGGAACGACGTTCGCCGAGTGAACCTGATTGTTATGGTAACAACAGATCATTCGTCGGGGAATAACTCGGATTTTGACTATCACCACCCATGTAACACCACGGGTACTGAACTATCTTTGCAAAAACTCCTCTGTCCACAACTGGACTAACCTTGTCAACACAAGAAGAGAAACAAATTCGTCAACACGAGCAAAGATCCCACCATCACAGGAAAAATCTTATCCACAATTGCCCTTAAATTTCGTCAACACGAGAAGCCATAAATTCGTCATCACGAGGAAATCCTATCATCATAGGAATACAACTTGCCCTCATTAGTACTTTTATAACTTGTCCTCAGCAGGACTCCACATTCCATCATCATGGAGAGATAAAACTTGTCGACTCCACTGGGGATGGGCTATCCGCATCTCGTCAACACGAGGAAAATAGATTCATTAACATGAATAAATCCTATCATCATAGGAATACCATTCTTGTACATCTCTGAACTTACATTTTGTCAACACGAAGAAATCCTATCCACATAGGCATAAATCGTCCTCACCAGGACGCACATTCCGTCAATACGGAGAGAGTAATTCGTCAACACGAACAAATCCTATCAGCATAGGCATAGATTGTCCTCCTCAGGACTCCATATTCCGTCAATCATAGAAAAATCCCATCAACATAGGCATCAATCGTCCTCATCAGGACCCCATATTCCGTCAGCACGGAGGAACCTCATCCTCATCAGGACCCCATGTTCCGTTATCCTGGAGAAATCAAACTTCGTCCTCAACAGGACTCCATATTCCATCATCATGGATAAGTAATTCGTCAACACGAATAAATCCTATCATCATATGCCTAAATTATCCTCATCAGGACTCCATATTCCATCAACACGGAGAAATAATTCGTCAGCACGCATAAATCCTATCATCATAGGCATAAATTGTCCTCCTCAGGACTCCATATTTCGTCAACACAGAGAGAACTCGTCCTCATCAGGACTCCATATTCCGTCATCACGGGGAGAGTAATCTTGGTCCTCCACAGGACTCTATATTCCGTCAACACGGAGAAATCCTATCAACATAGGCATAATTTGTCCTCATCAGGACTCCATATTCCGTCAACACGGAGAAATCAAACTTTGCTAACACGAATAAATTCTATCAACATAGCTAGGGATATTCTGAAAACCAAAGACCGACACCCGTTCTGACAACAAGCGACCACTTCTGAAATTTTGATTCATGGATCCCTGGGATGCGACTGTAGCAACAAACTTGACAAACAGTCCGCTGATCAGACACGAGAAAACCTCAACCAGTAACTTTGTGGAGATGATAATAAATTGAATCGCATCATCATATGTCTCACGTCAAGATTTTGATTATCTGAAAAGACATCTGAGCCTTAGAACTCCATACTCCTGTCGAAAAACATACCTGAAAGCAAAAGGTTAACCCACCTGGCTTATGTTTCAAACTGCGCCTGTTTGACAATGGCGTAATGTTCCATACAGCATGGAAATGCTACGCGTTTTCTAGACAGATGCAAACATGATAATGCATGCAAATGCAAATGCAGGTTCAGGCTGCTGGGGAAAAGTTCTGATAAACTCGCTTCATCACGGATGCTGAGGACAAATACCATCCTGTTGGGGAAGGAACGGTTGCCACCAAGTATTCTGGCAAAATAAATGTCAGGACATACAACAAACTCTGCCGGGGAGAGGTTTAAACCTTCGATTTCCACTGGGAGGAAAGAACAACACCTGCTGGGGAGAGAACATTCCGCTGGGGAAGAAACGGCTCTCTTGGGGAATATTTACCGACTCCGTTGGGGAGAATGAACAACCCCACTGGGGAAAATAATTGTCTGAGTATAGTTTACAACTCTCTGAAAGCTGAACGACTCTGCTGAGGATAAGGATTCCTTTTGGAGAACCACCAATGTCTGAATACAGCTTACAAACTTTGGGGTCATCAAATTCAGCTGAGGGTAAATGACCCCGCTGGGAAAAGTAAACCATCTGGCATCAATCTTGACCTGCTGGAGAATACCCTTTGGGATAAGCTGCGACTAGCTGGGGAAATTGTCCTTCCTTCAATAAAGAGCATTGTCATCTTAGCTTCGGGAAATGAAGGGCGACCTGCGTGGGGATTCATCTCGCATTAGTATCAAGTCTTTTCGTCACGAGTCTCTGGTTAGGACTACAATCTTCTGATCGTCCACTTCATGTGGGCAAGAACCCTGCAACACCACAAACGAGACAAGACAAGTCTATACAACCAAATCTATTCAAGTTAGCGTTAGTGACATCATTTTCAGTCAATCCGAAGTTTTAGCAATTATTAGCAAGGGCCAGCAACATTATGCACCTGCTAGTTTTATTAAAACATTGGCGTTTTTCACATTCAAAACAGTAAAGAACAAGTATCAACTACTGAATAACATGTTTTATTGATTGGGCCCCTGAATGGGCAGAGTTTTGTACACTGGGTGTAACTCCTGAAAAGAGGAAGTTACGCACAACAAATATACAATTATGCACAGGAAGCATAAATACAGTGGCAAATCAAATTTGCGCATATGTCGGCAACGTGAAGCAGACAACCATCATGAGCTGATCCTCCTATGACTCGCCTAACTCTGATGTTCTCCCGGTATTCAAACTTCTGAAGAGATTGTATCTGATAATCAAACCCCCAGGTGTATTCTCCCGCACCAAGTTGCAGCATCAAATTCGGACCGCAGTCATTTGCTTTTCAAATCCCTAACTTTTGCGTGAACCGCCCTTTGCGGGTTTTCAGTTCACCGGGATACCCTTTTTTTCCGAAGCCGCCCAGTGTAGGTTTTCGACTCCGCAGGTGTACATCTTCTCAATTTTATCCCTAATTTTTGCCCGAACCTTTTATTCTGTTTTTGGTTCGCCAGGATGCCCCATTTTTGCCTGGACTCTTTTTTTTCTGTCCAGCGGATCAATTTCAAGCAAAGTATTTTTTAACTGCGTCCGAATTCACAGACGATGTAAAGTCTTCACCGTCCATGGTGGACAACAACAATGCTCCTCCTGAAAAGACTTTTCTGACAACGTAGGGACCCTCATAGTTCAGCGTCCATTTGCCCCTGTGGTCAGCCTGTGGCGGGAGAATCCTCTTCAGCACAAGGTCGCCCGTCTGAAAGCTCCGAGGATGTATCTTCTTATCATACGCTTTCTTCATCCGACTCTGGTACAACCGACCATATGCGAGAGAAGCTAGCCTCTTCTCATCCATTAAACTCAGCTGGTTCAACCTATCTTTCACCCATTCGGCCTCGTCAAGTTGGACATCTCGTAATACCCTCAGGGAAGGAATCTCAACTTCCAGTGGTAACACTGCTTCCATTTCGTATACCAACGAGAACGGGGTAGCCCCGGTTGATGTGCGTACCGTCGTACGATAACCGTGCAAAGCGAAAGGTAGCATCTCGTGCCAGTCCTTATAGGTCACCACCATCTTCTGAACGATCTTATTTATGTTCTTATTGGCCGCTTCAACAGCGCCATTCATCTTGGGTCGGTACGGAGAAGAGTTGTGATGTTCGATCTTGAAACTCTGACACAGCTCCTTCATCATCTTGTTATTTAAGTTCGAACCGTTGTCGGTAATAATCCGCTCAGGGATTCCATATCTGCAAATGATATCTCGTTTGATAAACCTGGCTACCACCTGCTTGGTCACATTTGCATATGATGCCGCTTCCACCCATTTGGTAAAATAATCGATTGCTACCAAAATGAAACGGTGTCCGTTAGATGTCGTCGGCTCGATTTTTCCAATCATGTCAATTCCCCACATCGAGAATGACCATGGTGACGACATCACGTTCAGAGGACTCGGAGGCACATGGATCTTATCCGCATAAATCTGGCACCTATGACACCTCTTCGCAAACTTGAAACAGTCAGTTTTCATAGTTAGCCAGTAATAACCTGCCCGCAGCAGCTTTCTCGTCATAGCATGCCCACCCGCATGTGTACCAAATGTACCCTCGTGTATTTCCTCCATGAGCAACTTCGCCTCTTTCTCGTCTACACAACGTAGCAACACCAAGTCATGATTCATTTTGTATAAGACCCCGTCCGGGTTCAGATAGAAATTGCCAGCCAATCTCCTGAGGGTCTTCTGATCGCGACTGGATGCCCCAGCCGGATACTCCTTGTTCTTTAGGAAATTCTGGATATCAAAATACCAGGGTTTATCATCAGATGCTTCGTCAATGGCAAATACGAAGGCGGGTCTGTCAAGCCGAGAGATAACAATTCTGAGAGCCTCATTCCAGAAGTTGGCTTTATACATGGAAGACAATGTGGCCAGGGCGTCAGCCATCTGATTTTCTGCTCGCGGCACATGATGCAATTCAACCTTGTCAAAGAAAGGCAACAATCTCCTTGCATAATTCACGTACGGTATCAAATTGGGTTGACGTGTCTCCCATTCTCCTTTTATTTGATTTACCACCAGAGTTGAGTCTCCGTATACATCCAGATTTTTGATTCGCAAATCCATGGCCTCTTCCAGCCCCATGATGCAAGCTTCGTATTCGGCTTCATTATTGGTAACCGGAAAGGTCAATCGAGCAGTAAATGGGATGTGCGACCCATGTGGAGTAGTGATGATTGCCCCTATTCCGCTACCATAGGAATTCACAGCTCCGTCAAATATCAACTGCCATTTGGAATCTGTTCTTGGCCCTTCATCCGGCAACGGTTCTTCCCAATCTTTCATCTTTAGGTACATGATATCCTCGTCAGGAAAATCAAACCTCATCGATTGGTAGTCCTCAATAGGCTGCTCAGCCAGATACTCTGATAACACGCTCCCCTTTATAGCCTTCTGTGAAACATACTGGATGTCGTATTCGGTCAAAACCATCTGCCAACGGGCAATTCTACCAGATAGTGCCTGCTTTTCAAATACATATTTGATAGGATCCATCTTCGAGATGAGCATGGTTGTATGATTCAGCATGTACTGCCTCAAACGCTTGGCGGCCCAGGCTAGCGCACAACAAGTTTTTTCGAGCATTGAGTATCGAGATTCATAGTCAGTAAACTTCTTACTCAGGTAGTATATCGCATGCTCTTTACGCCCTGTCTTGTCATGTTGACCGAGAACACAACCCATACTCCCCTCAAGAACCGTCAAATACATAATCAAGGGTCTCCCTGCTACTGGAGGTATCAAAATAGGAGGCTCTTGCAAATACTGTTTTATTTTATCGAACGCCTTTTGACAATTTTCATTCCATGTTACAGCCTGGTCTTTTTTCAACAACTTGAATAACGGCTCGCATGTAGCTGTTAGGTGAGATATGAACCGAGCGATGTAGTTCAACCTCCCTAAAAACCCGCGCACCTCTTTTTCTGTTTTAGGCGTCGGCATTTCTTGTATTGCTTTTATTTTCGCAGGATCGACTTCTATTCCATTTTCACTCACGATAAACCCCAGCAGTTTACCTGATCTCACCCCGAAGGTGCATTTGTTAGGGTTCAGTCTCAACCTGAACTACCTAATCCTCTTGAATAACTTCAGCAGATTCACCAAATGTTCTTCCTCCGTCTGGGATTTGGCAATCATATCATCAACATAAACCTCGATCTCTTTATGCATCATGTCATGAAAGAGAGTCGTCATAGCACGCTGATACGTTGCCCCAACATTCTTCAGTCCGAAGGGCATCACTTTATAACAAAATGTTCCCCAGGGTGTAATGAAGGTAGTCTTCTCCATGTCTTCTGGCGCCATTTTAATCTGATTGTAGCCCGAGAAGCCATCCATGAAGTAGAATACGGAGAATTGAGCGGTGTTATCAACCAACACATCGATGTGAGGAAGTGGAAAATCATCTTTCGGGCTTGCCTTGTTCAGATCACGGTAATCTACACACATTCTCACTTTACCGTCTTTCTTTGGCACTGGCACAATATTAGCGACCCATGAGGGATATTTTGTAACAGCCAGGAAACCAGCATCCCACTGCTTTTGAACCTCCTCCTTAATCTTCACAGCCAGGTCCGGTCTAGTTCTTCGGAGCTTCTGCTTAACCGGCGGGCATTCTTCTTTTAGCGGCAGACGGTGCACAACCATATCCGTATCCAGCCCAGGCATGTACTCATACGACCAAGCAAAAATATCACTGTACTCTTTGAGCATTTCAACCAATCTTTGCTTGACGTCGCTCTGCAGTGCGGCCCCTATACGGATATTCCTTTCAACCCCTTCCGACCCCAGATTGACGATCTCAATGACTTCCTCATGAGGCAGAATGATTCGTTCTTCTTGTTTTACCAACCAAGACAACTCTTCTGGAACGTCGCCATCTTCAACAATCTCTTCTTCGGTCTAAAATACTGGGTGCTCAAAGTCGAAGTGAGTCATAGGCGGTTCATAGATGTTATCTGAAATAGTAATCCTGCAAAGGAAATGGTTAAATGCTTCAAAACACATACAAAGTGAATAACCACGTCGCCATTTTATTGTAAAAAAATAAAAACAGGAAAAACAGAGATCACAATATTTGTACATGAAAAATTCCCTTTATTTAACGATTAAACAGTGCAATGTACATAACAGACCGGACCTAAGCAAAATCACGATGCCCCGGGTAGGACACCGGATTGTTCAACAATTAAGAAAACAAAGTATTACTGTTTAGTTGTCACAGGAATAGTCTCCTGAATAGACCAATTGCAAAGCCCTTGTCCTGGTGCGCTCGGCTGAATCCAGGCGTCCATGTCGCAGTCGTTGTCTCCTTCTTCGGAATCTGAAACAGCGCTGATGGTCTCGTGATATATTCCACTAGCCGTAATTGTTATTGGTCCTTTGAAACGAGGTGCCCCTATAGTAGGCGTTGATGATGAAGGTTGATATCCCAGCCCAAATCTGTCCATTTTCACGGGAATATCCAGAACCTTGCCCTAGCCCTTGGTCTTGCCAGTCTTCACTAGAGCCTGAGCCTCTTTGTATGATGATACTGCCACCTCTGATGCTTTACTCGACCCTGGCACTTTGTCTTTGATGTGCAACCCCTCAAAGGCTTGACAGGGTGTCTCATGGATTTTGCCGTCAACTTCCACGTACTTGAATGACGACAAATGGCTGACCAGTATATCCTCCTCTCTACAAACTGTGACCACACTGTCCCCCACCATGTACTTCAGCTTTTGGTGCAAGGTAGATGTGACTGCCCCAGCACCATGGATCCATGGTCGTCCGAGAAGACAGCTATATGCGGGCTGGATGTCCATAATGTAGAATTCAGTTTCAAAAATCTCCGGCCCCACCTGCAGAGGCAAAGTTATAGATCCAAAGACTGACCTCCGTGTACCATCAAATGCCCTGACCACCAAGTCACTAGGCGTACAAATAATCCCCCTGATGTCTAATTTCATCATTGCTTTCTTTGGTGGCACATTCAAGGAAGACCCGGTATCTACCAGCACGTGGGACATGACTGCGCCCCTGCATTCAACTGAGACGTGCAACGCCATATTATGCTCTCTTCCCCTCGGGGTCAAGTCAAAATCCGTAAATCCCAAACTATGGCCTGCATTCACGTGCGCCATTACCCCCTCCAACTGATTCACAGAAACATCTTGGGGTACAAACGACGTGTCCAGAATTTTCAATAATGCATTCCTATGAGCTTCGGAACACAATAACAGCGACAATATGGATATCTTCGACGGCGCTTATTGAAGGTGCTCAACAATCTTATAGTCACTCTTACGGATAAGACGCATAAACTCTTCTACATCCTTCAGTACTGTTTCTTTTTCATTCCTCTGCACAGGAACATCCTCATTCACTTTCCCTTTATCTTTTGCCAATCGTTCAGCCTCTACCTCAGGCGATATAAAAATTCTCCCGCTCCTCGTCGTCCCTCCATTTCCGACGACATTGTCCACAACCCCAGCTGGCTGTTTACTGATATCAAGTTTCTCCCCATCACAATATGCTTCCAGCCCATAAGTCCAGGGTACTGCCCTGGTGCTCTCATACGGGATTGGTCCTGCCTTTGTAATAGTAATTGTCGACCGCCTGGCTGGCGTCGTTATGGTTGTCGTCTTCCGTGGAATTGTCACCATAGCAACATCACTTTGCTCATCAGCTAATACTTCTGCAGGTTTCTCAACTGCCGTTCTGTCGAATTGCAACGTGCCTTCATCTATCAAGGTCTGAATACCCTTCTTCAATTCATCACAACCCCCAGCTTGGGTCCAACATTCTAGACAAAACTCATCGCAGCCCGGATACACACCTCCTTTCAATAACCTGCTCTTTATTTCACACAACGGTGTTTTCAGTTCATCAACATTCATGATCAGATTCAAACCCTCCTCAGTTAAAATAGCATTTGCCCTATGGTTGGGCATTGGCTGCTGTACTATATTTGGACCTGCTCGTCCAAAATTTATGGCCTTGCTATCTAGTAGATCTTGAACCTTATGCTTAAACGCATGACAGGCCTCTATGAGTCACCTTGACGACGACCACCGAATGCTTTTCTATTACCGTCTGACGAAGTAGACTCCCCAGCTTGGAATCTTCCCATTTTAATATTACTTTCAACCTTCTCGCCCATCAAGATTAGATCCGAGAAACTGCCCAAGGAAGCAGGAAACAGCTTATCATAAAATATGCCGGTGAACGTTCCTATGAACTTATCATTCATCTCCTTCTCAACCAAAGGAGGATGAACCCTCGCAGCCATGTCGCGCCATCTTTGCGCATATTCTTTGAAGCTCTCATCTTTCTTCTGTGACAACCCCTGTAGTTGGACCCTGTTCGGTGCCAGGTCACTATTATACTTGTAATGAGTCACAAACGCTTCAGCCAATTGCTTCCATGTCTTTATCTGAGTAGGCTCCAACCCCATGTACCGTTCAAGGGAAGGACCAGACAAGCTGTCTTGAAAGAAATGCATCAGCATCCTCTCATCGTTCGAGTAAGCGGACATCCGTCTGTAGTATGACCGCACATGCACCTTGGGACAGGTATCTCCCTTATATTTATCAAAGGTGGGGGCCTTAAATTTCAACGGTACCCTCAGACCAGGCACCAGTCCCATCGTGGTCATATCCAAACCGGAAGCACTCTGATTCAAAACACCTTTCATCTGCTCCTCGAGCATCTTGATTCGCTGAGTGTTGTCTACAGGACCTTCAAAACCTCTACCAGAGAAAGCATCTTCTTGTTGGTCTTCCATCCAATTAACATTCTCATTTCCATACCCATCATACCCATTGTTACGACCAATTCTAGTCTGATTCATCACAGGGCCCCGTCCCCTGTTACCATACCCTTGAGCGACCCCGGTAGGTCCAAAAGGCATCATTCCAGCGCCATTTCCGTTACCAAATCCACCATAGCCCTGATTGGCATTACCAAATCCATCCTGTCCGAAACCCTGAGCGTTGAGACCAAACTTCCCATCCTGGTTAGCATAATCAAACCCCTGGTCGTTATAGCCAAATTCGTTGTTACCAAAGCCGTTACCTCCATTGTTATCACCGCCCAGATTGGCGTCTCCGAATCCAACGTTGTTAATGACAGTCTCATTACCGATTCCGGTATTACCATTCTCGGCGCCAGCGCCATTGTTCACATTCACAGCAGGTATATTCACCACAGGTGGAGCTACTGGTGTAGGAGTCCCATCCCCATGAATGGTGTCAACACGTACAGAATTGTGGTCTTCGTTCCCATTCCCGACATTTCTCGTCAGTAATGGCTGCACCAAAGTTTGCAAGTTTTCCTGCCCTTTCACAATTGTCTCCATCGTCTGCATGAACAACGCCAGCTTCTCACGCATTTCCTGCATCTCGCTCTGCATCTGGTCCATAACTCTTTTGCAGTTGGTACGAGTAGAGTATCGGTGCGGGCGTTGACTTTCAATTCTGGAAGAACCTGGATAGATGCAGGAAATGAGATACAATTCAATAATTACCTGGTGAATGCAATATGAATGCAAATGCAATTATGTAAACATGCTACAGGTTATATTCCCCCGATTCTAGTTCCGGAGAGAAAGCCATTACGGCAATGGAGTCCCTATCCAGCAAGCAATAAACCAGAAAATCCTCATATATAACGAATGCCAGGAGGATGAGTACAAGAGTTCAACTGAATACAACCATAGAGACCTCGGCCAACAAGTCTGGCGATGGCCCAAATATGAGTACAAATAACAAAGGTAAGGCAAAGATACATCAGGCCACATGGCGTGCTCGGACGTCCTCCAATATCCTCATCGTCTCTGAGTTCCCTAGTCGGGAGATCAACTCCTGAATCAGTAAAGCATGCCGCTCGGTAGTGGATCTCAGCTTCGCGGCGTCATCCCAGGAAGCTCCTTTGCTCAAACTCTCGTCAGATTTGTACCTCTTGGAACCGGCCTTCTCCTCGTAACCTCTCGACTTCTCGTCACTGTCACTTACTCTGAGACCAGCAGTACTCCTAAGGGATGTCACTTCAGCAATCTTTGCTTCCTGGGCTTTAATCTGTGCCTCCAGCGTGGCAATCTGAATTTTCAGTTCGTCTTCGCACTCTTTCCGCTTGGTAAGCGTGGCATTCCACAAAGCTTCCCACTTGCTGATACGAGCATAAGCTTTGCTTAGAAGTTCCTTCTTGGAAGTAAGCACCTTGCTAACATCGTTCAAGGCTATCCCCACTTTTTCTTTCTTGTTGGTTGCTTCTGTCAGCTCTGATCCCAACCTGTTAATCAATTCGGTCTGTTCCTTCACAGTGAAGGTGGCTTCTTTCTTCTCTCGTCGTAACTGGAAGATCTCCTTCTCTAACTCCTCGTTAGCTTTCTTCGATTCCTCATTTGCAGCCAACAACTTGCTATATTTCTTACTCTCTTCTGCAGGAGGTACCTCAATCAATGGAAGATATAGGGGTTCCACAGCAGGATAAGGCATCAAAGAAGTACTAGCTCTCTCACGGACCCATGCCACATAAGGATCATAAGCTCTGTTGTTGCTCTTACCGAGCAAAGCTTTCCCCCTCCTATGGATGCTAGCCCATGCATGTCTCAAGCTGATCAAAGAAGCCTCGTCTAAGGAGCCCGTGAGATACAGAGATTCCTGTATCTCAACCTCAATAGGAGAATCTCTCAAGGCATAACCAAACTGTCGTACCAATAGTGAAGGATTATAGTTGATACAGCCTTTCCGTCCAATCAGGGGAACATTCGGAAAGCCACTGCAACTATATATAATGTCAGTACCAAGCATACCCCGGTCAAACCAAATGATATTCTCAGCAGATAGCCCCATCAACCGGGAAGGCCAATCCAAAGTATCAACGGTATCAACAAACGGCCCAGTCTTCGGAAGGTGCCTCTGGAACCACCTGTACAAGAGAGGAAGACAGCAGGAAACATTCTTGCCACAACGTTTCTCATTCTTGTAGTGAATGGAATGATAAACATTGCCCAAGAGAGTAGGAACGGGATTCTTCGAGGCGAGAATCAAGAAGGCATCCGAGTCAACAAAGTCTGGCACGTTAGGAAACAAGACAATCCCGTAGATGCAGACAGCCAGAATAGCACTAAAGGCAACCCAACACCCATTCTTCGTGAACTGTGTAGCCTTCTCAACTAGGACAGATAAGTGAAAGCCATAAGTTCCATTCAGCTTGACCAAGCCTCCTGGAAACTCAGAAGCGTCCAAACTGACAATCTCTGTGAGTGTAGCTAACTCAGGCTCAGTATCAACGTGTATAAAGGGCATCTGGTCTAGCACGGGAATACCCAACATAACATAATACTCCTCCAAAGTGGGTGCCAGAATGTAGTCTGGAAATAAGAAACATCTCAGCTGCGGCTCATAAAACTGCATCAAAGTATACACCCTAGTGGTCTCAAAAGCTGAAGGTGTGTACAACAAGCTAAGCAGTCTCCCATAGGATACTCTGAACCCAGCCCTCACACTCTCATCTGCCAAAGCAACTAAACCCAGTAATGAACTGATGTCTGGTGAATGCAACCTGTAAGCAACCGTCTTCTTCAGGGACTCCATGCCTGGCTAGAAGATATCCTAGAATCAGAGGGGAATGATCACCTGCAACATAAATACATGTTAATGAAATGCAGTCATGAAAATGCACATGCATATGCAAACAATGGACCAAGTGCAATGCTGATAGACTAGGCTGCTCTGTACTGAAGCCCTGAGAACCATTCAATCTTTATCTCAAACCAACCACTCAAATGAACCTTGTAACCACATTTCACTATCAGAGATAAACCAGGTATTCTGAGGTCAAAGGTTTCCTGCAAACAGACCCTCCTACCCCTCACAGGTGTGTACTTAACTCGCAGACGAGGTACGGCATCCTATGCGGGTTTAACGTCACAGACTTTCAAGAGCGATGATACGATACCCAGAAGGTGTGGCATCATCATCCCTTGAAGCAGCCTCACTTAGTTGAATCCCAATTGATAGGTTCCCAGAGTCGATAATCCTCGGGTCAGACAACTTATCGAGCCCTAAGGGCCAGGCAAGAAGCATCAAAGAGAATCTCGTCCGAGTGAGATTTCGCGGCTAGCTGGTGCGAGCTAAGCAAGCAGACTAACCACTACTCTCTCTCTAAATCTATATGTGTACTCAAGCCTGGGTTTGGCTTATCTCTCAACAGATTACCCCCTACCCACAGCAGTAATGATAATATAAGGCTAGTAATAACATTGCGGAAAGTAAAGACAGAATAGTAAATCCATACAACACCCCTGACGGAAAAACAAGCGCTAGGATTGACTCGCGTAGGGAACCGTTGGAGTCCCCAGAAGAGTCGCCAGCTGTCGCTACTGCAAAAATCGGCGCCGGCTGAACAGAAGAGTCGCCACCGTGCGTTATTTATCCCAACGGAGGGAAAGGAAATGCTCGAAGTAAACCTACCGCAAAGACGGGAAAGGAATGGTCATCGCAACCAAATCTTGGATTCGGGAGTCGGTTACGCGAGGGGAAGGTATTAACACCCCTCACGTCCGTCGTACTCGACGGGATCCACGCTTGTTTCTGGTATGGATTGTTATTCTATCTATTCTACAGGTCTAAGGTTAAAAAGAAAGAAAATGACTCGGCAAAGTATCGCACTTTATGCCTACGTATTCCCGTCTGAAACGCGAAATCAGAGTCAACGTAGTTCGCCTACCTACGGGAAAGGTGGGAAGGTTGCTCGCTAGGATATCGCATCCTATGCCTACGTACTTTCATACAGCATGAAAGATCAGAGCAAACGTAGTTCGGGCCACGTACGACACAAGCTTGTCTTGATTGTTTTTTTTATCCTTCTGAAAAAGGGTTTTTCTTGATTAAGAGTCCAAGCGGACAAAAATGACATTTTGATGTTTGTTTGAATCTTTTACGGAAGAAGTGCTTTTTAGTGTGTTTGGAATCTCTGACGCACTATAGACTATGATTTGAGAGTGACTACGTCGTATGTCACCCTAAGGGTAACACATTAAGCAATCAGATTACTGAAGAGTGACCCTCCAGCAACCTTTTCTCAAATAGCTTAAGGCTCGTAACGTACGACATTGATTAACCTTATTACTGTGTTTTGAATGGTTCTGAGATGAGACGAGAAAGAAGCTCTAAAAAAGCCTATGGTTGAAAAGGGAATCAAAACTACCCTAATGTCGTCATGCATGGATGAAAGCCTAATGTCTATCATATTTCTCTCCTGCGCAGAGAGAAACAGAGATCCTAGGGGATAAACGGCAAAAGAAACAGATACATACAGTAAAGCAGTCAAATGCATGAATGCAGCAGGAAACAATAGGCAAAGTGAACAGCTTCACTTTAAACCTAAGGGGAAGATTAACAAACAATACAACAAAGAAATAAAACCCCAAAACCAGCTCTGACAGCTCAACAGCACAAGCAATAGCTCTGACAACAACAGTTGATTTACCAGCAAAAAGTCGACAGCAACAACCTTCATCTTCATGAATGTTCTTATCCCCTCAAGATCCACTAAACTTTCAATCTTCAATGGACACCAACTTCAACAAACTCCCAGCTTAAGCAAGCTCAAACCCCAACCAGTAACCAGCTTCAACAAGCTCCTGACTTCAACTTCAACAAGCAGTAAAACCCTAGCTTCAACAAGCAACCAGCTTCAACCAGCTCAAACCTATATTTCAATAAGCTTCAACTTTCTCTTTACCAAGCTTCTACAAGCACCTCCAAAGGAGAATCATTCAACAAGATCAGGTTATAATGTTAAGAAACTCAATGACAACCAAAGGAAATCACTAAGATTTTAACATTGCAAATGAAAGGTATCCTCAAAGTTCTACTCACTTGGGCATACCACTCATCCCTCCTAAGGAGAGATGGAGCTTCCCAAGGAGGACTTTATGTCATTGGATAGGATAGAGGCAAACAATGCACTCTATGTTTGACAGAAGAATTTGTCTATTCTAAGCTCTTCCTATTTTATCCTATTTCTCCTAAGTCTTCAATCAACATCTTCAATCCAAGCAATCCCCATGCATAAACCTTGATCCTTTTATTCAATCTCCTCCATTGATTCTTCATGCTTCCATAAGCCCAAACCAATCCCACACCCCAAAATAAAAGCCCAGACACCCAAACAGACAAACATAAACCCCCAAGGGGGAACACCAAACAATCACTCAACTTGTAAAATATGCTAAAAATAGAAAAATAGCATTTAAAATTTTAAGATTTATTCTAAGGGGATTTCTACCTCTACCCTACATACCCTATATGTCCCATACTCTAATTCAAGCTAAAAAAAACCCAAAATAAAAATGTTGTAATGTACCTATGTGGAGTTTGAACCCTAAAACTATCACCCTAATGTTCTCTAATAAAAACTAATCAAGATTAATCCAAAAAAATATGAAATAAATCCAGGGGGAACTTAATGCTCTAATCTAACCACCACAAAAAGAAGGGAATCAAAATATGAATTTAAATGATCAAACAAAATTCACAAAATGAGATGTACAAACAAAATGAAAATAAAATGCAATTAAATGTAAAAATCACCCAAAATAGAAAAATGCTTAAAATAATATTTTTATTTTTTTACAATTTTATTCAGACAATTATTAAAATGTAGCAAGAATCCCCATATCAAAATGATTATTTTTCCATTTTATATGAATTTAATCCTAAGCTATATAAAAATGTGAAAATAAAAGAAAATAAAACAAAAATGATAAAGTGGCGTGACAAATAGCAAATAATCCAAGTTAAAACACCATACTGGGCCCAACTGGGGGTGTGAAAATCAATACGCGCCAGGCCCATGCTTGTAATCAGAAAATGAAAATAAAAAAACAAACACTCGGTGCAAATAGCACCTAAAACACGTGCAAACTGGATGGGCCTCTCAGATGGGGGTGGGAATATCACTTGAACCCAAGCCCATGGTTAGCGTTTTAATGAAACGCCTCGTTTCATGTTCAGAGTTCACCCTTCACAAAATGGAAACAAATCCCAGCCACACGATCCTACTCTGAGTCAAAGTCTTAGGGCAATCCAATGGTCCCTGTTCATCATCCCAAAATACCTCAGGTGACCTAGCAATCTCTCAGGCGGTGGTTCACGGTGGAAACCACCGTCTTCTCCGGTGAGCACCTCCACACAGGTCATCAAAAAAGTCAAAAATTATACCAATCCTACTTGTTTTTCCACGTAGATCACCAATCCAATCTCAGAATCCCTTGAATCTTAGTCTATCTTAAAACACGAAGAGAATTTCAGAATACACACAATTCTTGATCAACACAAAACTTGAATCTAAAGCTATGGATCGAATCCTCATGTTACACTGATTACTTTCCACTATCCAAACATGATTAATTCATCCAAGATCACCATAACCAACTCTCAACAGAATTTGCACTCCATGATCGAACATCATCAATGGCTACCAAACTCTCCAGAATCGTTCTCTAACTATCCTAGATCCTAACCACAAGAAGATTTCTATCTAATTCAGCCTAGAATGGTGTATAATTGAAAAGTTACATACCTGCAAGGATGAGATCCACAGAAGGTCTTTGAGGCACGAAACAAGCTTCAAATTGATGCAAACACCTTCAATGAAGCACTAGGAACACTCTTCAATCTTCAATTTGGCTCGAATTCTTCTCCAACTCCAAAACCGATTTTGAACTTCTCTTGAAAAATTCAGTTATGGCTCTCTCTCCACAGCACGAAATCACCAACCTCTTCTATCTGCACTCACTCTAAACCATTTATAGAACATATTCATGGGCTTTTGATCCATTCTAGAGGCCCAAATCAGGAGATCCATTTTCTGTCATGGAAGTGAAAATTCAATGGTACAGTCGTGTATCCCCTTGCTTCAGTCAGCTGAAATCTCTCCCTTTCAATCATACAAGTCATGGTAAATGTGTTTGGATGGCTGGCTTAGCTTGAATTGGCTTGTGTTGGATTTTGCTTATGTGACTTGTAATTCAAGTAAGAAGTTTACAAAGCAAGTCCATGATTCTGACCTCTAATCAAAAATGTGTTAATTCCATTGTCTCTAAAAGATTTTTTCCAATCAATTTGAGTATTTGGATGATGCATTTTGGACTCATAACTTGAAAATTGCATTTTCCCTCCTTTGAACCATTTGAAAATCTTCCATATTCAAGCCATTTTTGGGCATTTTGGACTACAAGCCATTCTATCTCACCATGACCTCTTGTATAGCCTAAAAATTCCATTTGGAACACATCTCATGTTGGGCAAAATTTCATTTGAAGAGTGGAAGATGAAGATATTGACCTATGTTGAAAAATGACTTATAATTCAACTTTCCCAAAATACCCTTGAGTTGCCAAGACCATAACTTGAGTTATACAACTCCTCTTGAGGACTTATAGTACTCAAATTAAAGCTAAGATCAAGATCTACAACTCTTATGTTGGCCAAGAATACATTTGAAAACTCCTTGATGGGAAAAAGTTACTTGGAAGTCAAGTGACTTTCACAGATAAATTTCAATGTCCTCTGATGACCTCTAACTTGCAAGAACCATAACTTGAGTTCTATAAATCTCCTTGAAGACTTCTAGTACTCAAATTAAAGGTATTGAGAAGATCTACAAATTTCATGTTGACCAAGGATCCATTTGAAACTTGCATTTTGACTTATCTGGCTTGGAAGTTAAGCCTAAATTAGGGTTTTTACATTGAAACACTAATTTAGTAACTCCTTTTCTTCTTGATTCCTCTTGATTTCCCCTTGGCACAACATCACACATGTATCCACACATAAATCCATGAATACCACATCCTTCCACTAAGCCTTGATTCTCTTCAATCACTCAGTTGACCTAGGGTTGACCTAGGGTTGACCCAGATGAAACCCTAGTTGACTGCATTCAACTGTAGCTCTTGTAATCACACCAATGACTTGACTCATCTTCAAAATGATCCTCTAAGCCCTCCATGATGCTAGTACACATTCCATACCCTCAGTTCATAGCTCATGTCTCCTTGATGATCCTCAAACACACCCCCAAATGGGGGATAGATCCACTGCTTGACCTTCTAACTGTTCAAGGCTTCAATTCCTCAGTTGCTAACTTAGATAATCTTGAATTTGAATAAGAACCCCTTTTGATGTGCTCCTTTAGCTGAGAATGGCACTTGATCCCTTGCTGGATAACTTGCTTATGCTATGCTATGCAAATGGATGAACTATGTACATGATCTATTATGCAGATAACAATGCAATTGAGAACACCAATCAAGTGAAGTGAGTTGGTCAAATTTTAGGGTGCAACACTAGCGTACACATTCTAGCAGTTAGGTGTTTGCTGCTCGCTCGACGGAGACTTAGGCGTTACTTGTTTGCGGTAGAACGGACATAGTATGTCGGGTTTGAAAGGTATGGGAACCTACGGGAACTAGAACCACGGTCTGGTCTCAATTGTGCTTGGGCAAGAGAAAGGAAACATCATTCGTCAGCGGGAAAGTCTCGATCGCACGGCAACGAGAGAACAAAGAAGTTAGTTGTTAGTGTGCTCGCTAGGATATCGCATCCTATGCCTACATATTCTCGTCTGGTACGAGAAATCATAGCAGCTGTAGTTCAGCCAACTACAGCAAAACAGGGAAAAGGAAAAAGGTAGCTCACTAGGATATCGCATCCTATGCCTACGTACTCTCGTCTGGCACGAGAGATTAGAGCAAACGTAGTTCGACGAGAAAACGAATCTCAATTGCACAGGGGCAAGAGAAAGGGTCTCAATCGTCTGCACGCGAGATAAAAGGGGTTTCGATCGCCAAGGGGCGAGAACAACGAGGAAGCAGGCTTACGCCTAAACGGGAAGAAACTCGGGACACACACGCACGAACCTAATACGTAGGAGCGAATGCGTCGCATGTCACCCAAAGGGTACCATACTAGACATCCTAGACAATTAAGAAGAAGCTCCTCAACTGTCATTTCCTATGTATCTAACGATACAGCTTACAACACTCGACGGTTGCCTGAAGACTTGAATAAGATGATGTTGAACGAAGCGGCTCTGTTGGCTCCTGACATGCGCGCAAGCTCCATTCCAATCTTCTTCTTTCTGGATCCTTGATGATGACACTCGAACCAGGACCAATGTAACGCTTAGACCGTCATGGTTCAACTTATACGAGAAATCGAACTCTTAGAGGTAGTGTATTGATGTCCGTGTCAAAGACAAGATAGAGAAATGATATCGACAATCATTCTCCAATTGAATCGTCCCACATGGCCAATCAAAAATAAAATCGAGAATAAAATCGGATAGAAAAGAAAATAGGAGAGAAAATAGGAGAAAAAACCGCTAACAAATGGAAATAAAAGTCTACTCCTAAAATTAACAATTAAATTCTACTAGAAAAATATTCTAAAGAAAATAAAAGAAAATGCATATGAAAATAGTATAGAAAATTTCTATCTAAAATACTATATTATTCTATAAAGAAAATAGGAAAAAAACTATATTTAAATCTATATTAAAAAAATATGCATGATATTCTAAAATATAATCCCTAAAAAATTAATCTCCTAAAAGAAAATAGGAAAATAATTCTAAACTATTACAAGCATTCATCCAATACAAGAGGAAAAAATAAATTGCAAAAGGGAGGGGGGTACAAACTGCAAAACTAGGGTAAAGCAGAAAAAAAAACCACTCTGCGCTTTAAGCCCACAATACAAACAAACAAACAAAATTCAGAAAACAAAACAAACTGGGGGGTGGTGCGTAGGAAATTGGAGGATGCAGTTCAGAAAATGTGAGTTGGGCTCAGGCCCACTACAATCACAAAAAACCACCAAAAAACGTGTGGACCAGGGGTCCAATAGGAAACGGAGGGTGTAGCTCCAAACAACTCGTTGGGCCTGAGGCCCAATCCCCAATCCATCTCCCTTCCTCTCTTCCCTCACTCTCTAAAACCCTAAGCTTCTCCGCTGTCAGCACCTTCAGCTTCTCCTAATCTCACCGCCGTCAACCTCCGTTCTCCTTTCAAATCACCTGCCGCTTTGAATCCTTCAAACACAGATGAATAAACTGAACAACAAAAAAACTATCTCAGTTCTAGAAACATCCTGATCCATCCTCTGACATTTTTTAGTGCTTCAACGGATGAAGATGATCTTGAGGGTTATAGTGGATGTGAAGATCGAAGTTGGAGATCACGAAGAGACTTTGTTACTGAGGTTGGTGAAGAACTATAGATCTTTGAGGAAGATCTTGAAGTTGCATGCGGATGATGAAGGTCCAGGAGGTTTTGATTTAGAGAGGTTCGCGAAGATCTCCCTGCTCGATGAAGATCTGATGAAAATCGTTCGAGGAAGATGAACATTCTAGAAACGCTTTGATGAACGATGTTGACTGTTCTATGAAGATCGATGAAGATCTTCGAGTTTCTGGAGATTTACTGTGCTGAATTGATGAACATTCTTGAAGAAAAACTGAAGGATCTGGAAAATACGATTATGAACGGCGAGTGTTCTATGTAGATTGTTGGAGATCTTTGAGTTTCTGGAGATCTGATGAGCGATGATGAACTGGTGACAAATCTTTGATGGAGATAGGTGCGTTTCTGGAATCGCGTTTGAAGAAAATGATGAAGATCCTATGGATCTTGAAGATCTGGAAAACTCTATGAAGATCTTGATGAACGTTGAAGATATTGATGAAGATCTTATAGATCTTGGAGATCTGGAAAACAAATGATGGTTAATCTTTGAATATCGGTTGAATTCTGGAGAAGAAATGATGAACACAGGAATGTCTTTGAGGATTCTGAAAATTTGATTGAAGAAATGATGATGTTTCCGGCGAAGTTTGGCCGTGAGAACCGCTGTAATGATTTCAATGGTGAGTCTTCCGGTGAATTCTCAGGCGTTTGCATGGCCGGAAAGAGAGAGAAAGGGGAAGCCAGGGAGAGACACGTGGGGATAGGAGGGGCTACGTGTGGCAGCTGCATGCAGAGAGGGAGTGAAACATGGCGTGCATGCAGAGTGTGGAGGGATGAGGTGTGTGTGGTGAAGCCACGTGTGGGGTGAGGTGTCAAGGAAGTGGTGAGTGCTGAAGTGAGGTGGTGAGTGGAAATTGACACGTGTGGCCAGCCTTTATACATGACAAGTGGCACGGTTCTGGACTTGGGCCCCCACAATCAGACACCTGACCCACGATATATTAATGACTCTGATTTAAGACTCTAAGACTCCATTTAATACCACAATTAAAACTAATGACCAAAAAACTCTATTAAATTCTGATATTAAAACTAAAACCCAATTAATTGCAACTAAAACTCAATTAACTCACAACTAATTAAAATGATTAAAATCTAATTACTCTATGAATTAATTCTAAAACTATTAAACTCTAATTAACCCTAAAAAATAGTAAAAGAACTATCCTATTAAAAAACCAATTAAAAAACTACTTAATGTCTAAAAACAAATATCTATTTAACTATTTAAAAAAAAGAATTATCTATTTAAAATTCTAGAAAAACTATTAAATCTATAAGAAAATATTAAAAAAAAACCTATTTAATATCTAGAAAAACTATTAAAATCTATTAAAATATATTTAAAAATCTAGAAAATAAAAGGGAAAATTCTAAAAATGCAGGGAAGCCAATTAAATCGATTAGAAAACAAATGCGCAACTATAGCGAAATATGCGATAAAAGCCGGACACCGAAATGTCCTCAAAAACAACAGCGAGAGCTGAAAACACCGAGACGGGCGCAAAATCTCAAAACAACTTATTCGAACTGGCCTGAAATGCCTGAAGCACTAGGAGAGGTTGTAATCCCGATAAAGTCAATCTGACTGCAAAAATGCAATGGATGTGGTATGTAAATGCAGAGTGCAAAATGAGTCGAAACATAAGCCAAATACAATAGTTGGTTGGTCAAATTTTGGGGTGCAACACTACAGGACAAAGATGAGTTGATTGGGTGGCTCGAAAGACACCTGACTGACGAAGATGTAACAAAGGAGAATTTATTTTTCTCTAGCGTCAAACCTACGCAGAGTACTCATGATTATTCGAATATCCCACGAACTTCTGGCACTTGAAAAAGTATAGTAGACAAGTTGGTGATGGAGAATACTATGTTGAAAAGACTGAAGAGGACACGCGGATAGGATTTCTTGTCAGACTTCCTAACCATAGGGCCTAGCCTTCTCCTCTGATGTGGCCTCATGTTTCTTGTGTTATATTTCAAAAGTTGTAACTTTTCCTAAAATAAATGAAATAAGGGTTTTGCTTTAATTAGCTTCTGAGTTTTGTAAAGCCAGTTGCATCTAGCGTCTTTGTATTGCATTCTGCATTTTGCTAACCATTCAAGGAATTCAAAAATCTTTCTTTTTTGCAGACATAGTAATGGATCAAAGAAACATGATTACATTCCCAAGCCTGAGGTTGGACAACCTAAGGATCTTAAAGAGCCTAGTAAGGAATCCTGCTGCTTTTATAGCCAAGTCTGGGGACTTGTTATCTTTGCTAGATACACAAGTAAATGAGGAAATGCTGCAAGCCCTTGTAAAGTTTTACGATCCACTGTACCATTGCTTCACATTCCCAGACTTTCAGTTGCTGCCAACTTTGGAAGAATACTCCGAGCATCTAAAAATTCTTATGACTTTCACATCTAACTACGGAAGGGAGAGGAAACCGAACAGAAGAGATGTTGTTGAAGCTCTTCACCTAGGACCCACTGACCTTCCAACCCAGTTGGATAATAGGGGTAAATTTACTGGAATGGAGGCAAGACCATTCATAGAGAGGGATGAGTTCTATTATAACCGTGGAGATTTGGGAATCTTTGAAGCTATACTAGCTTTCTTGATTTACAGCTTATACCTGTTTCCCAGCAAACCTGAGTTCATCAGTTTGGAGGCCATCAAGCTATTTCTTATCAGAAATCCAGCTCCCACTCTCTTGGCTGATACCTATTTCACCATTCATCGGTGGAAGGTGTACAATCTCGGGCAATTCTCCTGCTGCACAATACTCCTAACCAAGTGGTTTATTTCACACTTACCTAGGACATTCCCTCTATAGAATCTGGAAGATAGTGATGCATGGATTGGAAAATTGATTTCACTCTCTCATTACAACATCAGCTGGTATGACCTGGCTTGCGGAGGAGTAGCCATGATATATAGCTGTGGAGAGTTCCCAGATATACCTCTAATTGGCACCAGAGGGTATATCAACTACAGTCCTATCTTAGCTCGCCGTCAGCTAGGATACTCAACTGAGAAAGAACTGGAGCCAGCCCAGCTAGAGACTTACTTCTGTGAAAAGGATGTTGGCCTGGATTTTGAGGCACAAATCATATTTTCCTGGCGTCACCCCAACCTGCAAGGAATGACTACCGTAGAAAATCCAAGTTGTCTTGTTTCAAAGGAATATCTGTTTTGGTCAAAAGTGGTAGCATTGAAGATATTTTATACTCAATCCTACGACATTACTCTGGAGCCAGAGAAACTCTTGCCTTGAGGGGAGTTGAAATATGCTTTGGTAAAGTTCGAACGGGAAAATGCAGAACTTTGGGAGCTGCTTCGTCAGAGTCAGAGGAAGACAAGGTTGCTGGAGGGAGAAGGGTCATCTTGTTAGAGGATCCTTGGCTTTTAATTTCCTTTTGTTGAACCCCAGGCTTATGGGAATATGTGATCTTTCATTTTGTAAAATGATGTAAAAGTTTCATTTGTTAATGAAAACTTTATGTTGTAAAACTTTTCTCTATTAATGAAAATCGGGTTAAGTTTTCATCGCGTTGTTACGTGTTGATCCGTTAATTTTGTTTGTAAACAAACTTTTTCGCGTTCCTTGAATGTGTGGTCTGCATCTACATTGCATCCTGCATTTCATTTGCATTGCATTTCATTGGGCCTCCGGCTTATCCTGTGTCATGTTGCTATCAGAATCACGCTGAATACTCATCGGTACAACACAAGAGCCAGCGCTCATAAGAGGATGACAGATCAAGACTTGAGATTTGATTAGATCAACAACAATGTCGAAGGGCTATGTGGTGACATTAGCCAAATCATGGAAGTCCTTCGGGTAATCAAGGCAAAGATGGACACACAACCTACAGTAGTGTTTGAAGTCAACACAACGACAACAAATCCTCCTCCACTAGTAACTTCAGCAACGGTACATCCTTTTGGCATTGCCAGGGATTTCATGCCTCCATACAGTGATGCTCAATATTTCAATCATCAGCCATGTTCTAATCCACAGAGTGTTTAATTAATGAAAGATTTCAAAAATCCAATTTACACTCAGGCCGGTGCTCAGGCACAAGTCCGACCAGTCTTCAACGATCATCAACCGATATTTGACGTACCCGACGGGTCTGAGACTGAAGATGAGAAACATGAGAAACTACAGGTTGAAATGGACATAATGGCCAGAAGAATGTGATCCATAGAAGGAAACAATGGCTTTTGGTCTAATTCTAGGGACATGTGTTTGGTTTCAGGCTTGGTATTTCCTCCCAAGTTCGTAATGCCTACGTTTGAAAAGTACGAAGGGGCAACCTGCCTAAAAGTACACCTAATCATGTACTGCTAACGTATGGCCCCGCATATTGAGAACAACAAATTGTTGATACACTACTTTCAAGACAGTCTCAAAATTGCCTCTTCTAAATGGTACTTAAGCCTGGATCAGTCTAAATTCCACTGCTTCCAAGATTTGCCTGATGCTTTCATTCAACAGTAGAAATACAACATAGATTTAGCGCCAGACTAACGTCAGCTTCTCAGCATGACTCAGAAGAGCTCGGAATCCTTTAAAAAATATGCGCAGAGGTAGCGCGGGACCTCCACCCAAGTGGAACCTCCCCTAACAAAAAAGGAGTTGGTTGACTAGTTTGTGGATACCGTTAGACCCAAATTCTATGAAAGAATGATTAGCAGTATCACGACCAACTTTTCTGATATCGTAACCGTCGGTGTAAAGGTAGAAGCTGGTTTGAAAAATGGCAAAGTGACGAGTTCGGCTAGCACTAGCACAATGAAAAAACCACCGGGCAACTTTCACAAGAAAAAGGAAGGAGAGACTAATGTTATAATGTACGACGAGAGAGTTCAAAATAGAAGAAACCGCCTACAAAATCAACGGTTACCTCGTCTATAACCTCAGCGAAATTATCAGCAACAGCGATATGTGGTTGCAGTCACGCCAGTGTTTCAACCTCGGCCGAACTCACAAAATTTTCAGCGACAGGCACCCAACACCTATCAACAAAATCACAATCAGCAAGCACGCCAACAACAAAGAGCGTCGGCTCCGAGGCCTTCTTTCCAGAACAGAAGGCCAGGGATTCAGCCTATCTCCATGAGTTACATTGATTTGTACCCTCTAATGATGCAGCAAGGCCTAATTCAGACCAGGAAGTTGGGTCCCCCTCCAACCCCTTTACCATATTACTACAACCCAAATGTACGATGCACGTTCCATGAAAATGTTGTGGGGCATGATCTCGAGTGTTGCATAGTGTCATACCCCAAATTTGTCCTACTCTTGTATACTTTCCATATGCACATCCATCCAATAACCATACCCAGAAAATTCAAAAAAGAGAGTAGTTGTTCAAGAAGGTTCAATGATTGATTCAATGACTTCAATTCAAGCCCATTATTCATTCTGAGATCAATTCAAGATGGATTTAAGTGTTGTTCATTTGTCAAAGATCAAATTGAGTTATTCCATTTATGAATGAGGATTTCAAGATGTTGAGAAATTATTTCAAGGTTGATTTTGGTTCAAGACAGACATACCATTTATTTAGAAAAAAATTGCGAGTTTGATTCAAGCATGTCAAGATTCAAGACTATTGCAGATTCGGTCAAAAGTTAATTCAATAAATTGGTTAAAGTTCAAGGTTTAATAATCATGATCAAATCAATGACAAAGTCAAAGGTTTATGCCAACATGGATGTGCAAAATTAAAAAGAAGACCTTAAGGCCCATGGACCATTGTAACCGTGTCCAGAATTGTTGTTTGTGAAGAAAATTTGAATGGTTGAAGTAATAATTCAAAATTAGTCAAACCTCGTTTCAATTTGGTTTTAAGTCTTAATGTTCAAATTAATTAGACTTTTATATTGAGTTAGGACAAGAACTTCAAAGTTGGTTTGGAGTTAGGCCCATTACAAGGAGGTCACATGAAGAAATACATTTTATTTATTTCGTTGACATAAAGAATAGAAAGGAGAATTATGTTTGTTCACACCCATGATCCACTTTGTTCCTGCTAAAGCTATGAAAGTCAAAGTCTCGATACAAATTGTGATTCGCCTACCCGCTAGTAAACAAATAAAGACCATTCATACTACAAAGGTAATAATCAGTTTGGGCTTTTACAAATGAAAGTGAATAAAACATGATTATAATTCATGGGAGTTTCTTGTCTCTTCTATACATTCCATGTCCCACGCCTATAATAAGCTTGAAGTCCATCTTGGAAAAGCCAATTTTCATAGTAGTTATAGCAGGCCACATCATGGTTAGAACTTTCACCAAGGCTTCATGTTGACCCCACACCAAATTCTCACAATCTCCCAAGACAACTTTTGCAATGAAAATTAAAAGAAAAATGGCATAACTTGAAAAAGGTGAGAGGCGCGTTTTTTCCCATGCAGTACATGCGGTTACACACCAAAACACTTCAGCTTGCACTAACCAGGCCCCATTCTCTGAAAAGCTGCAGGTACCCCTCACCAATACTGATCCACATAAATTTATTGCTAAAGCCTTATGAGAAATAAACAATCTGCATAATGTTTTAAGTCACAAAAGCCCTGCATCAAAAGAAAAGCAGCAGTGAGAAGGAGCTTCAAAAGGAAATTTGTGAAACAACAAGGCCACGGTACACTTCATACGGAAAGACCACCACTCTTCACAAATTCTTCCATAAGGGAACCACAAGACAGTCCACAGAAAACAACAGCATGACCTACTGCTATACCCACCTCCCACACACAAGGCACATAGACAAACTTTTCACAAAAATCAACAACAAACCTCACTTGCAAACAAGTGCTTCACAACAGACAAAATCAGGATTTAAAAGCTGCAGAAAAGAAAAAAAACAAACAACCAAATGCTAGTGAGTATTTTGTATAGCAAAGAGCATCCATTACATGTATCTGCCACAACATCCAGCCATTTAAGCATACCAGACAAAATTTATAAAGCCAAACCGTGAATTGTTGAAAAACGTGCGATGGCTCCTTCACCTTAACCGCTACTTGGTACGACCTGTAGAATGGACAACCCATTCTCATCAAAGGACAAACCTCACAGCCAGTCACAACTTCCTATACGTACCACAGACAAAAGGAAAAAATGTAAAAAAGGGAGTAAGCAAAAATCCACAAGCTGGTACATGGCACACCTAAGCCGAGCTGTACATTTTCCTCTTCCCCTTTTCACATAGGGCATAAACTTGAGTAAAACCAGTATGCACAACAGTATAAAATCTTCAGCCACAACTCCATTTTTTACCAAAATCGGCATCCGAAACCATAGGCCTACCCACCCAAAATGTGAACATGCACAGATAAGTTTCAACAGCTGCAAAGAATAAATTGTTCAAAATAATTTCACAGCAAGTTTTCAAAAATGAAATCGTATAAGAAAAAAGCATTCCACCAATAAGTAATAAAACCTTGTTCTCGCGCATCATGACAAACGAGGATCCACTCAAGGACAGTCCAAAACGTGTTGTAGCAGCCACCAATAACCATGATTTCACGATCTGCAGCAATAGCATCCGTTTGATATCGCACAAGCCACTCCAAAAGCTTAAAGAGAAATCACAAGACGACAAAACCTATGAGTGGTACGATTTCACAACAGCTTTTTTAGCCCAACAAATTCATAACCTTCAGAATAAAAACCCAGAGCCCCTTCATCATAGAGGGGAGCCTTTTCTGACCTTCGAAGGAGGACAACTCTCTCTTAATTCTTTTCTTCAAAACTCACAAAACCCTTCAATATTCAGAGGGGGCCTTCAACCGAAAACCTTGCCACCTCCAATAGACTCAAAACCCTAGCAGCCATTCAGAAACCCTCTTCTGTTCAACATTTTAAAACAAAATCCCTCGCATCTTCACCCAGCAAAAAAACTCTCACCATCATTCTCAATCCAGCAACAACCAATAACTTTTGTCCCTCCATAACCATTTCCTTCTTCACAATTGTATCAACCCACATAACTTTTCCTCATTCTTGACTCTCACCTAGAAAAATCTTGTTTCTCTTCTCAAATAAACTCGTTTCTCATCTACCACTAACAAATCCCAGCCTTAACATCACTAATCTTCAAACGACAAACAGACGAAAATCCTAACCCTCACAGCTCTTCCATCTTCAACCTATGACTCTACAGATTCACACATAAAACCTCATTTCTTCTTCAATCTCTGATCTTCGGCAACCCAAACTTCGAACAACAACACTTCAAACCCATTACCTTTCCTTTCCACGATTCTTCATCTTCTTCCAACCCCATTTTTTCAGAAACGACCTCCTTCCATAAACCCTCAAAACTCATAACAGAAATGATACCTCAAACAGAATTTGAGATGAGGAATAAAATTTGAAACCAAGAACTGGGATTAAACCGAGCCTGGAAGACGATTTGGTGACGAGACGACATGCCTGAAGAAGGTCGTGTCGTGATTCTGTTTTTATATTCTCTCTTTTAATTGGTTGCTGATACGCGAAGATGAATATTTAGGTCTGAGATCCTTGGATGTTGATTACTGCTATGTTGTTGTTGTTATTTTCACGATGACATTGAATCTGGGAGCTTTTTCTTTTAATAAGTTAAAAACATAGATGTGTTTTTTTTTTATTATGTGGAGTTATTGTAGGACTGGACCTTCAGGCCCGTTTTGCTAACTGTCATTTTGTGCATAATGCCCCTCTTCTAGTGGTCCGTGGTTCTTTTTGGAGAGTGGGTGATGGGCTCCCAGCCCACATGATCCCACATGTTATTCACACCACCCTTATGACTTATGTTCTACCTCCCCTTCATATTTTTATTTCAAACTTTTTTTCTTTCTTGGTTTTGTTTTTTTAATAATCTCTTTTTTTTTTTTTTTTTGGCTTATTTCATTTTTTTATTTAAAAAAACAACAAACTTATTTTTTATAAAAATTTATTTTCATAGATCTTACATGTTTACTTTATACTTTGATCGGATTTTCAATTTTATTTCAATTTTTGGTCAATGACGATACCCCGAGTTATAGTTTGTCAAATTATTGACAGATAATAACAAACCCGAGACCATTCTTTTTCAAAACTTTCATTTTCGTTTTATCAACTTTTTTTCTTATTCCCTAGTCAATGATGACTTTAATGATTATTATCGGTCAAATTATTGATAGATGATAATTCAGTCAAAACCATGTCATTTTCACTTCAAATCATTTCTTAAATATTTTTTCTCGAAAAAACTCCAAAAGAGGGAGATTCTTGAAATCTAGCATTTCTTGGATCTTCGAGTGAATAATTCTCGAGGCATGCTCTTGAGCTGTTATTCATTCAATCTTTCGATTTTCTCAAACAGATTCTCAATGCATTTTTTCGATTAAAACTCCGAAAGAAGGAGGTACTTGGAATCTAGCATTCCTTGTGCCTCCGAGTGAATAATTCTCGAGGCACGCCCTTTGAGTTGTTATTCACTCAACCTTTAGACTCTTTCAAATTCAATCGTTTTCAAATCGTTCTCCTAAGTTGAATGCTCGTCCGCATTCGCAACCCACATTTCATTCACAATTCCTCGTGGTTTCGATATTAGGGGCACCCTCAGGGACTAATATCGTTTCTCACAATCTTAACCCTTGACACGTCGTCAAGTCGGTTCCATCTTCGATCAAATCTTCGACACGTCGTCGAGCCACTTCAAAACAACTTCTTGTTGGCCTCGCATGCCATTTTTTCACTTCGATCCTTTCACAAACATTTTTAAAAAAACTTACGAAAGAGGGATATTCTCAGAATCTAGCATTCTTTGAATATTCGAATGAGTAATTCTCGAGGCGCACCCTTGAGTTGTTATTAGTTCATTCTTTCAATTCCAAAATATCTAACTCTTTATCTTCGACTTATTTAGTCAATTCCCGAAAGAACTGAGCTCTTGGAATCTCGCATTCCTTGAATTCTTGAGTGACAAGCTCTTGAGGCGCGCTCTTGGGTTGCTTGTCAGTCACTCTTTCGTCTCTTTCTCAAACTTCCAACCTATTCAACCTCATATTTTCGTGGTTGTTACCACGAACTACGGACGCTCTGATTCTTTATTCATTCTTGAATATAAGATACGTAGGCACAAGATTGCGATGATCTTGGCGAGCACACTTCTATCTTCCTCCATTATTTCGTCCTTCCCCCATCCTTTCCCGTAGTCGAACTACGACGCTCTGATTTCTCATTCTCGTCCGAATGAGCATACGTAGGCACAAGGACCCCAATCCTTGGCGAGCACCTCATCTTCTAACCACCCATCTCTCCTTAGCGTCTTTAACCTTTTAACCTACCAATTCTACCTTATCAACGAGAAGAAACAAGTAAACCTAGACAGCACTCCCCACAATTACCTTAAGAGGTTCCCGTCGAGTACGACGGACGTGAGGGGTGCTAATACCTTCCCCTCACGTAACCGACTCCCGAACCCGGAACTTGGTTGTGACAGCCCTGTTCCTATCCTTTCGTTTTTAAGAGGTTTTCTCGATATTTTCCTCTCCCGTTTATTCGGGATAAATAAAGTTCGGTGGCGACTCTGTCGAACCGCGTTTCCGCGCCTTTCGCGCGAGGGTCGTTTCTCCGAAATGTCTCCGTGATTTTTCGAGGTGTGACAGCTGGTGACTCTGCTGGGGACATTTGCTCCATGCAAAGAGAGAGTCAAGCCTATCTTTTGGTTTGTGAGGAGTGTTTGTTTGCTTTCCTTTTCGTTTATGTATTTGTTCTCTTGTGGATTTTATTTATGCTTGTTATCTTGTTTGCCTATTGTTTCTTGGGATGACATCATGAGTAAAGCTCTACGCCCGAGCTTTAGTAAAATCAGAGAGAACACTTAGTTTAGAATTGGTAGTCGAGTAGTGTTAGTCTCCGAGGACTTGCTCTTTGTGGGCCTAGCATGAAAGCTCCTCCAGAGTAGACCTATTCGTGGATCTTGTTGTAACACAGCTAGCCTGTTGCACGACTTGATTAATGAAGGGTCCATGATTCTGGGAACCCTTTTAGCATCAATTCCGATATTGGTGGTCGTGTAGTGTTAGTCTCCAAGGACTCGCTCCTTGTGCGCCTAGCATGAGGACCCCGCTCAGGAGAGACCTTATCGTCATTATCGTTGTAATGCAGCTAGCCTGTTGCGTGATGCTAATACGATCAGTGTCCGTGATCCTGGGAACCAAACGTAGAAACCATCCCGTAAGTGGGTTTATGGGTAGAATGTTTAGATCTTCCCGCATAGGTCATACCTGTCAGTTTTTCTTTGAGCAGGAATTATGGTTACTTATCTATCACAGTTACTAGCTTCAGGAGTTGTTCGAACTATGATCTTGGGATCCCGGATCTTGTATCTTGCATTGCATGTTGCATATCATTTGCATTGCATTTCATATGTCGTGCATTTTGCATTTCCAGTCCTTCAACAGAATCTTATGTCTTCGTTCCTTCCTCTCCAGTAAATCAAGCTGATTCCTCGACACCAATACGCAACTAGAGCCAATACAAGACGAATGATGGAGCAGATTCAACAGGAGCAAGCCGCCTTCAGGGAAGAGTTGGATTCTATGAAAGGAAAGATCGACCAGATCCTCGAAGCCATTCTCGCGGCCAGAAGAGAGGAAGAACAGCGTGAAGCCGCTGTTATCGTCAACAATGGTCAAGGACAAGGGTCTACTGCCATCCCTTTGGTTCCAATTCCAAATTCTCATGGGATGCCGTTGAACTTTAACAACGCATTCGAAGGAAACACTTCTCAGCCAATCCCAGCGCCTGGAGTTATTGTTGGAGTTATCCCGCAGGCCCAGCCTACTGCTGTGCAAATCCCAGCTCCTCATATCGAAGATACTCTGATGGATCAGTATGACGACGTTCAGAACTATCACGCTGCTATCCCCATTTCCATTCCTGTTGCTCAGGATTCTGAAGCCATGAAGATGTGCCGAGATCTAGCCGAGAAACTCCGAGCCATGGAGGGGCACAATTCAAATTCTTTCAGTGCTTTGGAATTGTGTTTGGTGCCTGATGTTGTCATTCCTCCCAAATTCAAGGTGCCCGAATTCTCGAAGTACAAGGGTCTCAGTTGCCCAAACATTCATTTGAAGATGTACTGTCGCAAGATGGCTGCCTATGCCAGAGATGAAAGGCTCATGATCCATTGCTTCCAAGACAGCTTGTCTGGGGCATCACTCGAATGGTATATGCAGCTGGAACATAATAGTGTGCGCACTTGGGCCGAGCTAGCTGATGCATTTGTCAAGCAATACAAATACAACACCGACCTTGCTCCTAACCGTACTCAGCTTCATAGTATGACTCAGAAGGATGGCGAATCCTTCAAGGAGTACGCGCAACGATGGAGAGAGCTAGCCGCAAGGGTGAATCCGCCTCTTGTTGACCATGAACTGATTGACATCTTCATGGGGACCTTGCAAGGCCAGTACTACGAAAAGCTGATCGGTAGTGTCTCCGCTGGATTCTCTGACTTGGTGATCGTTGGTGAGAGAATTGAAGAAGGGCTGAAGAGTGGGAAGATCCCAGGAGGTCCTAACAGCCAGGTCAATGCCAAGAAGCCTTTTAATGGATACAAGAAGAAGGAGGGCGAAACTAATGCCATCTTTTTGCAGAAAGGGCAGGCTTCTCAGCAAGCTCCCGCTCCTATGCCTTATCAGGTTCCCTATTATCAGTATCCATATGCTGCTGCCGCGCAATATGCTCCAATGCCTTATCAGCCGGCTGTTCAAGCAGTGCAAACTCAGATGCCACGGCAACAGGCTCCTCAGCAACAAGCCTACAACCAGCAGGGATATTAGTATCCTCCTCAGCAACAGCAGATGCAAGCTACTCAGCAACGACAAGGTACTCGCCCACAGCGTCCGCAGAGAACATGGAGACCAGATAGAGTCTTTGATCGTCTACCAATGAAATATGCTAGTATCTTTGCTCAGTTGATGGAGAAGAAGGATGTTGTTCCGAGGGATTTGGCTCCTCCAACTGTCATTCCTGCTGATTACGATGCAAATGCTCATTGTGAGTTTCATAAGGGCGCTCCAGGTTACACCATTGAGGACTGCAGAGCTTTCAAGCACATAATTCAGGACATGATCGATAGGGATGCTATCAACTTCAATGGAAAGTCTCTGAATATCATCAACGATCCGTTGCCATCGGCCAACTAGTGCCAACAATCAATTCCAGTCAAGTTCATTCCCCGAAGAAGGCAGTCATGTTGCCATTTCATTATTCGCAGTTTTTATGTTTTGTCTTTGTTTGTTTAAGTATTGTATGCTTTGAACAATTGTCATTTCATATTTGGTTTTCATTAATGTATCGTTTATGCATGTTTTGAATTAATTATGTCGTATTCACTCATTTTCCACTTATCACCGACACGTTTATTCACTCCACTCCATTCACTGTTGTTCAGCATGATTTGAGGGAGGATGATGAAAACAAGATACCCATAATTGCAAACTGTATGCTTTCAGACTGAATCTCGTCAATGATGTACAGGCATTGTTTCAATTCCCCATACACCGGAGATATAAGAAGTTAATCCCTAGTAAACCACTTCGAGCCTAGAAGTAGTAGTTTCCTTCGGATATTCAAACCTTTTTACGCTCAACCTGGGGCAGGGTAGTGTTCAATTAATTCAACCCCGCACTTGAATCAACAAGCAAAATCCAAAAGACGGTTGTTCACCAATGACTCACAACAGGGCAGTCACAACAAAATCCAAAAAAAAAGGGGAAAAATCAAAAGCCTGCTAAGTCAAACACCTCAGAGGGGACTTAGACAAAATCAAGGCAATCTCGATGGATCTGACGAACAAAGTCAATCCATGCAAAAGTTAGGGATCAAAACAAAAGCAAAAGAGGACCCTGAAATCCTCAACAAAAACAAAAAAAGATTCAGTGGCCACCCAGATCAAAAGGGCACTGGCATCCATCAAAATAAGGTGACTGCCACGTCGAGCAAACCTTGAACCTTCAAGCTTACACCGTCCAGACAAGTGTAGAATTAACTGAGCGTAGGACTAGAGATCATTAAGAAGAAGGGGTGGGTATGAATCATACTTTGAGCCTAGCATCCTTTGTTTCATAACCGTGAACCAGACCACGTTACATCCCTCGAAAGACCTAATTGAGGCGAGGTTTATTCTGAAAGCATACTATTGCGAGGTTACGTAACCTGACTCCTCACATGATTTCTAATCATCAACATCAGTGTCGTTATCCTGGTTATATCTTCTACACCAATCAAAAGTAGCACAATGTTTGGGCTAATGGTCCATTCATCTCACTATCACAACACTTCAATAAACGATACTTTTTCAAACTTGCATCGAACTTTGCATTAATTATTACCATTTGTGAATGTACAATTTTAAACTGCAAAACAGTGCTAGGTATCCAAAGATATTTCGGCAAAGGGCAATCAAGGAGGAACTTGACTTCCAGTGGTTGGCACAAAGCAAGACTACCTCAAAACTCACAGACTGGGGCAAATCGCTCAAGAGCTCGAGCAGGGGCAGACCATTACCATGTTCAGACTGGGGCAAGACCAGGTCGTCCCGACCATCAAGCAAAGTTGCAACCTTCTCTGAAGAAAATTCACAATAAATCACCAAGTACCCAGACTCGGGGCATATAGAGTATCTTCGTCTGCTTCAATCATGGCACCTTCAACAAGCTGCGTGTCGAGAAAGTCAATCCTTCCCACCACCCGAAGTCCAATCCGTATTGGCAACTACAAGAGGCCACCACGCTGCCATCTCCATCTGCATTTCCAATTACCCGTCTACATCATGTGCATCATACGCATCACATTCAAAATCATAAGTATCCTGCATCATACTCCAATCATACCATACTTCCCCAGCTCTTGCATCTCCGCGCGTCAGCATTTACATTCGCACTTCCACTCATATGGAATATCATTTATCATCCAGCATTCATATATGCAAGTCAAGGTCCAGGATCAACCTCGAAGAAACTTCAAGACAATCATCAGCCCAATCAGGGGCATTTTTGCAAGATTGTGGGTTTTGTCCCACGATTTTCAAAAGCTTCAAAGCAGTCATCAGCCCAGTCAGGGGCAATCTTCTGCAATTGTGGGTTTCTCCCACAAAATTTGAAGTTATTCAAAGCAAGATTCAGCCCAGTCAGGGGCATTTTCCAAAGACCATGGGCGTCTCCCACGACGTATTTCAACCTTGTGGTTGATCAGATCTTCAAATCAACATTCAGCCCAGTCAGGGGCATACCGTTCAAGACCGTGGGCGTTCCCCACGAAGTTGTTCAACCTTTTGTTGGGCAAATCCAAGAAGTTCAGTGCAAGATTCAACCCGAGCAGGGGCATCTTCAGCAAAGCCGTGAGCATTCCTCACGAAGTTGTTCAGCCTTTCGTTGAGCAAGACAAGACAAGACAAACTTAGCCCAGTCAGGGGCATCCTCTTCAGAATTCATGGGCGTAACCATGAAATCATTTCAACAAAATTATGATCTCCAAGCAAGTCAGTGGTCGTCCCCGCTGATTCATTTCAACCCAATTTTCCTCTTGGGGGTTCTCCAATGAGTTGTACCCAGCAAGCGTGACCGTTGTCAATGACCTTACTATCATCCTTTTGGTGATAGTTGAACCTCGTCAGTTCAACCTAGCCTGCATCCTTTTGGTGTTGGTAAACTTTAAATCTGTGTTGTCCTATCATCCTTTTGGTGATAGCAACCTGCTGGTGTGAGTTTCGCTCCGTCATCCTTTTGGTATTGGGTCTGGCATTTCGTCAATGTCAGATTGTGCGATTGTGTTTGCCCTATCCTCCTTTTGGTGGTAGTGGCTGGTGTGAGTTTCGCTCCGTCATCCTTTTGGTGGGGGGTCTATCATGGTCATTAATGATAGATTGTGCGATGTGTTTATTTGTGTTTCGCTCCGTCATCCTTTTGGTGGGGGTCTATCATGGTCATTAATGATAGATTGTGCGATATGTTTAGCGTGAGTTCGCTCCGTCATCCTTTTGGTGAGGGGTCTATCATGGTCATTAATGATAGATTGTGCGATAGCTTATTTGTGTCTCGCTCCGTCATCCTTTTGGTGAGGGGTCTGTCATAGTCATTAATGATAGATTGTGCGATATGTTTAGCGTGAGTTCGCTCCGTCATCCTTTTGGTGAGGGGTCTATCATGGTCATTAATGATAGATTGTGCGATGTGTTTATTTGTGTTTCGCTCCGTCATCCTTTTGGTGGGGGGGTCTATCATGGTCATTAATGATAGATTGTGCGATGTGTTTATTTGTGTTTCGCTCCATCATCCTTTTGGTGGGGGGTCTATCATGGTCATTAATGATAGATTGTGCGATGTGTTTATTTGTGTTTCGCTCCGTCATCCTTTTGGTGGGGGGTCTATCATGGTCATTAATGATAGATTGTGCGATGTGTTTATTTGTGTTTCGCTCCGTCATCCTTTTGGTGGGGGTCTATCATGGTCATTAATGATAGATTGTGCGATGTGTTTATTTGTGTTTCGCTCCATCATCCTTTTGGTGGGGGGTCTATCATGGTCACTAATGATAGATTGTGCGATGTGTTTATTCGTGTTTCGCTCCGTCATCCTTTTGGTGGGGGGTCTATCATGGTCATTAATGATAGATTGTGCGATGTGTTTATTTGTGTTTCGCTCCGTCATCCTTTTGGTGGGGGTCTATCATGGTCATTAATGATAGATTGTGCGATGTGTTTATTTGTGTCTCGCTCTGTCATCCTTTTGGTGGGGGGTCTATCATGGTCATTAATGATAGATTGTGCGATAGTGTGTTGTTCTATCGTCCTTTTGGGGATAGTAGCCGTATGTGTTTCATCCCATCATCCTTTTGGTGATGGTGACCTTTTGCCAGTTATTTACAATCTACTCGAAGGTACTCCCATCCATCATTTTCAATTCCCAAGATTTCCTTTCTTTTTCGGACAAATTCAGGGTCTTCTTTATATCTAATTGTCTTCTACCTCGAAAGAATGAATGCTGCAACATTTCATCTTACTCGGTCTAAGTCAATTAGATAGGGGCATCTGTCATACCCCAAATTTGTCCTACTCTTGTATACTTTCCATATGCACATCCATCCAATAACCATACCCTGAAAATTCAAAAAAGAGAGTAGTTGTTCAAGAAGGTTCAATGATTGATTCAATGACTTCAATTCAAGCCCATTATTCATTCTGAGATCAATTCAAGATGGATTTAAGTGTTGTTCATTTGTCAAAGATCAAATTGAGTTATTCCATTTATGAATGAGGATTTCAAGATGTCGAGAATTTATTTCAAGGTTGATTTTGGTTCAAGACAGACATACCATTTATTTAGAAAAAAATTGCGAGTTTGATTCAAGCATGTCAAGATTCAAGACTATTGCAGATTCGGTCAAAAGTTAATTCAATAAATTAGTTAAAGTTCAAGGTTTAATAATCATGATCAAATCAATGACAAAGTCAAAGGTTTATGCCAACATGGATGTGCAAAATTAAAAAGAAGACCTTAAGGCCCATGGACCATTGTAACCGTGTCCAGAATTGTTGTTTGTGAAGAAAATTTGAATGGTTGAAGTCATAATTCAAAATTAGTCAAACCTCGTTTCAATTTGGTTTTAAGTCTTGATGTTCAAATTAATTAGACTTTTATATTGAGTTAGGACAAAAACTTCAAAGTTGGTTTGGAGTTAGGCCCATTACAAGGAGGTCACATGAAGAAATACATTTTATTTATTTTGTTGACATAAAGAATAGAAAGGAGAATTATGTTTGTTCACACCCATGATCCACTTTGTTCCTGCTAAAGCTATGAAAGTCAAAGTCTCGATACAAATTGTGATTCGCCTACCCGCTAGTAAACAAATAAAGACCATTCATACTAGGTAATAATCAGTTTGGGCTTTTACAAATGAAAGTGAATAAAACATGATTATAATTCATGGGAGTTTCTTGTCTCTTCTATACATTCCATGTCCCACGCCTATAATAAGCTTGAAGTCCATCTTGGAAAAGCCAATTTTCATAGTAGTTATAGCAGGCCACATCATGGTTAGAACTTTCACCAAGGCTTCATGTTGACCCCACACCAAATTCTCACAATCTCCCAAGACAACTTTTGCAATGAAAATTAAAAGAAAAATGGCATAACTTGAAAAAGGTGAGAGGCGCGTTTTTTCCCGTGCAGTACATGCGGTTATGCACCAAAACACTTCAGCTTGCACTAACCAGGCCCCACTCTCTGAAAAGCTGCAGGTACCCCTCACCAATACTGCTCCACATAAATTTATTGCTAAAGCCTCATGAGAAATAAACAACCTGCATAATGTTTTAAGTCAGAAAAGCCCTGCATCAAAAGAAAAGCAGCAGTGAGAAGGAGCTTCAAAAGGAAATTTGCGAAACAACAAGGCCACGGTACACTTCATACGGAAAGACCACCACTCTTCACAAATTCTGCCATAAGGGAACCACAAGACAGTCCACAGAAAACAACAACATGACCTACTGCTATACCCACCTCCCACACACAAGGCATATACACAAACTTTTCACAAAAATCAACAACAAACCTCACTTGCAAACAAGTGCTTCACAACAGATTAAAATCAGGATTTAAAAGTTGCAGAAAAGAAAAAAAACAAACAACCAAATGCTAGTGAGTATTTCGTATAACAAAGAGCATCCATTACCTGTACCTGCCACAACATCCAGCCATTTAAGCATACCAGACAAAATTTATAAAGACAAACCGTGAATTGTTGAAAACCGTGCGATGGCTCCTTCACCTTAACCGCAACTCGGTACGACCTGTAGAATGGACAGCCCATTCTCATCAAAGGACAAACCTCACAGCCAGTCACAACTTCCTATACCTACCACAGACAAAAAGAAAAAATGTAAAAAAGGGAGTAAGCAAAAATCCACAAGCTGGTACATGGCACACCTAAGCCGAGCTGTACATTTTCCTCTTCCCCTTTTCACATAGGGCATAAACTTGAGTAAAACCAGTATGCACAACAGTATAAAATCTTCAGCCACAACTCCATTTTTTACCAAAATCGGCATCCGAAACCATAGGCCTACCCACCCAAAATGTGAATATGCACAGATAAGTTTCAACAGCTGCAAAGAATAAATTGTTCAAAATAATTTCACAGCAAGTTTTCAAAAATGAAATCATACAAGAAAAAAGCATTCCACCAATAAGTAATAAAACCTTGTTCTCGCGCATCATGACAAACGAGGATCCACTCAAGGACAGTCCAAAACGTGTTGTAGCAGCCACCAATAACCATGATTTCACGATCTGCAGCAATAGCATCCGTTTCATATCGCACAAGCCACTCCAAAAGCTTAAAGAGAAATCACAACACGACAAAACCTATGAGTGGTACGATTTCACAACAGCTTTTTTAGCCCAACAAATTCATAACCTTCAGAATAAAAACCCAGAGCCCCTTCATCATAGAGGGGAGCCTTTTCTGACCTTCGAAGGAGGACAACTCTCTCTCAATTCTTTTCTTCAAAACTCACAAAACCCTTCAATATTCAGAGGGGGCCTTCAACCGAAAACCTTGCCACCTCCAATAGACTCAAAACCCTAGCAGCCATTCAGAAACCCTCTTCTCTTCAACATTTTAAAACAAAATCCCTCGCATCTTCACCCAACAAAAAAACTCTCACCATCATTCTCAATCCAGCAACAACCAATAACTTTTGTCCCTCCATAACCATTTCCTTCTTCACAATTGTATCAACCCACATAAGTTTTCCTCATTCTTGACTCTCACCCAGAAAAATCTTGTTTCTCTTCTCAAATAAACTCGTTTCTCATCTACCACTAACAAACCCCAGCCTTAACATCACTAATCTTCAAACGACAAACAGACGAAAATTCTAACCCTCACAGCTCTTCCATCTTCAACCTATGACTCTACAGATTCACACATAAAACCTCCTTTCTTCTTCAATCTCTGATCTTCAGCAACCCAAACTTCGAACAACAAAACTTCAAACCCATTACCTTTCCTTTCCACGATTCTTCATCTTCTTCCAAACCCATTTTTTCAGAAACGACCTCCTTCCATAAACCCTCAAAACTCATAACATAAATGATACCTCAAACAGAATTTGAGATGAGGAATAAAATTTGAAACCAAGAACTGGGATTAAACCGAGCCTGGAAGACGATTTGGTGACGAGACGACGTGCCTGAAGAAGGTCGTGTCATGATTCCGTTTTTATATTCTCTCTTTTAATTGGTTGCTGATACGCGAAGATGAATATTTAGGTCTGAGATCCTTGTATGTTGATTACTGCTATGTTGTTGTTGTTATTTTCACGATGACATTGAATCTGGGAGCTTTTTCTTTTAATAAGTTAAAAATATAGATGTGTTTGTTTTTTTTATTATGTGGAGTTATTGTAGGACTGGGCCTTCAGGCCCGTTTTGCTAACTGTCATTTTGTGCATAATGCCCCTCTTCTAGTGGTCCGTGGTTCTTTTTGGAGAGTGGGTGATGGGCTCCCAGCCCACATGATCCCACATGTTATTCACACCACCCTTATGACTTATGTTCTACCTCCCCTTCATATTTTTATTTCAAACTTTTTTTCTTTCTTGGTTTTGTTTTTTTAATAATCTCTTTTTTTTTTTTGGCTTATTTCATTTTTTTATTTAAAAAAACAACAAACTTATTTTTTATAAAAATTTATTTTCATAGATCTTACATGTTTACTTTATACTTTGATCGGATTTTCAATTTTCGGTCAATGACGATACCCCGAGTTATAGTTTGTCAAATTATTGACAGATAATAACAAACCCGAGACCATTCTTTTTCAAAACTTTCATTTTCGTTTTATCATCTTTTTTTCTTATTCCCTAGTCAATGATGACTTTAATGATTATTATCAGTCAAATTATTGATAGATGATAATTCAGTCAAAACCATGTCATTTTCACTTCAAATCATTTCTTAAATATTTTTTCTCGAAAAAACTCCAAAAGAGGGAGATTCTTGAAATCTAGCATTTCTTGGATCTTCGAGTGAATAATTCTCGAGGCACGCTCTTGAGCTGTTATTCATTCAATCTTTCGATTTTCTCAAACAGATTCTCAACGCATTTTTTCGATTAAAACTCCGAAAGAAGGAGGTACTTGGAATCTAGCATTCTTTGTGCCTCCGAGTGAATAATTCTCGAGGCACGCCCTTTGAGTTGTTATTCACTCAACCTTTCGACTCTTTCAAATTCAATCGTTTTCAAATCGTTCTCCTAAGTCGAATGCTCGTCCGCATTCGCAACCCACATTTCATTCACAATTCCTCATGGTTTCGATATTAGGGGCACCCTCAAGGACTAATATCGTTTCTCACAATCTTAACCCTTGACACGTCGTCAAGTCGGTTCCATCTTCGACACGTCGTCGAGCTACTTCAAAACAACTTCCTGTTGGCCTCGCATGCCATTTTTTCGATTCGATCCTTTCACAAACATTTTTAAAAAAACTTACGAAAGAGGGATATTCTCAGAATCTAGCATTCTTTGAATATTCGAATGAGTAATTCTCGAGGCGCGCCCTTGAGTTGTTATTAGTTCATTCTTTCAATTCCAAAATATATAACTCTTTATCTTCGACTTATTCAGTCAATTCCCGAAAGAACTGAGCTCTTGGAATCTCGCATTCCTTGAATTCTTGAGTGACAAGCTCTTGAGGCGCGCTCTTGGGTTGCTTGTCAGTCACTCTTTCGTCTCTTTCTCAAACTTCCAACCTATTCAACCTCATATTTTCGTGGTTGTTACCACGAACTACGGACGCTCTGATTCTTTATTCATTCTTTAATATAAGATACGTAGGCACAAGATTGCGATGATCTTGGCAAGCACACTTCTATCTTCCTCCATTATTTCGTCCTTCCCCCATCCTTTCCCGTAGTCGAACTACGACGCTCTGATTTCTCATTCTCGTCTGAATGAGCATACGTAGGCACAAGGGCCCCAATCCTTGGCGAGCACCTCATCTTCTAACCACCCATCTCTCCTTAGCGTCTTTAACCTTTTAACCTACCAATTCTACCTTATCAACGAGAAGAAACAAGTAAACCTAGACAGCACTCTCCACAATTACCTTAAGAGGTTCCCGTCGAGTACGACGGACGTGAGGGGTGCTAATACCTTCCCCTCACGTAACCGACTCCCGAACCCGGAACTTGGTTGCGACAGCCCTGTTCCTATCCTTTCGTTTTTAAGATGTTTTCTCGATATTTTCCTCTCCCGTTTATTCGGGATAAATAAAGTTCGGTGGCGACTCTGTCGAACCGCGTTTCTGCGCCTTTCGCGCGAGGGACGTTTCTCCGAAATGTCTCCGTGATTTTTCGAGGTGCGACACATAGCACTCCAACACATTGTCTGAGAATTGATTGAAAAGAAGATCCTCTCCTTTGAGGACAACCAACCCAACGTGGAAAGTCGTCCTTTGCCGAATCATGGTGGTGTCCATACTGTGGAGGAATACTCTGACGGAAGACTAATTGCCAAGGTGTATGAAGTCAAAACTCCATTGGTCGATTTGCATAGAAAATTGATAAAGGCGGGTAGAATCAAAGGTTCCCATGAAAGCTGCAGCAGTTGTCATCATAATCTGCAGGGTTGTAACCTAGTGCAAAAGGATATTCAGTCAATGGTTGATGGAGGTTGGCTACAAATATGTGGGAAGAAGAAAAAAGAAGATGTCTCGGTAATTGAGCCAATATTCAACTTACCGAGGAAATATGAAAAGAGGCCAGTATTCAATACTATGAGTAGCAAATCTGTTTCTCCCGCTGCTGTTAGGCATGTGTTCCACAACAACTCTACGCCAACCATGGACCAGTCAAAACCAAGATTTAATCCAAGGAGGGGATCGGGCCCTAATCCAAAAGTTGTATCATAGAAATACGACTACTCATGGTACAATATGAAAGCCAGAAGAAAATAGGAGGACGTGACAAACATTGTCGGGGCAAGCAAAATCACTCGCAGTGGTTGTATATATCAACCCAAGTCGAATTTCACTGTTCCTCAGGTAGCTGCCACTGTTCCCAAAGCAACCACTACCACTCCTAAGGAAAATGTTCCTAGGGAAACTATCTCTAAAGAGCATGTTATTGAAAAAATGAAAGGGAAAGAAGTCCCAAAGGAGGACGAGGAAGAATTTTTAAGAATAATCCGCCGAAGCGGTTACCGGGTAGTGGATCAACTCAACCAGACACCGTCCAAGATCTCGATTATATCATTACTGCTAAGCTCTCCCGCTCATCGACAAGCTCTGTTGAATATACTAATGCAAGCCCACGTAACGAAAGACATGATTGTGGGGCAATTTGACTCCGTCGTTGCCAACATCACAGCCTGTAACACACTAAGCTTCGACAACAGTGACTTGACCACTGAGGGTCACAAGCACAATCATGCCTTGCACGTGTCTGTTAAGTGTGAAGAGGATATACTCGCCAGAGTACTTGTTGACAATGGGTCATCCCTCAACGTAATGCCCGAAAGAACATTAGCCAAATTGGCATACAAATGAGCTGAGATGAGAGTCACATCTTTGATTATGAAGGCTTTTGATGGATCAAGGAGAACCGTAATTGGAGAGGTTGATTTGTCGATCATGGTGGGACCCTAGGTCTTTGAAATCACCTTCCAAATAATGGACGTAAATCTGGCATATAGTCGTCTGCTGGGAAGGCCGTGGATACATGTAGTGGGCACTATCATATCCATGTTACATCAAAAGATGAATTTAATTATTAAGGATCAGTTGGTCGTAGTGCACGGTGGAGAGGACCTGGTGGTGAGCAACCTATCCTCCTTCTAATACATTGAAGCTAATGGAAATGCATTGGAGACATCTTTTTCAAGCATTAGAAATTGCACATGTTGTGTTGATCGATGACGCTGTTGTTACACATGGTCCATCTTTTGTCTCTACCCAGAGTATTAAAAATGCCATGAAGAAAGGACTTCCGCAAGGTTAGGGAGAGGTAATCGAGGTTAACGCACGGGCGAATAACGACTGTCAAAGGTTCGGTTACAATCCAACTCTTGATGAAGAATCAGAAGTCAACGGCAAGCGCCCGAAGACCCTGATGGAAATCTTCGTAAGTGGCGGTATTCAGATAAACGCTATCAAGAAGACACTGAAGTGAGATGCATTGACGACCTGGTGTTCCGAGGTGAAGCCGCTCTGTGCAATTGGGAGGTCGTCGAAGCTCTCGTCATGTTCCCTCTCTTTGAGTAATTTGTTTGTTTTGCTTGTTAGCATTTTCTCTATTTTAAATCCATGGTCATGCCTGAGGCCAGTGGATCATTTTGTATGAGCCACACTTTTGCAATTGAAAAGATCAATCAATGAATGAGTGTTTTGTTAAACTCCCATTTTGTTTTTCACTGCATTTTTGTTTTATTTTCACTTTTTTGTAAAAAAAAAAATGGCAATCTTTTTTAAAAACCTAAAAAGAATTTATCATATGCATCTCTTTGTATGTGTTTGCTCATTTTAAGCTCGTTAACACATGCAGAAAACCTCCATCACCTGCTAAATTCGATGATCACCTAGTTCTTTGTGACTCTGGTTCACAGGTATTCCAAGTTGAAGACGAGAGCAATGAGGATTTTGAAGTTCCCGAAGAACTTACAAAAATGGCCGAGTATGAGGATGCTTACCTTCAACCGTACAAAGAACAAATTGACATTATCAACTTGGGCTATGAAGAGGAGAAAAGAGAGGTCAAGATTGGGGCATCGCTTGGGGAAGAGGTGGAAGACAGATTGGTAATGCTTCTCAAGGAGTATACAGATGTGTTTGCTTGGTCCTACCAAGATATGCCTGGATTGGATATCGGCATTGTAATGTAGAAGCTTCCTATTAAACTTGAGTGTCCTCCGGTCAAGCAGAAACTTAGAAGGTCCAGACCCGACATGGCTCTCAAGATCAGAGATGAGGTCAAAAAGCATATAGATGCAGGCTTCTTAGCAGCATCAAAATACCCTGAGTGGATGGCCAACATTGTACCTATACCTAAAAAGGATGGTAAAGTCAAAATGTGTGTAGACTACAGGGATCTGAACAAAGCTAGTCCGAAGGACGACTTCCTTCTGCCGCATATCGACACTTTGGTGGATAATACGACCAGCTTTGTAGTATTCTTATTCATGGATGGCTTCTCCGGCTATAACCGGATAAAAATGGACCCAACTGATATGAAAAAGACAACCTTCATTACACCCTAGGGCACCTATTGTTATAAGGTTATGCCTTTTAGTTTGAAAAATGATGGGGCCATATATCAACGAGCCATGGTGGAATTATTTCATGACATGATGCACCAAGAAATCGAGGTTTACGCTGATGACATGATTTCCAAGTCTCAGAGCAAAGAGGATCACCTTGATCATTTGTTGAAGCTATTCAAAAGACTCAGGAAGTACCAGTTGAGACTAAATCTTGCCAAATGTACCTTCGGAGTCAGATCTGGAAAACTACTCGGTTTCATTGTTAGTCAACATGGAATCAAAGTAGATCCCGACAAGGTACGACCTATCCAGGAAATGCCTACACCATAAACTGAGAAACAGGTCAGAGGTTTCCTTGGCAGACTGAACTATATCTCCAGGTTCATCTCCAACATGACTCCTACTTGCACGTCGATCTTTAAGTTGTTACAAAAAGATCAAGCGGTTGTGTGGGATGAGAGTTTCTAGTCGACATTTGAAAAGATCAAATGATACCTTCAAAATCCTCCTATATTGATCCCTCTTGTGTCTGGAAGACCTCTCTTCATGTACATGACTGTGCTCGAAGAATCAGTTTGTCAATGAGGCTCCCTTAATTAGCATTGAAAGAAAGACTGTTCCAAGGTACGTCATGATGGATGAAGAAGAGTCTGATGGAAAACTGTGGTTCCATGACATCAAAAATTACCTCCAGAATCAAGAGTATCCGGTCGATGCCTCTAAAATTGATAAGAGATCCGTGTGAAGATTGTCATCCAAGTTCTTCATTAGCAATAATGTTCTGTATAAAAGAAATCACGACATGGTTTTACTCAGATGTGTTAACAAAATAGAAGCAGACATGCTAATGACAAATATTCATGAATGTGCCTTCGGTACTCATGCAAGCGTCCATGCCATGGCAAAGAAAATCTTGAGGGATGGTTATTACTGGTTAACTTTGGAGACTAACCGCATCCAATTTTCCCGAAAATGTCATAAATGTCAGATTTACACAGACAAGGTGCACGTGCCACCACATCCTCTGAACGTGTTAACATCGCCTTGGTCGTTCTTAATGTGGGGCATCGATATGATCGGAGCAATTGAGCCTAAAGCATCCAACGGTCATCGGTTCATCCTCGTCACTATCGACTATTTCACCAAATGGGTAGAAGCTGCCTCCTATGCGAATATAACAAAGCAGGTGGTTGCCCGGTTCATCAAAAAGGAAATTATCTGTCGTTACAGAATCCCTAATCAGGTCATTATAGATAATGGGGAAAATCAGAGCAACAAAACAATGAAGGAGCTATGTGACAATTTCAAAACTAAACATCACAACTCTTCTCCTTACCGGCCTAAGATGAACGGCATTGTTGAAGCTGCATACAAAAACATTAAAAAGATTGTGTAAAAGATGGTAGTGACATACAAAGATTGGCATGAAATGCTACCATTCACTTTACATGGATATAGAACATCTTTACACACTTCAACAAGGGCAACCCCTTTCTCCCTGGTCTACGGGATGGACGCAGTATTATCTATTGAGGTTGAGATACCTTCGTTAAGGGTTTTAATGGAAGCCAAGCTCAAAGAAGCCGAATGGGTGAAAAAAAGGTTCGACACTCTAAATCTCATTGACGAGAAGAGAATGACGACAATGTGCCACATTCAGCTCTACCAAAAGAGAATGAAGAGAGACTTCAACAAAAGAGTCCAGGTCAAAGAATATAAAGAGGGTGAGCTGGTACTCAGAAAGATTTTGCCAATACATCGGGACATACACAGAAAGTGGAAGCCGAACTATGACGGCCCATTTGTTGTGAAAACCGTCTTTTCTGGAGGCTCTCTGATCCGTGCGACAATGGATGGTGAGCAGCTCCCTCATCCCGTGAACTCAAATGCAGTAAGAAAATATTATGCCTAAAAACCCGCTAAGTTGAAAACTTGGAAAGGCAACTTAGGCAAAAACAAAAAGGGCATCCAGGTGGATCATAACCTACGAAGGAGGTCCAGACAAAAATTAGGGATAAAACAAAAGAAAAGAAAAGCTCTCTAAGTCGAAAACCTGGAAAGGCGGCTTAGACAAAATGAGCAACAAAGGCATTTCACTGCATCAGGGGTTATCACTAGTGCAGAAGGCTCACTTTCCACTACTCTTGTCAGAGGCAGCATTTCAGGCCGACTCTTAGCTAGTTAAGACTGGATGATCGTTGGATAAAATCATATTTGGACCAATCTTTATTTATGATCTATTATGCTTTATCTTCTTTGTTATGCAAAACATCACTCGTTAATAATGATTTTTTTGAAAGCAAAAGTTTTTGAAACAACAAAATTGTTTTAAAGAAAGCTAATTAACAAGCAAAGCACAACTATGATTGTGACATGACAGTGTAAATCTAGACTCCTCTCATGAGGACAGAATGGTCGAAACCTTAGTACCATCATTTCAGCAATATGAGATTAATAGGGATTTCCTTCTCCACGCTGCTGTGCTACAAAGTGTCGACATATCTGGATGGTTATTTTGTCAGTTGTATTAAAGTTGTGACCTCTCTCCAGCAAATTTGCAAGAACAATGATTGTTTCCTCCCCAGGGGATTAAGACCATTATCCAACATGGGGATTCAGTGTGATTATTTTATTTCCCCTATGATAGATTATTATCCATCTTTCGTTGCTTTCCCCTATGAGTTGTTCGGCATTGCATTTGCATCATACCATTAGCATATGTATTTTTTAGCATACCTCTTATTTTGGTCTGTTCTGGATGTAGCCTTTGTCCGGTTAGACGGTTTTCTTTGTCAAGAATCTGTCAGGTGTTCCTTCCCCAGTGGTTACTAGATGTTGTCTTGAGTTCCTTTGGTCGCTACCAAACTCTTTTGCTACAGACCTGTCATCGTGGGCTTATCCTTTGGTTGTTACCTTAACTTTGTCAAGTTATCTGGTTCAGGTATTATTGTGATAAATACTTATATCCTCAGAAAGTCCAGTGGTCACTGGCATTATTTAAATCCAATGGTTATTGGTATCACTGTTTGGTTGTCACCATATCCTTTTGGAAGTCTAGTCATTACTAGCCATCCCCTGAAACCCAGTATTGTTTGACTGGTGTTGTTTAAAGTCCAATTGATATTGGCATCTTTGTTTGATGGTTATCTTCATATGAAGTCCAATAATGTTTTGACTGGCGTTCTGTGCAAAAATCTAATTGTTACTGGTGTTATGGATTAGGGTTGTCACCTTATCCCCAGTAAATCTAGTAATGTTCTGACTGGCATTATTTAAAGTCCAATGGTTATTGGCATTGTTCGTTTCAAGATGGCTGGTTGTTACCAGTATCCCTAGTGAATCTTGGGATGTTTGGTTGTTACCAACACTCCTAGTGCATCTTAGGATATTTTATTTATCGCCTACACCTCCAGTTGTTTGCTGAAGATCCTGTTCAAACTCTTCTCTATAAAGATATCCTCTGCTTTTTTGTTTAATCCCCAGGGAAGGTTTTTATTTCTCTTTGGATCCCCTAGGAAGTCTAGTTGTTACCAGCTCCTTGTTGTTTGTGCTTGTCTGGTCGTCACCAGATTCCCCTGTGAAGTCTAGATATGACTAGCAATAGGTCAGTCGCTGACCCCTATCTGATACTGCTAGTTGGTAGTTACCAAACTTTAGTCGTTACTAATGTTGCAGCTTATGCTTAAGACCTATTGTTTACCTGAATCTATCCCCCAGTCGATGTCCCATTTGTTAACCGACTCTATTGGAAGTTCAGTAGTCACTAGCATTGCTCAAAATCCAATTGTTATTGGTATCGTTGATTTGGTCGTCACCATATCCTCTTGGAAGTCTAGTCGTTACTAGTATTCCCCATAAAGGTCCAGTGGCTACTGGAATTGTTTAAAACCCAATTGTTATTGGTATTACCGTTTTGGTCATCACCAATCCCCAGGAAAGTCCAGTGGTTATTGGCATTATTTAAAGTCCAATTGTAATTGGCAATTTTCATGCAAACTCTGTTATATTCTCTTAATGTTGTTTGTTATCAACATTTCCCCAAGAAGTCCAATAGTTACCGACTTTGATTGAAACCCAATTGTTATTGGAATGTTGGTCGTTACCAACATATCCCCATGTAGTCTAGTCGTTACTAGCATTCCTCAGAAATTCTAGTAGTCACTGGCATTGTTTAAAAGCCCAATTGTTATTGATATTGCTGATTTGGTTGTCACCATATTTATTGGAAAGACCAATAATGTTTTGACTGGCATCGCTTAAAGTCTTATTGTTATTAGTACCTCATTTTTTGTCGTTACCATATCCTTTGAAAGACCAATGGTTATTGGCAATGTTCTTCTAGACCTGATCCTATGATGGTTGGTTGCTACCAGGATCTCCAGTGAACCCCTAGATATCCCCAGCAAGTCTTGGAGGTCTAGTGGTTACTAGCGTCCCCGATGGGTTTGGTCTTGTTTCTACTCCTTTCCTGAAGATCCCTTTCGAACTCTTCATTGCAAGGAAGATCCCCATTAGTTTGTTCCCCAATAAGGATCGTGTCTCTGGTCTTTTAAACCCCCAGTTGGAGTCCGAGTCTGTTGACTTTTTATTCCCCTGTGTGGCTTCTTATTGTTGCGGTGAAAATCGGATATCAAGCTATTGAATTAACTTGAATCTTAATTCTTTTACAACCGGACTTTAATTTATCCAAAGGAAAGGTCTAAAGAAAGAAAGAACCTTTTGCGCGATGTTACAACAACGCTAAGAGATTCGGGGATCGGGGGTTGGTTATGCATAGGGTAGGTATTTCACATCCTAAACATCCGTAGTACTCTACGGGAACCTTTTGTTTGTTTGCATGCTAAGTCGGTAAATGTTTGCTAAGGTTTGGGTTGGGTAAAGGGTATAGGTTAAAACCTAAAGATAGTTTCTAAGTTTGCTCGCAAAGACATCACGTCCTCTGCCTACATATCCTAACTAGGATAGAATCAGAGCAATCGTAGTTCACCTCACAAGGGATGAAGAACACTTGATTATGATCAAAGTTCAAAGGGGAACAAACATAACAATGTTTGTGTAGAGTTTTAACAAAAACTCTCTAGATCTATGTTACAACACTCAAAAGGGACAATAAGTAATCATTATTATGATTCTTATATAGAGTTAACAAACTCTATCCTAGGGTTCTAGTTAAAGATCACTCCTAGTAGAGGTGGGTCTTTTAGACTTAAGCAAAGTCTAGGGTCTTGTGAACTAAAGTTGAAGGATGACTTTAACAAAGTCAAAGAGAGGGTAAATGAGCTATCCATAACACAAGAGTTAATGGAAAGACTTTTCCTTTGGGAGGAGAGAGGGGAGACAACTTGGATGAGAACCAAAGAGTTTCATCTCTTGGGGAATAAATACTTAACAAAGCATAAATATGATGAATATAGGAAGCATGATTACAATGAGCACATTACAATGAGCAACTAATTCAAGTTTAGATGAATGGTTTCAAACAAGGCATACAAGCAATGTTACAAATGGCATATCTTAACGAAGATGAAAGTATATCTTGATTGATAACATCATAAAGGTGACCACCATGTGAATAACAATTTGAAGACAAATCATGTTATTGAATAGAACAAGTGTGACCACAATGTGCATAGATAACAATCGCACACAAATAAATAAATTAGTTTAACCTCATAATTTAGGAGGAATGAACATTCATGGTAACAACCAACAAAAGGATGAAATCTCAATATGCTAACAAACATAAACACATACCCATAAATCTTACAAGATAAACATGGTATAAAGGGTAAATTAAATCGAGACACGAGGTAACGACTTGAGAGTGAATTTATTAACAAATATACCCAAGTATTGTTGAGATAAAGAATCATGAGATTTCAATTTATTAAACAAAACTAGACATTATAAGGAAGAGTTTGCAAAAAGAAAGAGTTAAAACTGATGAAAAATGAATAAGTTATGGTCATGTGAAGTTTTCCTTTTAATTCATGAAATAAAATAAATAAACAAACTAATAAAAAGGAAAGGGCATGGGTGGGGATTGAACCCACGCCCTAGTGTTTACAAACACACAAATTTACCACTGGGGCACACACGCGCGTGCTGTAAGAAAAAGGAAAGAATGGATAAAGTAATATAACATGAAAAAAGAAATAAATTAAAGCAAAATGCCTCGCTGGGGCTCGAACCCAGGACACAAGGCATTATAGGCGTTTTAAGGGCAAGGTCATAACCACTGGGGTGGCGATACATCCGTGTATTTAGCCACCCCAATAAACATATAGGGCATGTTTGTGAATTTTCTGGGCAAAACAAACATTAAACAGAGCAAGGCCAAATGCGGATTGGATTCAAACTACACTAAAACCAAACTAAAAATTACAAACTCTGTTTCTATCCTGCTTGTAATTTAATGTAGAATAGGATGGTAACAAACATGCTTCACAAAAATGCACGCATCATAGAGATATAATGAACATGCAATCGGATGCTTTTTTGGAACAAAGCAAATTGAACTTAAAGCTATAACTTGATGCATTAAAAAACAAAGTTGTTTAAGTTTGAAGTAAGCTGCTCCTGGATTAGATTCAAATAGACGTGCCTTTACAAATTCCAAAACATACACATAGGGATCGCGTGCTATTCTAACACCAGAGGAAGTTTTGTCAAGCAAGCTAGTGTTTTGACAAATCAATTCCAACAGTCTGTTATGTTTGGTCAATCTAAAGGTAGTGGTCACACACATACATCATGGCACTCATCGAGTAATGTTCACTAACTGATTGTGAATCAATACAATGGTCAGCTGAACACAAAAAGAAAGGATAGTAACAGAATTACACAATCAATCAGGAAGAAAATGGAATGCTTAACATAGAAACATCCATCAAGGTCTGTTGTCCTAAAACTCTACAGCCAACAACAGTCCAAGAAACATGCTAAAATAATAGACACCAAGTATTGATCAATCAATAGACCTAGGCAGCAGATATGTGTTCAGTTCCCAAAGCTGAATTTCAAAACCTGGCCTATACTTACACAAACATGCATGATGTCACTCCCTCAAAAAGTCCTATCAAGAACTAATAACCTAGTCCCACCTGAACTGTTAAGAAAAAATGTTTCAAGGGTTTAGTAACTTGAGGCTAAAACAGATTCTAAACAAATGTAGGATTCTGATGATAGCAGTCCACAACTGTGACAAAATATCCACCATAATGTCAACACCTAAACACTGATCCTTTACCAAATAGTTATTGCAACTTACAAAAATGTTTGAATAAACCAGTCACAAGTTGATATGTTCCTAAAAGTCCAAGATGAAATCTAATAAGGATTCTGAGTTAACAAACTTCTCATACCAAATGGACAGCAAACCCTCAAAGCTCTATCATACCAAGCACCAATAACCTAACAGTAAAGATAGACACTAACTGCTCTAAATAGACTGTTCAAATTCTCCTAAATCTCTCAACTCATAACTATAGCCCTAAAGAGTTTAACTAAAACTGAGCAGAGTCAACAATGTCATTTCAAGGCCTGTGATATCAATACAACTAGCTAAAAATCCTCACCATGAATTTCAATCCACACACTCTGCTAGCAGGCCTCCTAACAGCCCCCCAAATGGTTGTTATCCAAACAACTCAGTAATGTCTCAATAATAAAGTTAATGAGGCCTACCTTAAAGCAGAAGTGAAGGGTTAAACCTTGCACAACAGATTGGAGTTGGTAAGCTCAGACTGTTTGGACAGTTACAAGCAATAGTGCCCATCATCCCAAAAATGGATTAACAATCCACTGTTACCAACCTCGTGGAGTAACAACCTTAAGTGTACAAAATCCCACAGCATCCTTTCAACAGAGAAACCAACCAACAGTCCTAGGCAAACTCTTCATGACAATCCAACATATACCACCAAACTTAGGCCTGAGTTCAAAAATAAATTCTGCTTCTACAAACTGAACTAACAATAGGTGGGTGTCTAGAACTAAACACAGGTTTACCTATGCCTAAACTACCAAACTCAAGATGAGGTTCAAGGAAAAAAAAAACCACTGCTGTCATGAAACAGACAAACTTCAAAGAGTCAGGAAGTTGTTGTGAAGGCAGGCTATAATCCATTATGTCTGGTTCAAAAAGAGTGAACAGGCTCGGTTGGCCTATCCCCTTTTATCTCCAACAGTCATTGTTCTCTTGGTAGAGTAGTATCTTAACATAGCAAGGTTTTGTTCCATAAATGCAATGAGTTTTCTAACAGTGGTCAATAAAATCCAATCAGTTAAGGTTGCATCCAGAGTGCCACTTACCAGCCTTATGGAGTAACAGCAAGAGTCTCATACTTACCACCAAAAGAAATCCTCCCAATAACTACAATGTCTAACTTTCAGTTTTAGCACTAAAATGGACTTGTTTATCAAAGGTGCAGATCCAAACATGATAGCAATAATGGTGTCATCCACACTACCATGATCATCCTCAACAGTTGTCTCCCTCTCAAAAATAGCTTCACTCTAAGCTAGCCTTGTGGTTTCTTACCCTAATCATACTGCTAGAACTGATGGTCTAAACAACCTAGGGGCATACTTTGACATGATAGCTCAAACACATAGTAAGCATAATAACATATATCAAGCATCAATGTATTATTCCCAACAGATCTGTGACTTCAAGCATAACAAGAACAAACCAATAACATTAATATTAACAACTTGGCTACAGCCAGTACCAAAAATTAATCCATTTTCAAATGAGTTGGTACAGCATGATGATTGAGTTAGTACATTATCATGACAAACAGGTCAAAATATGTTGGTTAAAGTTTATGAGACACTCCTTCATTCATTGAAGGATTCATTGTAAAAATCAACATAGTATATTAGCTCAAAATTCTAACTAACACCCCTAAAATGTGATTCTATGAAACATGAGACAAAAACTAATGGGGAACAAGTACATACCTTTTGCTGATCCTTGGAAAATGTAAAGATGGCTGAGAAAAACCAGAGATTGCTTGCTCCAATTTTGACCTTTTGAGATTTCTTCCACTTTAAGCCACAATACACTTTTAATGCCAAATGAAGAAATGTGAACTTCTAATGATTTGTGAGTGTTTGAACAGTTGAAGAATGTTGTTTTTGAGGTGTTAGGGGGATCAAAGCTTCAAGAACACGTTTAGAACAAGATTTGGTGGTTTGTGGTAGCTTTGGTCAAAGTATGGTCGAACGAGAGTTGACTTTTTGATTTTTTGAGGTTCTTGATGTTTTAGTGAGTCATACACCTTCCATATGTGATTTAGAAGATGTGTGGATGGTTGTGAGAGTGTTGGTAATGCTAGAAAAGAAAATGGCATGAAAGTTGTAAAATGCCCATTTTTGGTGTTTTAAAGCTTTTCTTCACTTACAAGCAAGAGGAGAATGAGAAGGAGAGCTGTAATATGTTGATGTTATGAGCAGCTCTGGTGTGAAAAACAAGTGAGGGTGAGGGTTCTATTTATAGGAGAAATGAGGGTGAGGGCAGCTTGGTAACTTCCATTGTTGGAGAGATTTTCATGATATTTCTTTGAGAAATCTTGCAAGATCTTTGTGGCAGCCATCTTCACATCAGCTCCAAGGCTCTATGCAAGCAAATGGCAATTGGAGAGATGGCTGAGGTGATAGGAGAGAGCCCTTGCTGCTGCTGTCATAATGTGGGAGGAAAAGTTTCTCTTTCCTCCACAAAAATGATTATTATAATGCCTACTTGCTCCAAGTTGCTTGGTTCATCATTTCAATCCTTTTTCCTGGTTTTCTATCCATTAATACCTCATATTATCAGATTGCAACATGATCCAAGGGTGGAGAGTGGTTAGAGATGAAGAGTTTTAATTTTGAGAAGTTGGACCAAGTGGATTTCAAGTGTGATAGGCCCAAATTCAAGGCATCATAACTTCCTGCTTACAAATCCTTTTGAGGAGTTCTTGCACTTTTTAGAAAGCCCTTGTGTAGCTCTACAACTTTCATGTTTTAGGAATTTCCAAATTCTTGGTGGAACTGGGTTAAAAAACCCCTTAAAGTTAGCAAAAAACAAGTTTGGATGTAACCAGATTTTGAAAAATCCACCAAGTGTTTTGTACTAAAAAATGATTTTGATGATAACTCAAATTCCATGCATTTTCTGAGAGTGGACTAGTATAGGACTTTTGTAGGACTTGCTAAGAGCTTTCCGACGAGCTTTGAACCACCTCATTCGGGTGCGCGGTTAGGGAGTTAGGGTTTAGCCCCTTTCGGAACCCTAATTTCCCGATTTTCCGATTACTCTCACGTCTTTGATCCGATGATCATGAAAATTGATATGTAGGTCCCTTATGACATAAGGAACAACTTTGCTCCACCACTTGAAGTCCAATTCCTAAAACTTGAGGGGGTTGACTTTTCGGTCAACCGTACGATCGATTGGCGATTACCGAACTGTCTGTTCATGTTTCGGAGCTTCCAAGACTTTGAAACTCTTTGAGGGGACTTCACTAAGCCATATGCACTTTTTAAACCGTACTTTTATCTTTGAATTATTTCCCGAGTCTAAAGTCAAACTACAGTTGACTTTTTCAACTCGCAAAACCCTAATTGGGTGCCTTGAACTGCACTGCACCCCATCTGTGGGTGATTACTTCAAATTGAACTCACACATGGCCCAATATGGTACTCTTAATCTTATTTCATGAATGATTCATCCCAAAGCAATGGTTGCCCAATCCTCGAACCTTCGATTTTATCAGTGCGGAGCCCCGTTTCATCTGTGTCTTGACAAAACACACTTCGAAGCTTGTTAAGGTTAGATAAATAAATGCATATGATATGAAGAGGATATAAGGGGTCAAAATTTGGGGTGCAACAGATGCCCCTATTTAAATATCTTTACTAGATTGTAATGAGAGATGACAATCCTCATAGAATCGTAGTGAAAGGTATTTAAATATAGCAAACCAAAAAATTTTGTCCCTTAGATCCGATGGTATGCAAAAGGACCCAAACTGAAATGCAATGAGTTCTAAATGATGTTTTATGATACTTGAATGCAAGACAGATGCGGACACACGAGCAAATATAAAAGAACGGCGAAACGACGAGTAACCACTCACAAGGACCCAGCACACTGGGGAAAGATTCCGAGCGAAGTAAGCAAGATAGTTCAAACATGACTAAGGATGCTTGTTCAAGGAAATCTCTCACGCAGGGGACACAAATTTCACCCGGGAAGACACACCTTCATCGGGGAAAGAAGATACAAACCTCACTGGGGATAACCAGATGAGGGAGCCCAAGGGGACGATGATAATTCTTCACTGGGGAAGCGAAAGAAAAGAGGCGCAAACCTCGCCGGGGAAGAAATCCGCTGGGGAAAACTTCGCTGGGGAACAAATCCACTGGGGAAGCAAATCCACTGGGGAAGCACAACTTCACCGAGGGAAAAAGACGGAACGGAGACACGAATCTCACTGGGGATAACCAGATGAGAAAATTCCTATAACGAAGAGTTCAAACGGGATCTTCAGGGAAAGGTTAGAAACAAGACCGGACGCGCCGGGGAAACTAGTGTCCACTAGTTCTCCGAGACTCGACTGGAAAATCAAAAGCTTCAACTGGGGATACTGGTGACGACTAGAACAACAAAAGGTTTCAAACAGTGCTAGTTTCCACTAGACTTACTGGGGATATGGTGACAACCAAGTCGAAGTTCCAATTTCAATCGAGAATTTCCAAACGATATTGATAAAACACATGACTTCGGTTGGGGAAGTTGGTAACGATCAACTTGTAACAATTAGCTTTCAAGCAATGCCAGTAACTACTGGACTTAGAGGAGACTGGTGATAACCAAATCAGGATATACCAATAACAACTAATTCTGGATAATGTCAGTAACCACTAGACTTAAATGGAGAAATTGGTAACGACCGAGTCCCAGGAGACCAATACCCATTGGATTTTCACAGAGTTTGGTAACGACCAGACCAAAGTGGTGATAACAATCTGATTTAAGCGATGCCAATAATCATTGGACTTATGGTAACTAGTGACGACCAAATCCAGGGGTATACCAATAACAACTGGTACTGGATACTGCTAGCGAAAACTAGATTTTCCAAGCAATGCTAGTGACCACTAGACCTACAAAGATTGGTAATAACCGAATCAAGAGGTATCCATAACAATGGGATCTGAAGGTAATACTAGTAACCACTAGATTCAAACAGGCTGGTAATAACCAAATCAAACAAGTACCAATAACTATTGGATTCCAGGCGATGCCAATAATTATCGGATTTTTAGGGAATTTTGGTAACGACCAGCTTAAGTACCAATGATCATTGGTTTTAGAAGGCAATACTAGTAACCATTAGATTTTTAGCAAAGGTTGGTGAAAGGTTGAATTAAAAGAACTCCAATGACGATTGGTTGGCTTTATGACAGAATCAGTGACGACTGGGTTTTGGAAGATTATTGGTGACAACTAAACTACTGTACCAAACGTAGTTAGTTCTGAATACGTGCTAGTGACCACTAGTCTTTCAAAGTTTGTTAGTGATAACCCAATCGAAGGTGAAAATTGGTAATAACCCCCTGTTTGTATAAATTAAACATTGCTAGTCACCACTAATTTCCCAGAACAAAAATAAGGAATCCCCAGGGTGTCAACTCTAAACGAACTTGTAACAACAAAACAAAGATAAAGGTAACGACCAAAGGACCTCGACGGTGGGAATGCAAACAAATGCGTATGCTGGTGTGATGCTGTATGCAAGACACAGAACGACCCGTAGGGACAAAGGAAAATCCAATAAAGAGGGAACTCATCACGCCGAGCTTCAAAATGCCTCAAGTCAGGCGACACTTCCTTCTTCGGTGCAGATAACGATCTTTTCTCAGTAATGTTCCCCGTAATCTTGCAAGGAAGAAGTCTTAGCTTAATAGCTAGAACTGCTATCGGACGTATTTATCTCGGTCAAAGGTAACAGCGATTTCCACAACTTCAAGAACTGTGTAATATCATCATATTACCTTTAGAATTTTTCAATCATTTTGTCAAATCGTGCTTTCTCCTTTTTTATTTTTAAAAAAAGACTTGGGTTTTTCAAAACACTTTGCTTTCATAAAAATTCTTATTAACAAATAAGTGAAATTGCATAACAAAAATAGCAGATCATAACAATGATTTGGCCAAAAAGAGAACTGATTTTATTGATAGACAAGAACTTTACAAAAGGCAAAGCCTTGGGGATTTTAAAAGTTTTGAAAAATGGCAACAGAAAAGATTACAGAATCCCACAACAATTTGGTCCTTCCGACTGCCAGTTCATTTGCTTTGCTGCTTCTGACGGGAACAACAAGCTTTGACCTTTCTTCTAATACTCTGCACAGGAGCCTGCCCCAGCGTCCGTCATCTTTCAAACATTGGGTTTTTCTTGTCGAGGCATTGAAATCCTCTTTCTATACATTCCGTTTTCAGGCGTAGTATTTTCTTACTGCGTCCGAGTTGATGGAATACTTGAGTGATTCGCCATCCATGGTTTCGAGAATCAGAGATCCTCCGGAAAAACAGTCTTCACAACGAAAGGGCCGTCGTAGTTGGGCATCCACTTGCCACGCATGTCTTTTTGTGTAGGTAGGATTTTTCTAAGCACCAGCTCTCCTTCCCTATACTCTTTGGGACGAACCTTCTTATTGAATGCCCGAGCCATCCTTTGTTGATAGATTTGACTGTGACACATGGCCGTCATTCTTTTCTCGTCGATGAGATTCAACGAATCAAATCTTTCTTTTATCCACTCGTCTTCATCCAACTCTGCTTCCGTCAAGATCTTCAAGGAAGGTATTTTGACTTCAATGGGTAGCACCGCGTCCATCCCGTACACTAAGGAAAAGGGAGTTGCCCCTGTCGAAGTGCGTACTGATGTCCGGTAGCCGTGCAAAGCAAATGGTAACATCTCATGCCAATCTTTGTAAGTTACGACCATTTTTTGTATTATCTTTTTGATGTTTTTGTTTGCAGCTTCAACTGCGCCATTCATCTTAGGTCTGTAAGGGGACGAGTTATGATGTTTGATCTTAAAATCGTCACAAAGTTCCTTCATTGTTTTGTTGTTCAGATTCGACCCGTTGTCAGTGATGATCTGGTTAGGGATACCATATCGGCAAACAATCTCCTTTTTAATGAAGTGTGCGACCACTTGTTTTGTCACATTTGCATATGACGTTGCTTCCACCCATTTGGTGAAATAATCAATTGCGACAAGGATGAAGCGATGGCCATTAGAAGCTTTCGGCTCTATTGCCCCGATCATATCTATGCCCCACATTGCAAAAGGCCAAGGTGACGTCATCACATTGAGAGGATGTGGAGGGACATGCACTTTATCAGCATAAACTTGACATTTATGACACTTTCGAGCGAAGAGTATGCAATCCGTCTCCAAAGTTAACCAGAAGTAACCCGCTCTTAATATTTTCTTAGCCATGGTGTGGCCATTTGCATGGGTGCCGAAGGTCCCTTCGTGTACTTCGGCCATTATGAGATTCGCCTCATTTTCGTCGACGCATCGGAGTAAGACCATATCATGGTTTCTTTTGTACAAGATGCCATTGTTGATGAAGAATTTAGATGAAAACCTCCGTATCGCTCTTTTGTCAATTGTGGACGCGTCAGCGGGATACTCTTGGTTTTGAAGGAAATTCTTGATATCATGAAACCATGGCTTTTCCCCAAATTCTTCGTCTATTGCCATGACGTATGCGAGTACTGTCCTTCTTTCGATGCGAATCAGAGGTGCCTCGTTGACAAACTGGACTTTCCACATGGATGCCATCATGGCCAATGCATCGGCAATGTGATTTTCCGCCCTTGGTACGTGCTTGAAGGTAATTTCATCAAAATACTCAGCCATCTCTAGGATGTGGGTCTTATAAGGAATCAATTTTTCATCCCTGGTTTCCCATTCCTCTTTGAGTTGGTATATCACCAAAGCAGAATCACCAATTACTTCCAAGATTTTGATACGGAGATCAATGGCAGCCTCCAATCCTAGGATGCAGGCTTCATACTCCGCTATGTTGTTTGTACAGGAGAAACAAAGTCGGGCTGTGACCGCAGTGTACCCTCCAGTTGGATTTTTTAGAATAGCTCCGATGCCATGTCCATTTTTGTTTGACGCTCCGTCGAACATCATCTCCCAACGGGACCCCGGCTCGGGACCTTCCTCTGGACCAGGCTCTGGTTTCGTGCGCTGAATATACATCACATCCTCATCAGGAAAATCGAACTTGAGCGGCTGATAGTCCTCCATAGGATGCTCCGCAAGGTGTTCTGACAAGATGCTCCCTTTGATGGATTTTTGAGCAACATACTGGATATCATACTCTGATAGGAGCATATGCCATCGGGCTAATCTTCCTATCTGGGCTGGCTTCTCAAAGATGTATTTGATGGGGTCCATCTTAGAAATCAGCATCGTAGTGTGGCAAATCATGTACTGCCTCAGACGTTTAGCAGCCCATGCCAACGCACAACAAGCTTTTTCCAGGGGAGAGTAACGACTCTCGCAATCAGTGAACTTCTTGCTTAGATAATAGATTGCATGTTCTTTCTTCCCTGACTCATCAGTCTAGCCCAAGACACAGCCCATCGAACTTTCTAACACGGTCATATACATGAACAAAGGCCTTCCAGGTACCGGAGGAATCAACACTGGAGGTTCTTGCAAATACTGCTTGATTTTGTCGAACGCCGCCTGGCAGTTTTCATTCCATACCACTGTTTGATCCTTTCGTAACAACTTGAAGATCGGTGTGCAGGTAGGAGTCAGATTGGAGATGAACCTGGAGATGTAATTCAAACGTCCAAGGAAGCCTCTAACTTGTTTCTCAGTTTTAGGAGCAGGCATCTCCTGGATTGCTTTAACCTTGTCAGGGTCTACCTCAATTCCTCGCTGACTAACGATGAAACCAAGTAGCTTGCCTGAGCGAACTCCGAAGGTGCATTTGGCTGGATTTAGTCTCAATTGATACTTTCGGAGTCTTTCAAATAGCTTCAGTAGATGATCCAAGTGGTCTTCTTCACTCTGGGATTTTGCAATCATATCATCCACGTACACCTCGATTTCTTTGTGCATCATATCATGAAATAGTGTGACCATAGCTCTCTGATATGTTGCCCCTGCGTTCTACCAAAAGGCATTACCTTATAACAATAGGTGCCACATGGTGTGATGAAAGTTGTTTTTTCCATGTCTTCTAGATTCATTTTATCTGGTTATAACCCGAAAATCCATCCATGAATGAGAACACTGCAAAGCTTGCCGTGTTATCCACCAAAGTGTCAATATGTGGTAACGGGAAATCATCCTTCGGACTTGCTTTATTTAGATCCCTATAGTCGACACACATCCTGACCTTGCCATCCTTCTTCGGTACTGGTACAATGTTGGCCACCCATTCTGGATACTTGGATACTGCTAGAAAGCCAACATCTATTTGCTTTTTGACCTCATCTCGGATTTTAAGTGCCATGTCTGGTCTCGACCTGCGAAGCTTTTGTTTGATCGGAGGACATTCTGGTTTCAGGGGGAGCTTGTGCATGACAATGTCAGTATCCAACCCTGGCATATCTCGGTAGGACCAAGCAAATATGTCAACAAGATCTCTGAGGATTGTTATCAACTTGTCTTTGATTTCTGGCCTTAATGACGCTCCAATCTTGACTTCTCTTTTGTCCTCTTCTGACCCCAAGTTGATGACTTCCGTCTGCTCTTTATGGGGTTGGATATAATCATCTTCGTACTCAGCTATTCTCTTTAACTCTTCTGGGACCTCTAACTCTTCTTCGTTCTCTTCTTCAGCTTGAAAGACAAATGAACCGCTAGTAGAAGGAACCGAATGATCATAGGATTCTGTGGTTGATGGGGGTATTCTGCATGTTTTATTTAGGAACAATCAGGCACTCACACAGACATGCAGATGAAGGGTGGTTTTTATTATTATTTTTTCCAAAAGAGATTGCCATTTTTTCCAAAAAAGAATGAAAGTGATGCGCAAACAAATAACAAGAGTTTTAACAAAAACACTTTTCATTAATGATTTTCAATTTGTGCAAAGTGGCCCAATACAAAATAATTCGCAGGTCTTGGGCAAGACCAGGAAAAAAAAATTTTTTTAAAGAAAAACACGAAGCTACAGGCAGAATGAATTACTCTAAAGGTAAAAAGATGGGAACTTCCACAGCCTCCCAATTGTGCTATGCTCCTCCTCCTCTAGTTATCAGATGGTCCAGATTATCGTCCTCATCTTCAGCAATAATGGCATTGACTTGCACACCGCCGCTGATGAATATCTCTTTTAAGGACTTCTTCCTCATGGTGCTTTCTTCTGGCTCGCCTCCCGGAGTTGGTTTGTAACCCAACCCTTGTCGATCATTCTTGGCCCGAGCATTGACTTCGATGACCTCTCCCCAACCCAGTGGGACTCCGGCTTTCAGTGCTGCCTTAATACTTTGAGCAGAGGTAAATAATGGCCTTTGGGTTATGTCTGATTCATCTACTAGAACAGCGTGAGCTATTTCTAGTGCTTGGAAAGCTGTCTCGAGAGAGTCTTCATCAGCCTCAATATACCGGAAAGATGACAAGTTGCTTACCATCAAGTCCTCTTCTCCATGGACAATGACTAGCTGGTCATTTACAACAAACTTCATTTTTTGGTGGAGCGTGGAGGTGACAGCGCCAGCTGTATGAATCCAGGGTCTTCCCAATAAGCAGCTGTAAACCGGATTTATGTCCATCACCTGGAAGGTGATTTCAAAGATTTGTGGTCCAATTAGAATAGGGAGATCAACTTCTCCTATCACGGTTCTTCTGGATCCGTCGAATGCCTTGACTATAAGAGAGGTTGGTCTCATGGTAGCGCCTTGATATGCCAGCTCGGCCAACGTTCTTTTAGGCATTACATTGAGTGCTGACCCAGTATCAACAAGAACTCGGGACATTGTATCCTCTTCACACTTGACTGATACATGCAAGGCACGATTGTGCTTACGCTTCTCAGCCGTTAGGTCATTATCATCAAAGCTCAAAGTGTTGCAGGCAGTGATATTTGCTACAACGGAGTCGAACTGCCCCACTGTAATATCTTTAGTGACGTGGGTCTGTGTCAGGATTTTGAGTAATGCCTGGCGATGTGCTGGGGAACTTAAAAGCAAAGCCATGAACGAGATCTTGGAGGGTGTTTGATTCAATTGGTCCACCACCCTATAATCGCTTCGTCGAATGATTCTCAAGAATTCTTCTTCATCGTTCTTGAGACTTTCTTTTCCTTTAACTAAAGGTTCTTTGGCGGTGGTTGTCTCCAGCACAGGCTTCTGAGGAACAGGCGTCTTCTGAACGGAAACTGCTGGTGGAGGAGCCTCGTTGTATGTTCGAGGTTGATAGACACGACCACTCCGGGTCATTTTGCTTCCACCGGCAATGTTGGCCACGCTTACCGGTTTCTTTTCTTTGAAAACCCCTTCACACCATGAATAGTCTTGTTTTGGTGTCACGGCTCTTGGGCGAGGCTGGAATCCTCCCCTTGGCTCAAACCTAGTCTGTCCCCTCCCGCATTTCGGGGGTGCGTCATCACGAAACACTGGCCGAATATTCTTGTAGTTTTTGTTACCGTTATCATTTCTGAGCACAGCTCCCCTGTTGGATTCTCCTGGTATGTTAAACACAGGCTCGATGACTGCCACATCTTCTTCCTTTTTCCGGTGGGCAATCTCTATCATTCCTTGTTCAATCATAGCTCGAATATCCTTTTTCACAGTGTCACAACCCTCAGGATTCAGCATACATTCTTTGCAATCTTCGTGAGATGTCTTGAGTAACCACGCCTGAGCGAGGCGTTTGTGCAGGTCTGCTAATGGCACTTTGATCTCACCAACAGTAGTAACTTTCTTGTCTTCTGACCCCTCCCCCTCTTCAGTAATGGCATTGACTCCACCATGATTGGGAAGAGGATTGCTCTTAACATTGGGCGGATTATCTTCAAAGGATAGAGTTCCCTTTTCAATAAGTTCACGAACTAGGTGCTGAAGGGCGAAGCAACCTTCGAGATTGTGGCCTGGAGCATTCTCATGAAACGGGCAGCGAGCATTCGCATCATAATAGAACGGGAGTGGATTAGGTGGAGCACCCAATTTTCTTGTTTTAACCAACCCTCTTTCTACTAGCATGGGAAACAGGTCGGTGTAACTCATTGGAATAGGATGTATCTTTGGCCTATTTGCTGGATAATTTTCCCTCGGGGCCCTGTTCTGAGGTTGTTGACCCTGCGGCTGCTGGTATTGTTGTTGATTACTGGTGCGATATTGTTGCTGACTGCCAGGCTGATACTGGTGTTGATTGTTGAATGCCCCAGGTTGGGGACCATGCTGCGAAGAAGGCTGAAAAACCGGGGTCACTGCCGCTATATATGATGGTTGGTACTGTTGGTGGAGGCTTCGAGAGCTTTGTACTTTCTTTCCATATGTGATTGCGCTCACTTCTCCCTCTTTCTTTTTGTGGAACGAGCTGACTGGCTTCTTTGCCATGTTGGCGCTTGAAGTAACATTTGAAGTAGTCACTTTTCCGCTCTTCAAACCCGCTTCTACCTTAACCCCTACTGCCACAATATCAGAGAAATTTGTTGTAACGCTGCTGATCAAACGTTCATAGAATTCGGGTCGAACTGTATCCACAAACCAATCTGCCAACTCCTTCTCAGTAAGAGGAGGCTCTACTTGTGCTGCAGTTACGCGCCACCTTTGCGCATACTCTTTGAAGGTTTCGGTATTTTTCTGCGTCATGTTGAGAAGCTGACGGCGGTCGGGAGCTAGGTCCATGTTGTACTTGTACTGTTGAATAAAAGAATCTGAGAGGTCTTGGAAACTGTGAATCTTAGCTTGATCTAAACCGAGATACCACTTGGCCGAAGCCCTTTTAGACTATCTTGGAAACAGTGTACTAACAGTTTATCATTTTCAATATGCGGAGCCATCCGCCTACAGTACATGATTAAGTGCTCTTTAGGACAAGCGGTCCCTTCATATTTGTCGAAGATCGGTATTTTAAATTTCTGAGGGAACACTAATCCAGATACTAGACATAGATCCTTGGCATCAGATCCAAAGACATGATTTCCTTCAATGGCCCTCATCCTCTTGGCCATGATGTCCATCTCTACCCTTAACTTTTCGTGTTTTTCGTCCTCAGCTTCGGATCCATCGGGTATATCAAAGATTGGCTGTTGATTGGCGAAGATTGGTCGTACTGTGGTAGGTCCACCTGCTGTAGTAAAAATGGGGTTTCTGATTGTTGAGTCGAACAACGGATTGAGACCTGAAGACTACATGCCGTTGAAAGGTGGCACAAAATCCCGGGACATGCCATAGGGAAACTCCGCTGAAGTAACAGGGGCCATTGTGACGCTGGCTGCTGCTGTGGAAATTTCGGAGATCACGGTAGGTTGTGTATCCATTTTTGCTTTGATCACGTTGAGGGCTTCCAAGATTTGGTTGACGTCTCCTTTGATCCCCTCAATGTCATTATCCATTCGGTCGAACCTTTGATCGTTATCTGCCATCTTCTTTTGAGCTTGGGACCGTGTGTTGTATCTGTGGGTACTCAGCGTGACTCCTTATCTCCTTTTTCTGTACAAGAACAAGAGATGAGCTGCGGAACCCCAAATGCAAGATTGATGTAAGATGACATGCAAATGCGGATGCATAACCCATTCAAGGAAACTCAAAATTTTTCATTTACGAACAAAAAGTTAGACCAACATGTAACGACGTGCTTTAAAAAGCGTTTTTCATTTGATAGCTGGAAATCTATTACAATAGAGTGGTCTTTGCTAAAAAGCAAGACTTTTCTTACAATGAAAGTAAATGCAACAAACAGGATTTCAATCCTTTTTTAGGGAAAGCAGGGAAATGGTGAAACAAAAACCAATCTAACAAGACGACCCCTCTCCTTCTTGGACCCTGACATGAACTTGATCCTGGCGGATAATCTCCCACAGGTCTTCGTTTTCCCTTTGCGCTTTAACCAAAGCGTATTTCAGTTCTTCCCTAGTCGCGGGGACTTCAGGTTCCATAGTTATCTCATAATCGTGAGTGTAGAACATGATTAAGGAAATTTCCTTTGACCATAGCAGGTACCCCCTGGTGGTTAGGCAACTTGCATTCTCCATTGGAGTTGGGCCCATGAGGTGTGGATCTCTTTGAGCGTATTGGGCATTAGCTTCTAGTTCTTGGTTGCGACCTGTCTCACAGAAGCGGGGCCTCAACAGTTCTGGTTCAGGCTCTGGCCCGGTAGGATACCCGTGTTGGCGCCTAGCAAGGATAGGATTATAAGTGATCACCCCTTCTATCCCAATGAGAGGCACATTGGGAAAATCTCCGTAACTGGAAATCATGATTTGGTCGCCGATGCTAGTGTCGTACCAGGTGATATCTTGGTGTCTGAGAGTGACAAGTTTAGAAACCCAAGCGCTTTTAGTAGGAAGCCTCCAAAGGATATGGGTCCTTGGCAGATGAGAAGTAAACCATCGGTCGAGTAGTGCAAGACAGCATGAGAATCGCCCACAATCATACAAGGCAAAACGGTGGATGACCACATAAGTATCAGCCAGTATTGTGTTGACCGGACTTTTGAGGATGAAGAGACGTATTGCTTCTTCGCTGATGAAGTCGTAATTGCTTGGGAACAGATACAGTCCATATATTAGTAGCGCCAAAATTGCCTCAAAAATGCCCAGGTTTCGACTTTCATAGTGATACTCGGCCATTTCCATTAGAGGCCCGGCATCCATTCCATACCACCCTCCTTTCGCCCTCATTGGTGGTAAGTCTTCCAGCTTGATATGCAGGGCTTTAGCTAAGTCCTTCTTCTTTGGCTTTCCATAAGGGAGTGTAAAAGTCCATGGGATCTTCAAGTAAGCATTATACTCTTCGAGGGTCGGGAGTAACTGAAAATCTGGAAACACAAAGCAGTGGTAAGTTGTATGATAGAACTCCACCAAGGCTTGCAACATGGGCTCATTGATCAGAGCGCTTATTAATGGCAATAGATCCCCATATTTGGCTATGAAAGCAGCAGGATTTCGGACAAGTCTGGTTAACATTCTTAGACGGCCCAATCTCAGATCCGGGACCCGAAGCATGTCTCTTCTTACCATGTTGTTGCCTACAAAGAAAAAAATTGAATTTCCTTAAATGGTTAGAAGAAGTGTAAATGCCAATGCACATGATTGTCATGGAACTCAGATATTTTTGAACATCAGAAATCGTCATTTCATTAATGAACAAAACAGATTACAAAACATCATTTCCTCTTACAAGAGTTTTAACTAAACAATTTGGCGCAATCTATCAAGGTTCTCCTAGCAGCCTGAGGTTGAGCTTCTCGATCTTTCTTTCCAACTGAGTCTTCTCAATGATGAGTCTGTCCACAATTATCTTCCATGGATTAGACTGAGGCTCATAAGGATCCTCTAGTGCTTTCCTCTTCTTACAAGAGAGGATTTCTTCATCTTTTGACTGGAGTTGTCTCCGGAGCTCTGTATTTTCTTCAATGACTATCTGATACTTGTGCTTCCAAGCTTCTTCAGTTTGATGTGCTTTGACCAAAGCAATTTTCAACTTTTCTTCTTCAGACACGAAGACCAACGGGCGTTCTTCCTTTAAGGCCATAGGCTCTTGTTTAGGATACGGCATCTTTAGTGTGACGGCTCTTTTCCGAACCCATTGGAGGTAAGGTTCTAAAGAAACACAGTTGAGTTTTCCGAGATCTTTCTTTCCTTTTTTATGCAGACGCTTCCAAGCTTCTAGAATTTTCTCTTTTAATCCTTGACTATCTTCCCCTTCTTTGAAGAAGATGCTTTCTACTTGAACACTTTTGGGTTTGTCTTTTAGAGGGTATCCCAATTGTCGGCGGGCGAGTATCGGATTGTAGCTGATCCCTCCATTAATGCTGAGAAGAGGTACGTTGCTAAATTCCCCACAACTGTCAAGGATCATTATCCCATCATAAACACGACTATACCAATCAATATCGGAATGGGTAAGAGCCATGATCTTTTGTGACCACCATCCTTTCTTTGGATCCCAAAAAGCGTTGGCTTTGGGTAAGTGTGAAGTGAACCATTTGTACAACAAAGGAGCAAAACAAGTGATCATTCCTCCATTATGGAAGTTCCTCAGATGAACAGAATGGTACGTGTCTGCTAACAAGGTAGGCACAGGATTCTTCTTCAAGAAAATTTTGATGGCATTGAGGTCCACAAAATTCTCAAAGCTTGGGAACAAGAATATACCATAGATGAGTAAGGTAAGGATAGCCTCAAATGCATCCATGCTTAGATGATCTGCGTAGTATTGAGCTTTCTCAACCAAGAATTCTGCTTTTAACCCAAAGACTCCCCCTTTTGTAATCAGATTTTTTTTTATATCATCCACTCCCAAACGTGTAGCTTTGGCGATATCTTGCTCTTTGGGGTCCTTCTCTACAATCGGAAAAGGAGATTCTTCAAGAATAGGCAACCCAATTAACTGAGAATACTCTTCTAGTGTGGGTACTAGCTGATAATCAGGGAATGTGAAGCAGTGGTAGAGCGGGTCATAAAACTGGAGAAGAGTATAGAGAAGTCCGCCATCCATCTTTATCTTCAAGAGTAGCAACAGCTTCCCGTATCGGCTTTGAAATCCCTCTGAATCTGTCACCAAGGTGCTCAATCTTTTCAAATCATCTAGGTTAAAACCCTTATAAGTGTACTTCAAAGTTTTCTTTCTTTCACTGTTCATGACGACCTCTGATATTTACAAACAACAAAGTCTGAGTTCCATGAAACCATATGATGATATGATGACATGATGATATGAAAACACAAACAAGATGCATATGCACACAACACAGGTTTAGGGTTAAGGACAAGCATGAGTTCAAAGGTCTACCCATCCCCAAAGATTGTGCTATGGATTGATTGTACCTGCCGAACGGGTTCTACAAAGTTCCCAGAGTCATCAACCCATCTTTCGGATATTATCGACTTCCCAAATTACTTGGTAATTGATAATATTCTCAAGAGAATCTTGTCTGAGTGTAGTATCGTGTATTAACTACTTCGGAAATACTTCCTTATAGTCATCGCACTACGTCCTAATAAGGCCAAAGTGGGGTAGAATGTATTCTAAAAGTCCACAGTGTCATAGGCTCCTTTGTTGAAAGTAGCATTGTTTTCACGAATACTCGATCAACAATACTAAAACTTTCAAGAGGGCCTACACTGAGCGGTGGTTTCTCAAGTTAGCTTGGTCGGGAATCAACTCCCTATAAGCCTTCTTGAATATACCACCATCCTATCACAATTGCACTCAAGTCCGGGTATAGGACCGTCTCACCACTCAAAGCACCCAATATCCAACATACAAATATATTGACAAATATACATGTTAAGCAAATATTTACAAATATAGCATACAATCAAACAAAATAGGGTAAACCCTCAAGTTTAAGTCGTATCCCCAGTGAAGTCGCCATTTCTGTTGCGGTGAAAATCGGATATCAAGCTATTGAATTAACTTGAATCTTAATTCTTTTACAACCGGACTTTAATTTATCCAAAGGAAAGGTCTAAAGAAAGAAAGAACCTTTTGCGCGATGTTACAACAACGCTAAGAGATTCGGGGATCGGGGGTTGGTTATGCATAGGGTAGGTATTTCACATCCTAAACATCCGTAGTACTCTACGGGAACCTTTTGTTTGTTTGCATGCTAAGTCGGTAAATGTTTGCTAAGGTTTGGGTTGGGTAAAGGGTATAGGTTAAAACCTAAAGATAGTTTCTAAGTTTGCTCGCAAAGACATCGCGTCCTCTGCCTACGTATCCTAACTAGGATAGAATCAGAGCAATCGTAATTCACCTCACAAGGGATGAAGAACACTTGCTTATGATCAAAGTTCAAAGGGGAACAAACATAACAATGTTTGTGTAGAGTTTTAACAAAAACTCTCTAGATCTATGTTACAACACTCAAAAGGGACAATAAGTAATCATTATTATGATTCTTATATAGAGTTAACAAACTCTATCCTAGGGTTCTAGTTAAAGATCACTCCTAGTAGAGGTGGGTCTTTTAGACTTAAGCAAAGTCTAGGGTCTTGTGAACTATAGTTGAAGGATGACTTTAACAAAGTCAAAGAGAGGGTAAATGAGCTATCCATAACACAAGAGTTAATGGAAAGACTTTTCCTTTGGGAGGAGAGAGGGGAGACAACTTGGATGAGAACCAAAGAGTTTCATCTCTTGGGGAATAAATACTAAACAAAGCATAAATATGATGAATATAGGAAGCATGATTACAATGAGCACATTACAATGAGCAACTAATTCAAGTTTAGATGAATGGTTTCAAACAAGGCATACAAGCAATGTTACAAATGGCATATCTTAACGAAGATGAAAGTATATCTTGATTGATAACATCATAAAGGTGACCACCATGTGAATAACAATTTGAAGACAAATCATGTTATTGAATAGAACAAGTGTGACCACAATGTGCATAGATAACAATCGCACACAAATAAATAAATTAGTTTAACCTCATAATTTAGGAGGAATGAACATTTATGGTAACAACCAACAAAAGGATGAAATCTCAATATGCTAACAAACATAAACACATACCCATAAATCTTACAAGATAAACATGGTATAAAGGGTAAATTAAATCGAGACACGAGGTAACGACTTGAGAGTGAATTTATTAACAAATATACCCAAGTATTGTTGAGATAAAGAATCATGAGATTTCAATTTATTAAACAAAACTAGACATTATAAGAAAGAGTTTGCAAAAAGAAAGAGTTAAAACTGATGAAAAATGAATAAGTTATGGTCATGTGAAGTTTTCCTTTTAATTCATGAAATAAAATAAATAAACAAACTAATAAAAAGAAAAGGGCATGGGTGGGGATTGAACCCACGCCCTAGTGTTTACAAACACACAAATTTACCACTGGGGCACACACGCGCGTGCTGTAAGAAAAAGGAAAGAATGGATAAAGTAATATAACATGAAAAAAGAAATAAATTAAAGCAAAATGCCTCGCTGGGGCTCGAACCCAGGACACAAGGCATTATAGGCGTTTTAAGGGCAAGGTCATAACCACTGGGGTGGCGATACATCCGTGTATTTAGCCACCCCAATAAACATATAGGGCATGTTTGTGAATTTTCTGGGCAAAACAAACATTAAACAGAGCAAGGCCAAATGCGGATTGGATTCAAACTACACTAAAACCAAACTAAAAATTACAAACTCTGTTTCTATCCTGCTTGTAATTTAATGTAGAATAGGATGGTAACAAACATGCTTCACAAAAATGTACGCATCATAGAGATATAATGAACATGCAATCGGATGCTTTTTTGGAACAAAGCAAATTGAACTTAAAGCTATAACTTGATGCATTAAAAAACAAAGTTGTTTAAGTTTGAAGTAAGCTGCTCCTGGATTAGATTCAAACAGACGTGCCTTTACAAATTCCAAAACATACACATAGGGATCGCGTGCTATTCTAACACCAGAGGAAGTTTTGTCAAGCAAGCTAGTGTTTTGACAAATCAATTCCAACAGTCTGTTATGTTTGGTCAATCTAAAGGTAGTGGTCACACACATACATCATGGCACTCATCGAGTAATGTTCACCAACTGATTGTGAATCAATACAATGGTCAGCTGGACACAAAAAGAAAGGATAGTAACAGAATTACACAATCAATCAGGAAGAAAATGGAATGCTTAACATAGAAACATCCATCAAGGTCTGCTGTCCTAAAACTCTACAGCCAACAACAGTCCAAGAAACATGCTAAAATAATAGACACCAAGTATTGATCAATCAATAGACCTAGGCAGCAGATATGTGTTCAGTTCCCAAAGCTGAATTTCAAAACCTGGCCTATACTTACACAAACATGCATGATGTCACTCCCTCAAAAAGTCCTATCAAGAACTAATAACCTAGTCCCACCTGAACTGTTAAGAAAAAATGTTTCAAGGGTTTAGTAACTTGAGGCTAAAACAGATTCTAAACAAATGTAGGATTCTGATGATAGCAGTCCACAACTGTGACAAAATATCCACCATAATGTCAACACCTAAACACTGATCCTTTACCAAATAGTTATTGCAACTTACAAAAATGTTTGAATAAACCAGTCACAAGTTGATATGTTCCTAAAAGTCCAAGATGAAATCTAATAAGGATTCTGAGTTAACAAACTTCTCATACCAAATGGACAGCAAACCCTCAAAGCTCTATCATACCAAGCACCAATAACCTAACAGTAAAGATAGACACTAACTGCTCTAAATAGACTGTTCAAATTCTCCTAAATCTCTCAACTCATAACTATAGCCCTAAAGAGTTTAACTAAAACTGAGCAGAGTCAACAATGTCATTTCAAGGCCTGTGATATCAATACAACTAGCTAAAAATCCTCACCATGAATTTCAATCCACACACTCTGCTAGCAGGCCTCCTAACAGCCCCCCAAATGGTTGTTATCCAAACAACTCAGTAATGTCTCAATAATAAAGTTAATGAGGCCTACCTTAAAGCAGAAGTGAAGGGTTAAACCTTGCACAACAGATTGGAGTTGGTAAGCTCAGACTGTTTGGACAGTTACAAGCAATAGTGCCCATCATCCCAAAAATGGATTAACAATCCACTGTTACCAACCTCGTGGAGTAACAACCTTAAGTGTACAAAATCCCACAGCATCCTTTCAACAGAGAAACCAACCAACAGTCCTAGGCAAACTCTTCATGACAATCCAACATATACCACCAAACTTAGGCCTGAGTTCAAAAATAAATTCTGCTTCTACAAACTGAACTAACAATAGGTGGGTGTCTAGAACTAAACACAGGTTTACCTATGCCTAAACTACCAAACTCAAGATGAGGTTCAAGGGAAAAAAAAACACTGCTGTCATGAAACAGACAAACTTCAAAGAGTCAGGAAGTTGTTGTGAAGGCAGGCTATAATCCATTATGTCTGGTTCAAAAAGAGTGAACAGGCTCGGTTGGCCTATCCCCTTTTATCTCCAACAGTCATTGTTCTCTTGGTAGAGTAGTATCTTAACATAGCAAGGTTTTGTTCCATAAATGCAATGAGTTTTCTAACAGTGGTCAATAAAATCCAATCAGTTAAGGTTGCATCCAGAGTGCCACTTACCAGCCTTATGGAGTAACAGCAAGAGTCTCATACTTACCACCAAAAGAAATCCTCCCAATAACTACAATGTCTAACTTTCAGTTTTAGCACTAAAATGGACTTGTTTATCAAAGGTGCAGATCCAAACATGATAGCAATAATGGTGTCATCCACACTACCATGATCATCCTCAACAGTTGTCTCCCTCTCAAAAATAGCTTCACTCTAAGCTAGCCTTGTGGTTTCTTACCCTAATCATACTGCTAGAACTGATGGTCTAAACAACCTAGGGGCATACTTTGACATGATAGCTCAAACACATAGTAAGCATAATAACATATATCAAGCATCAATGTATTATTCCCAACAGATCTGTGACTTCAAGCATAACAAGAACAAACCAACAACATTAATATTAACAACTTGGCTACAGCCAGTACCAAAAATTAATCCATTTTCAAATGAGTTGGTACAACATGATGATTGAGTCAGTACATTATCATGACAAACAGGTCAAAATATGTTGGTTAAAGTTTATGAGACACTCCTTCATTCATTGAAGTATTCATTGTAAAAATCAACATAGTATATTAGCTCAAAATTCTAACTAACACCCCTAAAATGTGATTCTATGAAACATGAGACAAAAACTAATGGGGAACAAGTACATACCTTTTGCTGATCCTTGGAAAATGTAAAGATGGCTGAGAAAAACCAGAGATTGCTTGCTCCAATTTTGACCTTTTGAGATTTCTTCAACTTTAAGCCACAATACACTTTTAATGCCAAATGAAGAAATGTGAACTTCTAATGATTTGTGAGTGTTTGAACAGTTGAAGAATGTTTTTTTTGAGGTGTTAGGGGGATCAAAGCTTCAAGAACACGTTTAGAACAAGATTTGGTGGTTTGTGGTAGCTTTGGTCAAAGTATGGTCGAACGAGAGTTGACTTTTTGATTTTTTGAGGTTCTTGATGTTTTAGTGAGTCATACACCTTCCATATGTGATTTAGAAGATGTGTGGATGGTTGTGAGAGTGTTGGTAATGCTAGAAAAGAAAATGGCATGAAAGTTGTAAAATGCCCATTTTTGGTGTTTTTAAGCTTTTCTTCACTTACAAGCAAGAGGAGAATGAGAAGGAGAGATGTAATATGTTGATGTTATGAGCAGCTCTGGTGTGAAAAACAAGTGAGGGTGAGGGTTCTATTTATAGGAGAAATGAGGGTGAGGGCAGCTTGGTAACTTCCATTGTTGGAGAGATTTTCATGATATTTCTTTGAGAAATCTTGCAAGATCTTTGTGGCAGCCATCTTCACATCAGCTCCAAGGCTCTATGCAAGCAAATGGCAATTGGAGAGATGGCTGAGGTGATAGGAGAGAGCCCTTGCTGCTGCTGTCATAATGTGGGAGGAAAAGTTTCTCTTTCCTCCACAAAAATGATTATTATAATGCCTACTTGCTCCAAGTTGCTTGGTTCATCATTTCAATCCTTTTTCCTGGTTTTCTATCCATTAATACCTCATATTATCAGATTTCAACATGATCCAAGGGTGGAGAGTGGTTAGAGATGAAGAGTTTTGATTTTGAGAAGTTGGACCAAGTGGATTTCAAGTGTGACAGGCCCAAATTCAAGGCATCATAACTTCCTGCTTACAAATCCTTTGAGGAGTTCTTGCACTTTTTAGAAAGCCCTTGTGTAGCTCTATAACTTTCATGTTTTAGGAATTTCCAAATTCTTGGTGGAACTGGGTTAAAAAACCCCTTAAAGTTAGCAAAAAACAAGTTTGGATGTAACCAGATTTTGAAAAATCCACTAAGTGTTTTGTACTAAAAAATGATTTTGATGATAACTCAAATTCCATGCATTTTCTGAGAGTGGACTAGTATAGGACTTTTGTAGTACTTGCTAAGAGCTTTCCGACGAGCTTTGAACCACCTCATTCGGGTGCGCAGTTAGGGAGTTAGGGTTTAGCCCCTTTCGGAACCCTAATTTCCCGATTTTCCGATTACTCTCACGTCTTTGATCCGATGATCATGAAAATTGATATGTAGGTCCCTTATGACATAAGTAACAAATTTGCTCCACCACTTGAAGTCCAATTCGTAAAACTTGAGGGGGTTGACTTTTCGGTCAACCGTACGATCGATTGGCGATTACCGAACTGTCTGTTCATGTTTCGGAGCTTCCAAGACTTTGAAACTCTTTGAGGGGACTTCACTAAGCCATATGCACTTTTTAAACCGTACTTTTATCTTTGAATTATTTCCCGAGTCTAAAGTCAAACTACAGTTGACTTTTTCAACTCGCAAAACCCTAATTGGGTGCCTTGAACTGCACTGCACCCCATCTGTGGGTGATTACTTCAAATTGAACTCACACATGGCCCAATATGGTACTCTTGATCTTATTTCATGAATGATTCATCCCAAAGCAATGGTTGCCCAATCCTCGAACCTTCGATTTTATCAGTGCGGAGCCCCGTTTCATCTGTGTCTTGACAAAACACACTTCGAAGCTTGTTAAGGTTAGATAAATAAATGCATATGATATGAAGAGGATATAAGGGGTCAAAATTTGGGGTGCAACACTTATCCATGTCTCCCTTGATGGATTTCACCGGTGGAGATTTGCATTTCCCCAGTGGAGATTTGCCTTTTCCTCAGTGGAGATTTGTCTTCCCCGGTGGAGTTTGTGTCTCCTGTGTGGAGGATCCCCTTGAAATACTGCCATTAGTCATGTCTAAACTATCAGTTGGTATGCTATGGATATCTCCCCGTTGTGTCTGTGTTCCCAGTGAGTGGTTACTCCTTGTTTTGTTCTTCTTCTTTTTTCTTTTACTCGTGTATCAGTTGTCATATCCCAAATTTTTCCTACCTGCATAATTTTAGTATGTACATCCATCCACTAACCATTATTCGAAAATCAAAAAATATGTTATTCTCCTGTTGCCTAAGTCTGTGTTTCATTTGAGGGTGTCCAGTCGGGTTATCAGGTTGTGATAGGCCACACGCTCCATAGATGGATTTTTTTTATTGATACTCAAGTGGTTAGGTGCAATTGGATTCACTAATTCAAGGTCAATTTAAGATTCATTCTGATGCAGGGATCCAATCTATTCAAGATTCAAAGATTGGTTTGTGGCCTCTCGAGGGCTAGTTCATCTTCTCTAAACCAAATCATATTCATTTTCACTTAAATTCAATAACCATTCTATCCATTTCCCATTCATCTTAAACCATATGCTAAACCCTTTCATATCCATCAACCATTTCAATCCAGTTTTAAATCCTATTCAAAGTTAATTCATATCCAAGTATCTTTTTATTTTTTTGGTTATCCATGTTTTCACTAATTAATCTCCAAATTTCACTTGTTAAGTCAACATATTCCAAAATTCATTCAAGCCCATGTCACCAAAAATTCAAACCATTTGCGAAAATAATATAAAGAATTGCATAAAAAATTAACACAAAGGTTCATATGGTTACAATGCAAAGCCCATTTTTACAAGAAGAGTAGGCCCACGAGTCAAGTTTCTCGTAAAGCACATTTTCATGTTGAAAGTCCAATGTCAAATATTATACAACAGAAGTATATTATTGTTAAATCAAATAATACAATCCTAAAAAAAATACCACTGGTGAAAACTGATGACCACAACATTGCATGAATGGTACACCATAAAAACACCTTCAAAAAAAATCTCTTGCTACATAAGACTTGATACCACGATACCTCTGCTTGCAAATGATAACAGCCACTACTGCCCACCATACAAATTCCGCACCATAACAAATGCATAACACTCACAAAATTCCACATGAACCAAAATATATGATGAAATCACAACAAACTTTCACACGTACTCACCACAGTCACACGCAATTTTCTGCAAACCTCACATGCTCCAGATATTTTGCAAGCCCCATATAATAAATGCATTTCATCCATGAAAAGGGAGGGGAGGAAAAATCGACAATGACCCTCATAACAACAGAACCAAAATTCTCCTTCAAACCTTGATTTTTCTGGGCATTCTGCATATTCTACTATCGACAGCAAAAAAAACCCAAGACCTTTCATCCTTCTTCTTTCTGAATCCCCTTCCCTCATCACTTATCCAACAACAGTCGAACCCTCCTTCTCTGCCCAACCTTTCATTCAATTTTCAAACACCCTTCAAACAACACACGGTTTAAGACCCACTCCCTCACCACTCAGCCTTTAAATCAACCCACATAACCAATTTCGAAATCCCAAATCGAAATACAAATCTAGAAAAGAGAAATCGAGATGAAGAAGAGTAAGATTCAAACCGAAAATCCATTCAAAATAAAAACACACTGAGAAATCGAGTGATACGCAAGCACAAGTCGGACAAATCTAACCTGGAACTCAAATTTGAGACAGCCTAAGCTAGAGCAAATCGAACTAGAGACAGACGCGATCCACTCAAAAGAAGGTTGATTGTGTTTTTTCTCGATTTTATTTTCTTCGTTTGAGATTGATGGTAACACGCGATGAGAGTTTTGCTTCTGAGTTTTTTTTCTTCTTTACCGTTTCAGATTTTGTCATGTTTTAAAGAGGAGATGTGAATTAGTTTATGGGTTGTTGGCTCTGGTTTTGGAAAAAATGAAGATTGTAATTCATCCTTTCTTAAGTTTTTTTGAACTGTGTTTTGTTTTGGGCCTGGGAGCCCAGGCCATTTATTTCTTCTTTTTTTTTGGAAGTTGTAGGATGATGGGCTTGCATCAAAGCCCGAGTGATTTTTTCTACATACACCCTTACTATGTCTATACGCCTCCACTCTTCCCTTTTTTAAATATGTTTAGAGTTTTTAGTATAAGATTTTTAGATTTTTTTTACTAATGATTTTGCTAATTTTTTTATTAAGAACTTTGTTAGTTTTTAGGGTTATGATTTGAAGTTTTAATTATTTTTGTTAATGATTTTGTTAAAACACTTTGCTAATTAATTTGATATTTGTTTCATTTCTAGATCACTTTTGTTTTTTGTATATCATTTTCCTCTTCATTTTTACCATTGATTTTGCCTTGGTTTTTATTCTCATTTATTTTTTTGGGGTCGATGACGAAACCACAAAAGTCGCCACTAGTCAGATTATTGATAAATGGCGATGAAACCGAGACCATTTTCATTTTCTTTCTCATTTCGATTTTATTTTAGTTGATGAAGTCTTTACATTTGTAAACGTTAATTTATCGAAGTCGATAACCTTCACTATGTCAAATCTGTGGAAAATGACCATTTGGGTCATTTTCTATACTTGAAGATCGTGATAGGCTACCTTCGATTAATTGACACAAGTTTATGATTAAGACGAGATCATTTGCCGTTTGGTCCATGTGACACGATTAAATTGGAGAATGGTCCTCAATATCATTTCTCTATCTTGTTTTTAGCATGGATATCAATTTACGCGACCTCCTATAGTTTGGCTTTCATCATAAGTCGAGCTACGACGGTTTAGCATTACACTTCATCCCGATTCAATTTATAAATCAAACTAACGAATAACTTTACTTTCCGTCAATATACAACTATTTTATTTTCAGTCAAATATACAATTGATTTAAATTCAGTCATCATATCTCGATTATATTATCTTATTCATATACTTGTTAATATTATCTTGATTATGCTATTGTGAATATTATCTTGATTATATCATTATATATCTTGTTATATTATTCATATCTTGTCCATATTCATTATTCATATTGTTCATATCTTATTTACACGTATTCGAAAACACTTAATAAATGATCGAAACGTTAAAAGCCTAAATTGGTGGACTGTTGGTTATTTTTCTGAGCAATGGACTATTGGACTTCGTCAGAAACCTTAGCTTGGAGTTTTGTTCGACTTTTGTTCAAGTCATAGTTTAAGACACTTCACACACATACGACTTTATCTTGGGCTACCTTACAATGAGGCCTTTTATTTCGTGCAATCCCGTGTAACTCACATGTATCCCTCTCCCACTTCGATGTACGCTTTCGTATTTCTTTGATTGTGGTTTATCCTCTAGGGGCACCCTCAGGGACTAGCGTAGATTCAAACTATTTTCAAACTAATTCTCGATTCGTCATCGAGCCATTTTCAAACACCATCAACCTATTGCATACACTTTCACATTTCCATCGTGGTTTCGATATTGGGGGCACCCTCAGGGACCAATATCGTTTCTTACAACTTAACCCTTGATTCGTCATCAAGCCGATTCCACTTTCAATCAAATCCTTGACTTGTTATCGAGCCATTTTCAAACCATTTTCATTTCACCACGTCTTTACACGCAAATATAGTCAAACCCTTGATCCAATGTCAAGCGGTATTTTGAACCAAGTTGTAAGTCGAGTTCCTTTTGCCTTGTAGTCCACCTCTTTTCGCAATGTATTCGATCTTTTACAAACATTTTCTTAACAATTAACGAAAGAAGGAGATTCGTGGAGTCTAGCATTCCTTGAATCTTTGAATGAATGACTCTTGAGGCGCACGCTTTGGGTTGTCATACATTCAACCTTTTGGTCTTAAAACATCTAATGTTTACCTAAACATTTTCGTAATCAAACTTGCAAAAGAAGGAAATTCTTGGAATCTAGCATCCTTGGATCTTCGAATGAGTAGCTCTCAAGGCACTCCCCTCGAGTTGTTATTCATTCACTCTTTCGAATTCAAAATGTTAGTCTGTTTTCCAACTTTATTTTCAATCAACTCCCGAAAGAACTAAGTTCTTGGAATCTCACATTCCTTGGATTCTTGAGTGACAGCTTTCGAGGCACGCCCCTTGAGTTATTTGTCACTCAGTCTTTCGTCTCCTAACCAAACTTCAAACTCAAATTCAACCCCTACATATTTTCATGGTCGTCTCCACGAACTACGGACGCTCTGATTCTTCATTCATTCTTGAATGTAAGATACATATGCACAATATTGCGATGATCTTGGCGAGCTACCTTCCTTCCATCTTCCCATTTCCCCCAACCTTTCTCTTAGTCGAACTACGACGCTCTGATTTCTCATTCTCGTCCCGAATAGGCATACGTAGGCACAAGGGCCCTAATCCTTGGCAAGCTCCCCATCCTATAACCACCCATTTCCCCTAGCATCTTTATCCTTTTATCCTACCAATTCGCATTTATCATTGAGAAGAAAACAAGTAAGCTTAGATAACGCCCATCGCAAATTACCCTAAGAGGTTCCCGTTGAGTACAACGGACGTGAGGGGTGCTAATACCTTCCCCTTGTGTAACTGACTCCCGAACCCGGAATAACGGTTGCGACGACCCTATTTCTGTCCTTTCGCTCTAAAAGGTTTTCTCGATATTTTCCTTTCTCGTCTCTTCGGGATAAATAAAGTTCGGTGGCAACTCTGTTGAACCGCAATTTCGCGCCTTTTGCGCGACGACCATGTTTTCGAATTATCTCTACGATATTTTTTGAGGTGTGACATCAGTACTTTCTTGCATTTAAGCATCATAAAAGCATCATTTTTAGAACTCATTGCATGGTCAGCATTTGTCCTTTTGCATACCATCGCATCTAAGGGACAAAAATTTTCGGTTTACTATATTTAAATACCTTTCACCATGATTATATGGAGATCGTTATCTCTCATACCATCAAGTAAAGTTATTTAACCCATAGACTCCAAATTTTGACCAAATTTTGACCCATAGACTCCATTATCATTGTAGGTGCATCAAGCATGTGTCATCTAATCTTAACTGTTTTCAAGTTAATCTTTGTCAAGATGCAGATGAATTAGGGTTTCACACTATCAAGATCAAGAATATTGTGGACTGATCAGTCAAGGTTTTGGGTTTATATTCTATGAATCAAGTCTTCATATCATCAAGAGACTCACATCTTGCCAAGAACAAGTGCTATTTGAGGTTGTTACCAAAAGAATAGGAGCAGTGCAGTGCAAGAACCTAATTAAAGTTTCTAGTGGAAAAAGTCAACTAAAGTTTGACTTTTTGCTTAAAGGGGTTTCCAAAGCTTGAATTATGGTTCATGGTATTCTTATGACTTATTAAAGTTCCATAAATAAGTTTGAAAGGCTCAAAGAACCCAGAACAATGAGGATCGATCCTGAAGATTTCAACTGTTCGGTTCGTTTGCTAGGAAAGTTAACTCTTTGACTTTTAGGGTTTTTACCCCAAATTGAAGCAAGCAAGTTTTCCAATATCATTTTGTTCCTAAATAGTGAGTTTGGTGTAGATTTAATCAAGGATTGATGGATAACTTGCAAGTCAAGAAACTAGGGCTCATGAAAAACCCTAATTTTAAGCCAACTTGAAATGATCATAACTTCCTAACCACACATCCAAATGGAGTGGTTTAAATCTTGTTGGAAAGCTATTGAGGAGCCCTACAAAAGTGTCATATGGGGTTTAGGTCCAAAAATGCATATATTTTGAGTTATGAATTAATATTCTCACCGCAACAATCTACATTAGATTATGTAAAAAAGATTCTGAGAAGTCGCCCTTTAAAGTTTAGACCTAAAGTAACAACTATTCAAGAAGCTAAAGACCTGGATATGTTGTCTTTGAAGTTTAATCAGCAATCTCAGAGCTATGAAATGGAACTGAATGGAGACTAGTCTACAAAGAAACTCAAATTGCTTGCCCTGATATCTGTTTTTGAAAAATAAGGTGAAAAGTCCAAAAGACCTTTAAAGATCAGTAAACCTGATGAAAGTTCTGAAGAATATTCTGATGGTAGATCTGATGATGATGACATGGCTTGCTTTATCAAAGGATTTCAAAAAATGGCCAGAAGAAACATAAGATTTTCAAAAAGAAATAGGAAATCTAACTTTGAAGATATAGATGAAGACAAGATCAGCTACAACTGCAACAAACCTGGCCACTTTAGAAATGACCATCCTGACCTTCAAAAAGATAATCAAAAGAAAGGAAGTCATCCGAAGGATAACTCTAGGAACAAATTTAAGACAAAAGAAAGGAATTCATCATAAGGATAACCCCAGGGACAAATTTAAGAAGAACTTCACGACAACATGGGAAGAGCTAGACAATGAAGATTTATAAAAGGAGGATGAAGTTAATCTGGCGTTGATGGCTCACACGTCTGAAGAAGGAGTTCCACCTGAAACAGATTCTGGAGACAAAGATGAGGTATGCTCTTATTCTAACTTCATTTTATGCATGAATGATCTCATGAATCATTGCAAAGATCAAGCGAGTCACATCAAAATTTTAAAAAGAGATAACTTCATTTTAAAAGAAGAATTAAAAGAAATCGACACATCTCAAAGTGAATGTTCCACCTTAGGTAAGCATGATCTAGCATTTCATAAGTTCATTATATCTGGCATTGATAGAACTAAACTTGTATCTATGATTTATGGAATTGGAAAAAATAAGAAATAAGGTTTGGGGTATGATGAAGACTGTTCTAGTTCTGATGTGTCATTACATAAAGTACTCCCAAATGCTTGCTTCTCTAGCATTTCTCAGACAGTGTTAAGTAACCATTTTGTTCCTGCTGCTAATAATGAAAAGTTTATGAATCTAACTGAACTTATTGATCAAAAGTTGAAGGGCATTGTAATATCAGAACCAAGTAGTTCATAATTTATGATTACATCAGTATCTAAAGCATTTGACTCACAAGTTAGGAAAGATTCAAAAACTAAGGTTGAAAATAACTCCAGTAAAAGTTTCTGGAAACAGAAAATATAGAGTGAAGCTAAACCTTTCTACATGGAAAAAATATATGATAGGAGAAAACATGTTAAAACTAACATGAAAGGACCCATATATGTATGGGTACATAAATCTCAAATGGTCTTTGTTGTAGATATGTGTTGCACCCCAAAATTTGCCCAACCTTTTCTTAACTTGGTTTATGTTTCATTTCATTTCTTTCTAGCATTTGCATTGCATAACATTTTTCATTGAATAGGGGATCAAGAGGTTATGCATATCAAGAGGAGTTTACTCAAAGGTTTGAGCCTAAGCAAGGGGTGTTACTCAAATTTGAATGGTCATCAGGTCATCTAGAAGTGGGCAGTGGTCTTGTGAAAGGTTTGATGGATGTACGTGGGTCAACTCCTAACTTGGAGGCCAGTTCAAGATTATCAGAGGATTGTGAATTCATGATTATGGATATAAGATGTTGAGAGAGCTCATTGGGGGCTTTGAGAGCCATGTTGGAGCTTATTCAGGTTGTTGTGTGATGTGAAAGAAGCCACAATCAAAGATGTTGCAATTAGGGTTTTCATCTAGTAAATCCTCAGTCAATTGTGAAATTGAAGGAGATTAGAACTCAATTCCAGGTCTCTATGGTTATGGGATGTTGTGTTGAGGTGTCTAATATATCATTTCAAGATCAATTCATCAAGAATAAAGAGTGTGAAAGGTTACTAAATTAGGGTTCTCAATGTAAAATCCCCTATTTAGTCCCCAACTTCAAGACCACCTTTCTCAAGATACAAGTTTCATCTCAACTTTTGACCAACATGAAACTTGTAGAGCATGTTCTTAGCTTTCTTTTGAGTACTAGAAGTCCTTGATTGGATTTATAGAACTCAAGTTATGATGCAGACAAGTTACATGTCATCAGATGAATGTGATTTTGGTCAACAAAAGTCAACCAATTTACAAGCCATTTTTGACATATAAGGATGTTTCTCCTCAACTTTTGGCCAACATGAAAGTTGTAGATATTGGTCTTAGCTTTCCAAAAAGTACTAGAAGTCGTTCATATGATTTGTAGAACTCAAGTTATAAGACTTGCAAGTCAGGGGTATTTTGGGAAAGTGAGATTATAGGTCATAAAATTATAGGTCCATTTCACCAACTTGCACACTTCAAATGAAGATTTGTCCAACTTGAAGGTTGCTCAAAATGGGGTTATTTACTCAACCAAGCATCAAGGGTTCATTAATATGGATAGGAATGAGAGTTGGTTGAAGAAAATCTTACAAAAGGCATTTTAAAGGCATTAAAATGGAAGGATTCAAAATAATTCATATTGGCTCAAAATTATGCAAGCTTGTGCATATTTTGAGTGCATTTGATGTTTTGAACATATTGGCATTATTAGAATTTCAAATTGAGTCTCATTTCATGGCCAATTTTTGAGTTGCTTCAAGAATAAGTAACATGGCAAACATTAACCATTGAGATCAAACAAGGATCAAATCCCAGCCCTTCACACTTCTCATGTCATCAGCAAGCAAAATGCATCATTTTGGAGCCAAATTGGTGCAGAATTCATGCACATGACAAGTGAAAAAAATCAAATTCCATGGATTTCAATTGGGCTCTTAGAGGCTGAAATTGGGCTTAATTTCTTTCCAAATCCATCACATAAAAGGTTTCCATCATGAACAAATGCTCAGAACACGAATTAGAAGGAGAATTGGAGCTAGAGCATTTTGAAAAAGTGAAGGAAATTCAAAATTCGAATTCTGAGATCCAAACCATTTCAAGCCAAATTGTGAATTGCAAAAGCTTTATTGAAGTTTGTGGAGTGATTATGGACATTTTTCTTCAAGCTTAGGCATCAATTGAAGGCTCAGTGGAAGTTCTCCACTAGGTATTTACAAATCAACCTTACACTCTCAATATGCATTGATTCTCTGCCATTTTTACATATTTGAGACCTAGACAATATGTAGATCATTAATCACTAAAACGAACTGGCATTTGTGATGATTGCTGGATGAAGCTCAAAACTGTTTGGATCTGATATAGCTTGTTCTTGTGATGTTTTGCTTGTTTGTTGCTTGATCTGTAACCTCCATAACACGTAGATGATTTTTGGACCAAATTGAGTGAGTTTAGTGAGCTTTTGATTTTGGTGCACAAATCTGTTTGGTTTCGATTTGAAGTTGTTGTGAGGAATTGATGGAAATTAAGTATGTCAGGTTGTTGTACGTGGAGAGAGGAAGAGATTGGTACCGGTTTGGTTGAATTTGGTGAGGTTTTGCATCAGAGCACTGTTGCTCTCGCCGGAGAAGACGACCGGAGTCTTCTCCGGCCACCACTGAAACTTTCCCTCCATCTGAGGTTTTGAATGAGGAAGACAACTCCCCAGCCGTTAGATCAGATTGACTCCCTTGACTTGGTAGGTTAATCTAGCGTGTGAGATTTGTCCTGAGAGTGTTGACTAGGGTTTTGATTACGTGGCAAGCTCTGGTTCTTTAGATCAGCATACTTTTGAAACCAACGCATTAGATTAAGACTCATGGTAGGCTGAAGTCAATGAGCCACACCCAATTCCCCAGTGAAACGCGTCATTTCACTTAAGTTCCCCAGCACATACATGGCGCGCTCCTAGGCCTTGGATCTGTTGACTGGTCTTCTAATCCTCTGGCTGATGTTTTTTCTTGCATTTTTCATTTTATTTTATTCCTTTTAATATTTTCTTTTTATTTTGGTTTGAATTTAATTCATTAAAAATAGCTCCAATGATCCAAAAATTCTACAAAAATATTTTTTGCAAACCTTGAGATGTCTATTATTTTTAGACATTTTTTATTTTATTTTTTCATATTATTTTTCATTTTTAAATATAATTAAACATTGGAGGTGTTTATAAATGGATTAAATTGTGCTTTGCTTGTTCTTTTATTTGTTTATTCCATTTCCTTTAGGTCCAATGAATGAAAATTGATCCTCATATCCATGATGAGTTGAACAATTTTTTAGGACTATTTTTCCCCTGGTTGGTTGACTTTAGGGTTGACTTTTGGTGCTTTTCTTTTGACTCTCGATTCTCCTATTTCAAAGTGGTACATCTTGAATATTATTTTCTTTTGATGGTGCTTTGAGGGGATATTTTCTTTGAGCTTTTGGCCTCTGTTTGACAACATGTTTAGCTACCTTGTGCTTTTTATTTGATTATTTTTGAACCATTTTCCTATTTTTGAGGTAATTTGCATGTTAAGTTACCTCCAAGGGAGGTTCACACATGTACCTTGACCTAGTTTGGCTTGGATATGACATTTTTGGATCCTTTGAACCCTCAATGCCTTTTGTTTCATGTTTCTAACATGTTAAGGATGATTTTGGTTCAATTTTAGGTCATGATATTGTTTCTTCCTTGTTCATTTGTGTGTTTCCTTTTAGGTTTTTAACTTGAACTTCTATGTGATGTTTGCTTGCACTCTTTGAGTTTTTGCTTGCATTTCCTTTTGAATTGAATTTCTATTGCTTTTGAGCTCTCTTCTCTTCATCTCCCTTCTGTCCAATGACCTTGGATTGTTATTTAAGGTGGCTTGGTCCCTCCTATGGAGGTATTTGAAGCATACCTAGAATGATGAATCCTTGAGGACACTTTTGGTGCTTCTTTGTTTTTGATGAGTGATGCTTATGGTTGAGTACCTATTATGAGGTCCTTGCTACCCTCATTTGGTCTCCCATCCTCACTTGGTTTTGGGTTTTGTTTTACCTTTCATTTGTTTTAGTTTTGTTGGTGTGGTTGATGTTGTTTGACTTAGGTCATTTCATCCCACTTTTTGATGCATCTTTGTGTGATTTGTTCTTGTTTGATTGATTTCTTCTTGTGCTCTTCTCCTTCTTCTCTTTTCTTGCGTTTCCATATGCATGCTTGGTTGATATGAGCTTGTGGAGGCTACTGCCCCACACTATTTTCCTCCCACTTTCATTCTATTTGTGCATCTTATGTTGGCATTTTCATTTGCATATGCATTCTTTTTCTTCTTCTTCTTCTTTTGCTTTTCTTTGCCATGCTCCCCATAAGTTCTCTAACCTCTTGAGGTTATGATAGACATTAAGGTTCTAACTATGAATGATAACATTAGGTAGTTCCCTTTTGAATCTCAACTTTAGGTGTACTTTGCATGATAACTTTTAGGATCGATTAGTCTCCCATTAGTGTTCTTTCTTCTCTTCTCATCTTCAAACACTCTTAAAACATCTAATAAATAATGACAAGTGTAGCACACTACAAGCCTTAAGCTACTTGATAAATGGTAATTGAGGGGCCTCCTCTCAAGGACCTAGAGTGTTTAGCGTACACCCTTTGGGTGATATACGACGCATTCGCTCTTGAGTCATAATCTCTAGTGCGACATGAGTTACAAATCAAATTCAAAACACTTTTTCTCTAAAAAACACAAAAAACACTTCAAACCTTTTTTATCCTTTGGGATCTTAATCAGGAAAATCTTTTCAGATAAAAGAGTATCGTTAACTCTTAGTTCTATTAGAACACATATTGGTTCTTAGTTATATCTCTATGTTTTGATGATAACACTTATGAAATTTTGTATTAAGAAATTATATACTCTAAATTTGTTCAAGTATTTTTGCTGCAAATATTAAATTTAATATTCCTCTGAAAGCAAAAATGGATCTGAATGTTGAACTATGCAAGGCTTTGAAGCGTCAGAAGCATCTCTTAGAAGACTCTGAGCGCTGCCTACAGAAGACTCTGAGCGTTGCTTACAGAAGGATCTGAAGCAGAAGCTACATAAGCATCTGAAGCGTAGACTGAAGACTTTGTATGAAGAGTTTCAAGCACTGTTTTTTAGAAGACTCTGATAGTACTGTTCGCTGCAAGTACTGAGGATCTGATCTCCAAACTCTGCTCTGATTAATCTCACGCTGAAGCACACTTGCTGCAATACTCTAATACAGCAAACTCTGAAGGCATCAAGACTCTGATCACTCAAAGCTCTGATGTTAATTGCTGTGAATTAGAAACTTGTTGAAGAAGATTATTCAAAGTTATATCTGTTGGTTATGCCAAACGACTCTTTCCTCTTTTATGCTAGACACAAGAACTCAGGCAAAAAGGATTTCTCTAAACGTTCTACTTCTAGGAAACGTCAAGTGATGTGAAGATAAAAGGCTACAGCTACTTTGTAGTACACGGTCTTCAAGCTTGCAACGTCTTGATTTCTAAGTCTATAAAAGCAAGCCTTCAACAACTTTTTTTAGTTGACGTACTTTGACAAAAATTTATTGAAAAGATCTCATAAAATTTTTTATTCTTTGCTGAATTTATTTCATACGTTCATAAACTTAAGTGTAAATCACAGTTGTGATATAGCTTACTTAGAAGCATTTCAAACACTTGTTTAGTTTATATTTAATTGTAAAAGTTCCTTGAGAAGACCAAGTTGTGGTCAGTAGTTCTTGAGAAGACTAAGACAGTTGCTCTTAGTGGTTGTATTGTAATCAGTTTGATTATAGTAGATTAAGTCCTTGTGGAGAAAGGCAAATCACTCTTGATAGGGTGGACTGGAGTAGTTGAGTTCAACGAACCAGGATAAAAATCTTTGTATTTTTATTGCCATAATATTTTCTAAATCCTTATTCAACCCCCCTTCTAAGTATTTTCTCACCTTCAGTTGGCATCAGAGCTCCGGTTCTGTGTGTGCTATCACTTCACCGTGAACAGAAAAGATCCAGTGAGAAAACTCTTGATAATTTTTGGTTGATATTATGGCTGATGCTTCAACATCCAACAACAATAAAAGATATGAAGAAAGGGATAGAATCAGCACAAAACCCCTTATGTTTGATGGGGAGAAGTTTGACTATTGGAAGGACAGAATAGAGAGTTTCTTCCTTGGTTATGATGCTGATCTTTGGGACTTAGTCATTGATGGTTATGTTCACCCCACTGATGGGGATGGCAAGAAAATTGATAGAAAATATATGACTGAAGCTCAGAAGAAGGAGTTCAGAAATCATCACAAAACAAGAACAATCTTATTAAATGATATATCTCATACTGAGTATGAGAAGATTACCAATAGAGAAACAACATTTAATTTGTTTGAGTCTTTGAAGATGACTCATGAGGGGAACTCACAAGTTAAAGAGACCAGGGCTCTGGCGCTGATCCAGAAATATGAAGCCTTCTTTAAAATGGAAGAATCTGAATCTATAGAAGCTATGTTCTCTATATTCCAAATCCTCACAGCTGGATTAAAAATGCTGGACAAAGGCTATTCAACTGCTGATCATGTGAAAAAGATCATCAGAAGCTTGCCCATCAGATGGAGACCTATGGTCAATGCTTTGAAGCTAGCTAAGGATCTGAACAAGATCACATTGGAGGAACTAATCATCTCACTAAGGAGCCATGAAATTGAACTTGAAGAAGACGAGCCTCAAAAGAAAGGTAAGTCAATTGCTTTAAAATCTAACAAATATGTTAAAGCATTGCAGGTGTTAGAAGAAAGTTCTGAAGAGTCTTCTTCTGGAGAAGAAGATGAATTGTCCTTGCTGTCCAGAAGGATCAACAAACTCTGGAAGCACAAACAGAGGAAGTTCAAAAACTTCAAGAAGTCAGATCAATGCAAAGAGTCCTCTGGACACAAAAGATCTGGAAAGAAGGAGGTTGTTTGCTATGAATCCAAAGAACCTGGTCATTACAAGAATGAATGTCCAAAGCTTCAGAAGGAGAAGCCAAGAAGGAAGCCTGAGCATAAAAAGAAAGTTATGATGGCTACATTGGATGATTCAGATGCATCTGAATCTTCATCGGAGTCAGAAGAAGAATGTGCCAACATGGCACGGATGGCTGGTGTGGAAGATCAGAATGAAGGATCATCTGGATCTGAATCTGATTCTGAATCTGACTCAGAAGAGGTACTTTTTGATCTCTCTAGAGAAGAACTTATTAAGGTTTTATCAGAAGTCCTGAATAACTACAATCAGATTAAGCTCAAACGCAAGAAGCTTAAATGCAATCTTGAATCTGAGAATAGTCTGTTAAAGTCAGAAGTTGCTGAGCTCAAAGCAAACAATTTGAAAATGAAAAACAATTTTGAAAAAGCTCAACAAGACTCTGAATCTGAAACTAAGTCAAAATGAAAAAAATATTTTAGAAGAATATGACTATAGTTTTCAGAAGTTTCTGGCTAAAAGCATAGATAGAAGCAACATGGCTTCAATGATCTATGGAGTTAGCAGAAACAACAGGAAAGGAATTGAATATGAATCTTCCTCTGGAAAGGATTTAAATCCAATACCTGTTGATAAACTTATCATTAAGAAGACTCCCTTATACTCTCATTTTAAGTTTGGTCATCTGAATGATATTAAACACACATGTTCTGATCAGAACGTTCTTATGTTTAAACCAAAAGTTAGTCAGAACAAACCTGTTGTAAAAAGACAGAAGTTCAGACAAACTTTTAAGGCAACTAACCCAAAAGGACCCAAAAAGATCTGGGTACCTAAGGATAAGATAATACCTGTTGCAGATGTATTTAGCAGCAAAGTCAAGACGCCAGTCATGGTACCTGGACTCTGGCTGCTCACGTCACATGACGGGAGAAAGGTTTATGTTCCAAAGCCTGGAGCTTAAATCTGGAGGGGACATCAAGTTTGGAGGGAATCAGAAGGGCATGATAATTGGCTCTGGTACTATTGGCAATGGTAACCTTCCCTCTATATCTAATGTTTTACTTGTAGAAGGATTAAAGCATAATCTATTGTTCGTAAGTCAATTAAATGACAATGGTTATGACATAATCTTTAATAAAAAATGTTGCAAAGCTGTTAGTCAGAAGGATGGCTCAATCCTATTTAATGGAAAGAGGAAGAACAACAGTTATAAAATCAATCTTTCAGAACTTAAGGTTAAAAATGTAAAATGCCTTATGTCTGTTAATGATGAGCAATGGGTCTGGCACAGAAGATTAGGGCATATTAATATGAGACGCATATCTCAGATTAATAAACTTAATCTGGTCAGAGGATTTCCTAAGTTGAAGTTCAACTCAGATGCTCTTTGTGAAGCATGTCAAAAAGGAAAATTTTCAAAATCTTCTTTTAAAACTAAGAATGTTATTTCAACTTCGAGACCATTAGAGTTACTTCACATTGATCTGTTTGGACCAGTGAAAATTGCATCCATCAGAGGCAAGAAGTATGGATTAGTCATTATTGATGACTATAGCAGATGGACATGGGTGAAATTCCTAAAACACAAGGATGAGTCACATTTTGTATTCTTTGACTTCTGCAAACAAGTCCAGAATGAAAAAGATTTTAAAATTATTAAAGTCAGAAGTGATCATGGTGGCGAATTTGAAAACAAATATTTTGAAAAATATTTTAATGAAAATGGCATTGCTCATGATTTCTCCTGCCCTAGAACTCCACAACATAATGGAGTTGTAGAGAGGAAATATAGAACTTTGCAAGATATGGTCAGAACCATGATCAAAGAGACTAATCTGGCAAAGCATTTTTGGGCATAAGCAATAAACACAGCTTGTTATATTCAAAACAGAGTGTCTGTAAGACCTCTTCTGGAAAAGACTCCCTATGAATTGTGGAGGAACAGAAAACCCAACATTTCTTATTTTCATCCTTTTGGATGTATATGTTATATGTTTAACACTAAAGAGAATCTAAACAAGTTTGATTCTAAAGCACAGAAGTGTTTCATGCTTGGCTATTCTGAACGCTCTAAAGGCTACAGAGTATACAATACAGAAACACAGATTGTGGAAGAATCTATACATGTTAGATTTGATGATAAGCTTGGCAATCAAAAGCCAAAGCAGTTTGAAAGTTCTGCAGATAGAGAAGTAATTCTCACAGACTCTGAAGGCTCTGAGGCAGAAAAGGTTCAAGTGAAAGAGCCAGAAGCAACGCCAGATGCAACTCCTTTAGCTTCTCAAATGAACAACTTGAATATTTCTGAAGAATCAAATGTTAGAGGATCATCTTCCAGAATCAAGGCCTCTCACCCAGAGGATGTGATAATTGGAAAGAAGGATGACCCTATAAGAATAAGATCCTACCTCAGATCATCTGAAGCGTCATTATTTGGTTTGGTGTCAATTATTGAACCAACTTCTGTGGATGAAGCTCTGCAAGATAATGACTGGATTATTGCCATGCATGATGAGCTCAATCAGTTCACAAGAAATGACGTTTGGGATTTGGTTCCAAGACCAAAAGAATTCAACATTATTGGAACTAAATGGGTCTTCAGAAACAAGTTAAATGAAAAAGGAGAAGTTGAAAGAAACAAAGCAAGGCTTGTTGCTCAAGGTTATAGCCAGCAAGAAGGAATTGATTATACAGAGACTTATGCTCCTGTAGCCAGGTTAGAGTCTATTCGCAATGCAAGAGGAGCTAAATCAATTCACAAGGAATGAAGTTTGGGATCTGGTTCCAAGACAAAAGGATTCAATATAATTGGAACTAAATGGGTCTTCAGAAATAAACTTAATGAGCAAGGAGAAGTTGTAAGAAATAAGGCAAGACTAGTTGCTCAAGGGTATAGTCAGCAAGAAGGAATTGACTACACAGAGACTTATGCTCCTGTGGCCAGGTTAGAATCTATACGCCTACTCATTTCTTTTGCTGCACAAAATAACATCACTCTATATCATATGGATGTTAAGAGTGCCTTCTTAAATTGGATTATAGAAGAGGAAGTCTATGTTCATCAACCTTCTGGTTTTGAAAGTGATAAATTTCTAGAACATGTTTTTAAACTTAAGGAATCTCTTTATGGTTTAAAACAAGCTCCCAGAGCTTGGTATGAGAGATTAAGTAATTTTCTTCTGGAGAAAATTTTTATCAGAGGCAAAGTGGACACAACTCTCTTCTATAAAACATTTAAAAAAGATCTGTTAATTTGTCAAATATATGTCGATGATATTATATTTGGTTCTACCAATGTTATGCTGGGAAGGGAGTTTGCTCAATGTATACAGGCTGAATTTGAGATGAGCATGATGGGAGAATTGAGATTCTTTCTGGGAATTCAACTCAACCAAACTCCAGATTGCACTTACATTCATCAGACCAAATATGTAAAAGAGCTTCTGAAGAAGTTCAACATGACTGATAGTAAGATGGCAAAGACTCATATGTGTCGCTTGCGCGAAAATAAGGTGCCGGCAAAACAGAAGAGTCGCCACCTTTCGTTATTTATCCCTCAGGGCGGGAAAGGAAACGATCGGAAAAACCTGACGAATAAGGGTAAGACAAGGTCATCGCAACCATTGTCTGGGTTCGGGAGTCGGTTACGCAAGGGGAAGGTATTAGCACCCCTCACGTCTGTCGTACTCGACGGGATCCTCGCTTGTTTGTTTACTTGGATGGGTTGGTTATAATCTATCTACCTATCAAGGCTGGCTGAAAAAGAACAGAAAAATGACTCGGCAAAGCGTCGCGCTTTATGCCTACGTATTCCCATCAGAGAATGAGAAATCAGAGTCAACGTAGTTCGGCCTACTACGGGTGAAAGGGAAAGGTTGCTCGCTAGGATATCGCATCCTATGCCTACGTACTTTCATCTGGTATGAAAGATCAGAGCAAACGTAGTTCGGCTAACTACGGGTTATCTCCTAGAAGAAGTGTTTTTTATTGTTTGCGATTTCAACCGCACTAGAGACTATGACCTGAGAGGGAATGCATCCTTTCTCAGATAGCTTAAGGCTCGTAACGTACGAAAGAAATCATTCATGATTACTGTATCTTAAACTGCTTTGAGATGAGAAGAGAACAGGCCCAACTAGGAGGGAGACTATCAAGTCCTACTGTTATCATGCCATGGATTCATCCTATGGTTGAGGTTTGAACAGGGAACTCCTAGATGTTGTCATGCATAAGTTTCAACCTAAAAGTCTATCATCAAATCCTCATCAAAGGAAATGAGAGTCCTAAGGGATCATGTCAATGATGCACAGAAACAGACAAAAGCATCAGCTTTAACAGTAAAATGCATGCAATGCAAGTGAGGGAGGAAATATGTGTGGGGTTTCAGCCTCCACAAGCTCATCTCGACCTCAATCCAGTCATGAAATAACAGCAATCATACCGAAGATAAACAACATACTATCAAGCAATGAACAAGAAAAAAAGGGATGAAGTGCCAACAGGCAAACAAACACACATGCTTGAGAAAGAAAGAAACTACTCTCTAATCCTAACCCTGATCACAGAATCTGAATCAAATCTAAGCAAAGCCCTAAAGCAAACCCTAAACAAGAGAAATCAATCCCAGTCTTCAAGCTTCAGAACAAGCTTACCAAAGAAAGGGAGCTAAGCAAGCAGACTCATAGTGTCTTCCTCAGGAGAACACTAGGAGGTGTATACTCAGGAGTCATACCCTATGTGGCTCAACCACTGTGATCAGTTTATATCCCTCCTCAGGAGAAATTAAACTCACAAGCAGGCTCCAACATCACTGGATATTTAGGAAATCCTATCTGAACTAGTGGAACTAAGTGAATAGACCCATAGGACCTTCCTCAGGAAAGTACTGGGAGGCTTCCACTTAGGAGTTGTATCCCATGTGGCTCAACAACATGTGATCAGTTTACATTCCTCCTCAGGAGAAATTAAACTCACAAGTTGGCTCCAACATCATTGGATACTTGAGAAATCCTAGACAAACTAATGGAACTAAGTGAATAGACCCATAGGACCTTCCTCAGGAAAGTACTGGGAGGCTTCCACTTAGGAGTTGTATCCCATGTGGCTCAACAACAGGTGATCAGTTTACATTCCTCCTCAGGAGAAATTAAACTCACAAGTTGGCTCCAACATCATTGGATACTTAAGAAAGAGGTGAGAAGAAAGAATGAAAGTCATTCATAGTGCCTTCCTCAGGAAAGTACCATGAACTTCCCTCAAACTTCAGGATCTCAAACCTCACAGACAGGGGACAAGCCAAGCTCTGGGTCTCTGAGTCTTGATTCTACAATCTTCACTTCATGATGCTCTCCATCAAAGTCTTCAAGGCAACACAAGCCCCTCAACAAATTCCCCACAATGAACCCCAAAGATGAACAGATAACCACAGGGGAGACAAAATCATCAGGCAACTTCAGAAAATACCTAAAAATACTAAACTAATGGGGAAAAATCTAACAATTATTCACAAGGGTCAGCAAAGTCTATTCATAACATCTACATAGGCCTCTACCTAAAAATCAAGACAAAACTCAATCAAAGAAAGGAATTCATCACCTAAACACAATCTAAACCCTAATTAGGATACCCTACATCTACCCTAATTAAACTAACCAAAATTTAATTCTAAAATTCTAGAAAAAATCCTATGGGGAACTATGATTCATCATCTAATTGCACAAAAAATAATGAATTAAAAAACCTAAGGGAAGGTCCTAAAATAATTCCTACAAAATCAAGTATCAACTAAAAGAAAGAAAACATACTATATTAAAGAAAAATCTATTAAAAATACTAAACTTAAAAATAAAATCCCATTTTTATTTTTAACATTTTCTACACATTATTATCTACTCATAGAAAAAAGAATGGCCAAAAAAGAGTTATTTTTCAATTTTTAATGAATTTTCTAAAACAGAAAAATATTAAAAGAAAATTAAAACAATTAAAACAAATAAAGGGAGGGGGGGTATGAATAGCAACACGCGCCAATTGGTTTCAGAATGGGCCAGATAACAGGGGGGTGGGGATAGCGAAATAAGCCCAGAGCGCTGGTTTAATGAAACGGCCGCGTTTCATTTTCTTGAATTTTTCCCTCCATCTCTCAGATTCAATCACGGCCGTTGGATGAGCTTACATTGTCAACCTTGGGACCTAATCCAACGGACCGCCTTCATCGTCCCGAACAAAACTAGGGTTTTCAGAAACCCTCTCCTCCATGCACTCATCTTCCTCTCCCTCGTTCTCCCTGCTCACGCCATGATTTAACACGATTCCAAAATGAAAATTGCAGTACTCAATGAGAGGAACAAGATGGTACGCGTGGATTTCCCTAATTCACCCTCAATAATTCCAACAGAGGACTTCAATGTCCTGGTCCAACTAAACATCACTTGTTATCAACTGGTATCAACCTTCACTAAGCTTCAATCTAATGGTTTACAGAGCTTCTACAAGCTACCCTAGTTAATCTAACCTAATTCTTGATGATTAAAACTCCTAATTCAAACAATTCTTGCAAATCAAAGATTCACTCACCTGCCATGGAACCTCACGCAGAGCTCTCAAACTCTCAAGAATTGATCCTCTATCCTAGCACACTAATTCTACACCTAAAGAATGAACTAAAACTAAATAAATTAAGAGGATTAAGGAGGAGAAAGAACCTGTCAAGTAATGATGGAGAAGGTATGAGGAGAAGGTTTCAGGCCTTGTAACTGCTTCAAGATGATCCTCCAATGGTGAGAAACTTTCTGTTTGCACTTGTGATGGTGGAGATGGCTTGTAGTGGAAGAAAATCAAAGTTGCTTCAACTTGAAGAAACCTCTTCAATGGATGCTTCTCTCTCTCTCTCTCCTCTCTGAATCCTCTTGCTATCACCAACCTTGAACTCTCTTCATGGCCTTCTTCTTATAATGATCATTAGATGCTTCTAGATTCATCTAGAATATGGTGGAAGTTTCTTGAAAATCTCATGTGGTGACATATTGGATTTCTCTCATTCCAAGCCTTATGCCTTACCATTTTGTGCAAAATTCTCCTTATGAGAGATATTGAGTGTGGATGAGTGAAAAACAAGCTCATCTTTGGCTTGTGTAAGGTTTTTCAACATTGCCTTTTTCAAGTAACAACTTTTCAAAGCATCACCCATTTTAAAGCTTCAAATCAAAATTCTAGCTAAACCAATGTTCTCAAAATGATTTTTCCAATCAAAATGATATATTGGATGACCTATTTTGGATTTGTGGATCTTCCAAATCAATTTTCAAATTCAACTTTTCAAACTTATATGCCATTTTTAGTTCATTTTTGACCAATCATGGAATTTCATGCTATGAGCTTTTCCAACAATTTGTGACCTTCTTTCTAGACTTAAAATCCCATTTTGAGCAACTTTCATGTTTTGAGTTTTTCCATTTGAGGCTTGGAAATAGGAGTTTTAGGCATTGGATAAAATGACCTATAACTGACAAATGACCAAAATACCCCTGTCTTGTTCAAAACATAAGTTGAGTTCCACAAATCCAATCAAGGACTTCTACCACTCAAATTAAAGCTAAGAAGATGCTCTTCAACATTAATGTTGACCAAGAAGTCATAGGAATCCTCCTACTAGGGCAAAAGTTGTCTGCAAGTTGGGTGACTTTCAAGGACCCAGATTCACGCACCTCTGCTGACCTGTAATTTGTCAAAACCATAACTTGGGCTCTGTAACTCCTATCAAGGACTTCCACCACTCAAATTAAATCTTAGAACAAGCTCTACAACATTCATGTTATGGGGAAGGTGAGATATCAATCACATCTAGAGCTAAAACTTCCTGGAAGATAGGGATCAAATTAGGGTTTTTCACTGACAATCCCTGGAGACCCTGACTTGAAACTTCTCAAACTCCTCACTCATGATGAGTTGGCCTAGGAATCATCTTTATATCATCTCTATACATCATTCCATGATCTCATGGCCCTTGGATTGGTCTCAACCTTCTCCAAATCATCAGTTGACCTAGGGTTGACCCAGTCAAAACCCTAATTCTATCATTCATGGTTGAATCTTCTGAACTCTTGCATAATGACTTCTCTGGGCTTCATGAAGGCTATAAAGACATCTCATAGACTTTCCCAAAACATCAAATTCATTCTCAAAGTCTCAGAGCCATCTGAGGGGCACCCACAACTTTCAAACTGTGAAGCACACAACCCTGGTTTCAACCCATTCCTCTGAGGATCTCTTGAACTTTCTGATGAAGGTATCCACTTCCAAACACTCAATGAATAAATAATTGTTGGTCAAATTTTGGGGTGCAACAGCTGCCCCTATTCAAACGGCTTGAACCTGACTGGGTGAGAAGCGAACAGCTCTCATCCAATCAAGGTACGAGACGGTTGAATATCGGTAAACCCGAAAATTTGCCAACTGCACGAGCACCCAGTACTCTGCGGGGAACAGACCTTTGAATCCTGCAACACTAGCTGCTCAACAACTGGCTGGAGAACCAAAGCTGACATCACCGTCGGACGATCGAAGTACTCTGCGTCACCACTGGAGAACTAAATCTGACATCACTGTCGGACGATCGAAATACTCTGCGTCACCGCTGGAGAAACATCTTCGACTTCAATCAGAAGACATATCCTTCATTTGATCGCAATCAATCATCACCTCAGGATAACTGACTTGGTCTTCAGACTCACACGAATCACTCTGTTGTATCTACAACTCCGGAACCTCGTCTTCAGCCACCCGTTGATTCTTCAACACGGAAATCTGGACTCACAGGAACCTTCTGATGTCGCCTTCGGGCGCTTACGAAATCCATCTTCAGATTAGACATCTTTGTTGGAGCAGACACATCATGCTGCTGAGGACTTCAAGAATCATCTTGACCAAACAGATCCGTCGGGCATCTTCAAGAATCGTCCTGAACTGATAACCTTTCTGGAGCAAACCTTCTGGTTGGGTATTCCAGAAATCTTCCTAGGCAACTCTTGCTAGAGACGCTGTTGGGGAGCTCAAGTATCATACTAGGCGAACCACTCGGGAAGTTGTACTGGGGTCTTAAGAATCGTCTTAAGCAAATGGCCCTGCTGAGGGACTCAAGAATCATCTCTAACTGAAGACTTTGCTGGGGATCTCAAAAATCATCTTGAGCGAGCGACTGTGAGGATTACCCCGGGGTCTTTAAGAATCATCTCAAAAGCGACCTTGCCGGGGAGAACATCAAGAATCGTCCTGAGCAACCGGTCTTTTGGTGGTACACCTGTTCAACAAGGGTGATGATGACCTAGATCATGCTTATGGTGTGTATGCTTCTGCACTATGCCCCACACAGTGGGAATGATATGCGTTTATGCTAAATGCCATGCAATCATGCACAATGCTATGCAATCATGCACAATGATGCGATCCCGTCAGCAAAATAAATGCCGAAGGGGGAAATCCTCCTGTCAAGGAGAAAGAACCACTCAGGTAGAGGAATCATCCTGCTGAGGAGAACGTGAACACGCCAATATCAATCAGGCTCTGTCTGGGGAATTGATCTTCCGCGAACTGCTGCAGGGGAATAACTTCAGCTGACTGCTGCAGGGGACGAAGCTCTACGAGAACTTGGATCTGCTGATATCGATCTCGAGAATGAATTGCGCGGCCGTCTCGGCTACTCTTCTGGGGATGACCACTCTGTGGGGAACCAACTTCAGCTGCTCAATACTCCGCTGGGGAAAAACCAATCACGATCTGATCAACTTTCAAGGATTCGACTCTCCTGGACATCTGCAAACTTGGCTGAGGAAGGGGAAATCATTCTGCTTCGAGTGCGATTCTGGGGAAACACAACATTAGTTGCCCCACGCTCTGCTGGGGAAAATCAATCATGATCCGATCAATGTCCAAGGATTCTTCTTTTCCGCGGACTCAGCCGGGGAGAGAAATCATTCTACTTTGCTGGAGAGTGCGACTCTGATGGGGAATTCGATTCCACTGGGGAAGAAAGGATCATCTGCCTTCGGGGGAGAGTACAACTCTGCAGGGGAATACAACATCAGCTGTTCCAACACTCTACTGGGGAAGAGGGAATCATCGAACTTCAGGAGAGAGCCTGACTCTGGTGGAGAATCTCAACTCCACTGGAGACTTTAGTCCGGCACCATCAGTTACTGCATCCTTCGGCTAACGAACAGCCTTCTGCGAAACCTGCACTTGTGACCCGGTGCGGGGGGAACACCTGCTTCGGCGACTTTACTGGGGAAAGCACGAGCTTCGGTACCCAAACATTTCTATGAACTCTACACTTGTGACCCGGTGCTGGGGAAGACGACATCGTTCTTCGGTGCTTGACTCAGCCGATGAGGTGACATTCCTTCAGGATGCGTCTGCTTGGGGAAGAGAAACACCTCTACCCGGGGAAGTCATATCAATGCTCACCATCTTGCGTTTAGATTCTGCGGAGGAGAAACTACTGAACTCTGCTGGAGAAGGAAGACTCATCCTGCTTCGGGGATACGCAAGGCACATCTTCTGGCAAGGTGCTACACCTGCAACAACACAAACAAACAGACAAGATACCCTCCTCAAAGGGGCCTATCAGGGTTATTATCTCGTGACAATATTCAGTTAATTAGTTGTTTCAACAATCAATGGGCTTAGGCCCGCAAGTTTATGTATGCGCATTTTATCAAAAACACATCGGCGATCTCATTCGCAAACAAAACAGATAAATGCTAAGCAGTCAAGTAGAATTGCTGAATAATGTGCATTTTATTGATGATGAACCCCTGAACGGGCAAAAATGTTTTACAACAGAGGCAAGCTCCTGGAATGAGGAAGCCGCGCAAAAAGAAAACATAAATATACATCAGTATATACAAATGTCGGCAATCGGGGCGTAGACGAACACCATGAGTTGATCCCTCTAAGACCCACTCGACTTCGATACTTCTCCGATGCTTCAGCTTTGGAAGAGATTGATTCAAATAAACGGCCCTCAGGTCTTCCGAACCACTAAACAATGAAAGTCCATACGCGAAACGCAGTCATTTGCTTATTCAAATCCCTAACTTTTGCGTGAACCGCCCTTTCGGGTTTTCAGTTCACCGGGATACCCTTTTTTGCCGAAGCCGCCCAGTGTAGGTTTTCGACTTCGCGGGTGTACATTTTTTCAATATATCCCTAATTTTGTCCGAACCTTTTATTCTGTTTTTGGTTCGCCGGGATGCCCCTTTTTTGCCTGGACTCTTTCTTTTTTTTTTTGTCCAGCGGGTCTCTTTCAAGCAAAGTATTTTTTAACTGCGTCCGCGTTCACCGGGGATGCAAAATCTTCACCATCCATCGTGGATAACAACAAAGCTCCTCCCGAGAAGACATTGCTGACGACATACGGCCCTTCGTAATTCGGAGTCCACTTGCCCCGGTGATCGGAGTGTGGCGGAAGAATCTTCTTCAGGACGAGATCACCCGTCTGAAAGCTTCGAGGACGCACCTTCTTATCATAAGCTTTCTTCATTCGGCTTTGGTACAGGCGACCAAATGCAATCGATGCTAACCTCTTCTCGTCCATCAGGCTGAGCTGGTTTAGGCGATTTGTAACCCATTCTGCCTCATCTAGTTTCACATCAGCCAAAACTCGCAAAGAGGGAATCTCCACTTCTAGCGGTAGGACAGCTTCCATACCGTACACCAAGGAGAAAGGAGTTGCCCCGGTCGACGTACGCACCGTCGTACGATAACCGTGTAAGGCAAACGGCAGCATCTCGTGCCAATCTTTATACGTCACAACCATCTTCTGAACAATCTTCTTGATGTTCTTGTTGGCCGCTTCAACAGCGCCATTCATCTTCGGCCGGTAAGGGGATGAGTTGTGGTGTTCGATCTTGAAGCTCTGGCACAGCTCCTTCATCATCTTATTATTCAAATTCGAACCATTATCAGTAATGATCCGCTCGGGAATTCCATAGCGACAGATGATGTCCCTCTTTATGAACTTAGCCACCACCTGCTTGGTCACATTAGCGTACGAGGCTGCCTCCACCCATTTGGTGAAGTAGTCGATAGCTACCAGGATAAAACGATGACCATTGGATGCAGTGGGCTCAATCTTGCCTATCATGTCGATGCCCCACATGGAGAACGGCCAAGGGGAGGACATGACATTCAATGGGCACGGCGGCACATGAACTTTATCAGCATAAATCTGGCATTTGTGACATTTCTTCGCGAATCTGAAGCAATCCGACTCCATAGTCAACCAGTAATATCCTGCTCTCAGGATCTTTCTCGTCATGGCATGCCCGCCGGCGTGCGTACCAAATGTGCCCTCATGGACTTCTTCCATGAGCGTACTCGCCTCCTTCTCATCCACACATCTGAGTAGCACGAGATCGTGGTTTCTCTTATACAGCACTCCATCAGGGTTGAGGTAAAAGTTTCCAGATAGCCTCCTCAGAGTCTTCTTATCCTGGGCCGATGCACCCGCAGGATATTCCTTGGTCATAAGGAAGGTCTGGATATCGTGGAACCATGGCTTGCCGTCAGTGGCATTATCGATTGCGAACACGAACGCTGGTCTGTCAAGCCGCGAAAGCACAATTCTTGGAGCCTCATTCCAATAATTGACCTTATACATTGAAGCCAACGTGGCTAAAGCATCAGCCATTTGATTTTCAGCCCGGGGTACATGATGAAGTTCTACTCGGTCAAAGAACGGAAGCAGCCTCCTGGCATAATTCATGTACGGCACTAAATTCGCTTGACGAGTTTCCCACTCCCCTTTGATCTGATTGATTACAAGCGCTGAGTCACCATATATGTCTAGATTCTTGATTCTCAAATCAATTGCCTCTTCTAGACCCATAATACACGCTTCATACTCGGCTTCGTTGTTGGTAACTGGAAACGTCAGTCTTGCAGTAAACGGGATGTGGGATCCGTGGGGAGTCGTAATGATAGCCCCGATACCACTTCCATAGGAATTAACCGCTCCGTCGAATATCAACTTCCACTGAGACATCCTATCTGGCCCCTCATCGGGCAATGGCTCATCACAATCCTTCGCTTTGAGAAACATAATGTCCTCGTCAGGGAATTCGAACTTCATCGGCTGATAGTCTTCGATTGGCTGTTCGGCAAGGTAGTCAGACAATACGCTTCCCTTAATGGCTTTCTGGGAGACGTACTGAATATCATATTCTGTTAACACCATCTGCCACCTGGCAATCCTGCCCGAAAGAGCCTGCTTTTCGAAGACGTACTTGATCGGATCCATCTTCGAAATCAGCATAGTGGTGTGATTGAGCATATACTGTCGTAGACGTTTGGCAGCCCAAGCTAGTGCACAACACGTCTTCTCCAGCATCGAGTATCGAGACTCACACTCAGTGAACTTTTTACTCAAATAATAAATGGCATGCTCTTTTCTGCCCGTCTCGTCGTGCTGACCGAGAACACACCCCATACTATTCTCCAGAACTGTCAAGTACATGATTAATGGCCGTCCAGCCACTGGGGGTATCAAGATTGGAGGTTCTTGAAGATACTGCTTTATCTTATCGAATGCCTTCTGGCAATCCTCATTCCAAGTAATCACCTGATTTTTCTTTAACAACTTGAACATCGGTTCACAAGTGGCCGTGAGCTGAGAGATAAACCTTGCAATGTAGTTTATTCGGCCCAAGAAACCACGAACTTCTTTTTCTGTTTTCGGCGCTGGCATCTCTTGGATAGCTTTTATCTTCGCAGGATCAACTTCAATACCTCGTTCACTAACGATAAACCCCAATAACTTTCCGGACCGCACTCCGAAAGTGCACTTGTTAGGATTCAGCCTCAGCCTGAACTTCCTAAGCCTTTCAAACAGCTTCAACAAATTGACCAGATGCTCCTCCTCCGTCTGGGACTTTGCGATCATGTCATCAACATAGACCTCGATCTCATGATGAATCATATCATGAAACAAAGTTACCATTGCTCGCTGGTAAGTGGCCCCTGCGTTCTTCAAACCGAAGGGCATTACCTTGTAGCAAAACGTGCCCCAGGGGGTAATAAACGTCGTTTTCTCCATGTCCTCCGGCGCCATCTTAATCTGATTGTAACCGGAGAAGCCATCCATGAACGAAAACACGGAAAACTGGGTTGTATTGTCGACCAACACATCGATATGAGGCAACGGGAAGTCATCCTTAGGGCTCGCCCTATTCAAATCCCGATAATCGACGCACATACGTACCTTACCGTCCTTCTTCGGTACAAGCACTATGTTGGCGACCCACGGAGGGTAAGTAGTAACGGCTAGAAATCCTGCGTCCAACTGCTTCTGGACCTCTTCTTTGATTTTTACAGCCATGTCTGGTCTCGTCCTCCTGAGCTTCTGCTTGACTGGAGGGCAATCTTCTCGCAGCGGCAAGCGATGAACCACGATATCTGTGTCAAGTCCGGGCATATCCTCATATGACCAAGCAAAGACGTCACTATACTCTCGAAGCATCTCGACCAGTCTATGCTTGACATCATTCTGCAGCGCAGCCCCTACTCTGACATTTCTGACGAGCTCCTCAGAACCCAGATTTATGATCTCAATATCCTCTTCATGAGGCAGAATAACCTTCTCCTCTTGTCTCAACAAGCGGGCCAACTCTTCCGGAAGGTCTTCGTCTTCATCAATCTCATCCTCGGCTTGATAGATCGGGCAATCAAAGTCGTAGTGAGCCGTAGAGGGTCCAGAGTCGATGTCATCTGTTACGTGGATCCTGCAATAACAAGGGTTAAGTTTAAAGCAGGAATATGCAGGTTAGCACGAACCTCGTTGCCATTTTGCTGTTTTTCGAAACAAACATAAAGCATGAATAACAGAGAACACAATATTTGATTACGAAGAAAACGCCTTTTATTTATTAACAAAATGCATACACATAATCCAACAAGGCCCTGACAGTAAAACCACTATGCCCCGGGCAGGACATAGGGTTGTACAAAGATTGTAAAAAGCAAATCATTACTCTTCACTTGTCAGCTCGATAATCTCCTTGATGGTCCAATTGTGGAGACACTCGCCTGGCTTGCTCGGTTGAATCCAGGCATCAAGATCACAATCACTGTCCCCGCTGTCCTCCGACGCAGCGTTGATACTCTCGAAGATCACTCCCCCCTTGGTGAATAAGATCGGCCCTTTCCCATGAGACGAACTGCCAGAAGAAGATGAAGCTTCAGCTCCTGGAGAATACCCTAATCCAAACTTATCCTGTTTGATTGGTATATCCAAGACATGCCCCCAGCCTGGGGTGGAACCAGCTTCTACAACAGCCCTAGCTTCCTTAAACGAGGAGAGGTTCAACTCTTGCTTCTCTGCAACAACGGGAGCTACCTCCTTCACCCTGACGGTTTCAAATGCTTGGCAAAGAGTCTCATGGATCTCACCATCCATTTCAACGTATTTAAAGGACGACAGGTGGCTTACCATGATGTCCTCCTCTCCACAGACTGTCACTATGCTGCCCCCAACAGCATATTTAAGCTTCTGATGCAGCGTGGATGTCACGGCACCAGCAGAATGGATCCACGGCCGACCTAAGAGGCAACTATAGGCGGGCATGATATCCATAATATAGAAAACCGCATTAAACGTCTCTGGTCCAACTTGAATTGGCAGGGTCAATTCTCCGAAGACGTGGCGCTTGGTTCCGTCAAAGGCCTTCACGACCAGATCACTGGGCGTGCACAGCAGTCCACGGGTATCCAACTTCATCAGTGCTTTTTTCGGAAGCACGTTAAGCGAGGAGCCCGTATCCACTAGGACATGTGACATAATCGTGCCTCTGCACTCTATTGAGACGTGCAAGGCGCTGTTGTGATCCCTTCCCTTGGGAGTCAGCTCCAGATCTGTAAATCCCAGCCCATTACCAGCATTGACATGGGCTACTACTTCCTCGAGTTGATTCACTGATATCTCCTGCGGCACGTATGCAGCATTCAATACCTTCAGCAATGCGTTGCGGTGCGCTTCAGAACACAGCAACAGGTTAAGAATCGAGATCTTTGACGGAGTCTGGTGAAGATGATCTACAATCTTGTAGTCACTTTTCCTGATTAGTCGCATGAACTCCTCAGCATCTTTAACCAATAAGTCTTTCTCTGCCCCTGCAGGGACCTCTTCAACAGCTTTACCTTTGCCCTTATCCACAGCGTCAGCTCGGACTACTTTCTCTGCTGCAACCTCTGCCGGTGCGAACACTCTTCCGCTTCTAGTGATACCACTGACCTCAGCAAGATTCTGCGCAGTCGATCTGGACGGCTCAAGCTCTATCTTCTGACCATTACAATACACTTCGGCGCCGTAATGCCATGGGACGGCATTGGTACTCTCGAATGGGATTGGTCCGGCCCTGGTGATGGTGATAGAAGGCGGACGGGACGCAGAAATAGTAATAGGGTGGCGAGGAATGGTAATGGTAGCAACTTCGTCCGCCTGCTTCAGCACGACTTCCCCTGACGCATTCTCAACGCTTCGACTGAACTGCAAAATACCCTCGGCCATCAGACTTTGGATACCTTCGATCAACTGCTCACACCCATCAGGAAGTGTAGCACAAGCCATACATAGCTCTCCACATCCGGGAAAGAAGCCCTTCTTCAGCAACTTAGCCTTAACAAAACTCAACGGCGTCTTCAAATCTTTGACATCAGTCAGCAAGTCTGAATTCTCTTCAGTGATAACAGCATTCACTCCGCCCCCCCTATGATGAGGCATTGGATTCTTGGTGACGTTGGGCACTCTGTCAGAAAAGTTGATGACCTTGGCGTCGACCAAGTCCTGGACTTTGTGCTTAAAAGCTTTACAATTCTCAACCGTATGGCCAGGTGCCCCCGAATGAAATTCACAAGTAGCATTAGCATCATACTCTGGTGGTGGTGCCCCTGTCAAGGGAGCCATTGTCCTTTTATGAACTAATTGGAGCTGAAGCAACGTCTGCAGAAGCTGTGCATACGGCATAGGAGGAGTTTCCAAATGACGGTTTGCCAGGGGACCCCGATTCTGATATCTCTTATATCCCTGATTATTCTGTTGTTGGGGCTGCTGCTGCGGCTGCGGGGGAGCAGCTGGGATGTTTATGCTAGCAATCTGAGACTGAGGGCCCTTGCCCTTTCTCCTAGCATTAGTGACAGCACTGGCATCTCCCTCTCGACGCTTGCCAGTATAGGGTTTCCTGCTAGCTCCTCCAGCTGAGGATGATTCGCCCTGAATCTTTCCAATCTTTATACCGTTTTCAACATGCTCGCCCAAAGTGATGAGGGCCGAGAATGTTCCGGACATGCCACTGATCAGCTTCTCATAATATACTCCGGGAAGGGTAGCCACGAACATTTGTACCAACTCACGCTCAACCATCGGTGGTTGAACCCGAGCAGCCAATTCACGCCACCGCTGGGCGTACTCTTTGAAGCTTTCATTGCTCCGCTGCGAGAGATTCTGAAGCTGAACTCGGTTGGGAGCCAAGTCGCTATTATATTGATAGTGGAGAACAAACGCTTCTGCAAGATCTTTCCAGGTGCGCACAGCAGCGGGCTCCAAACCCATATACCATTCGAGCGACGGACCAGAAAGACTATCCTGAAAGAAGTGCATCAGCAACTTCTCATCGTCAGAGTAAGCGGACATCTTTCTATAATAAGATCGGAGGTGAACGCGGGGACAAGTAGTGCCCCTATACTTCTCAAAGATAGGCACCTTAAACTTGTGAGGTACTTTAAAGTCAGCAATCAACCCGAGTTTGGCCATGTCAACGCCCAATGCGTTCTGATTTTCTATGTCTCTCATTTTATCTTCCAGCGCCTTGAACCTGAGTCGAGCCTCAGCAGTCAACTCTGCCTCTGCACCTCTTTGAGAGAAAATGTCATCCTGATGGTCCTCCAGCCACGGTTGAGGCACCACCATATTTCCTGCACCAACATTGCCGTTGACCGGCCCCATGTTAACATTGGCTCCCAAACCACCATTGACGGCGCCCGCCGCGTTAAGTCTGAGATTAGTCATGAGATTTCCGTTAGCACTGCCGTTGCCCCCGGCAGCAGGAACAACGTTCTGTGGAGTATCCCCTTGAGGAGGAGTGGGTACGGCCCCGCCGTGAAGTATTCCATTACTGTCAACCCTGGAGATGAGAGGTTGAACCAAAGTACGAAGCTGGTCTTGCCCATTCGCAACTACCTGCATCAGCTTCATAAAACGATCCATCCGTTCACGAAGCTCTTGAACATCTGACTGTACCTGGTCCATGATTCTCGTCTGATTAGCGCGAGTTGAGTAGCGGTGGATGAATCTTTGATCAATCCTGGAGATCGAAAGCAGCTCGGAACCTGAGTACCTGAAAAACCTGTCAACATTAAAGGTTAGGAAAAGGTAACAGAATGTATGTCATGCAAGAATGCTTCATGCAGATGCATGCGTGTGTCTGTGCTTGAGAGATTTCCCCCGGTCCTGGCACCTGCTGACAATAATAAGGAGAGGAATCTGGGCCCAATCATGGAAATAGTAACCTCACATAGCAATAGTCAGATTCGACACCTCAAGGACCGAGAACTCATACGCATCAGTCTTCCTGAGAGAGGCGGCAGTAACGCAATAAGAGGCGAAAGATCCTGGATCGGGGAAACGGTACCTGTCACAGACACATGCTAATGGAATGATTATGCAAGCTAATGCAAAATGTAGGTATGCAACAATATATCCAGGTGGCTGCTGTGGAGATTCGATGTCAACAGTCACTGATGAGAAGGAAACCCCGGTGTAAAACCACTGATCTGATCTGCTGTGAATAACCATCTGATAGGATCGAGATCAAGATTCTGCTCTGACAAGAACGAAGGCCTGATAATAAAGACCCCGGGTGCACGATCAAGGAATATCTGTTGATGAAGTCTTCGGACCCCAAATCACAAATCTGCCCTCTCAAGAACAAACACACAGCTGCTGATGAGCTCTTCAAACCCCACTCAAAAATCTGCTCCATCCAGAACAAACCTCTGATAACAATACTCTGATCGGAACCTGCTCTATCAGGAACAGACAAACACCCGATGATAAGATCCTCTGATCAAACCCTGGCTCTATCAAGAACATATCTGCAACTGAGAACCCAATCATAACTGATTTACTGTCAAGAAAACCAGGTAGCCTGGAGGTCAAAGTTTCCTGCAATATCCCAACCCCACTCACAGGTATGATGGACCTAATCCACGGACAAAGGTACGGCATCCTATGCGGTTGTCAGCGTCACAGACTTTCATGAGTGACAATACGATTCCCAGAAGGAGTGGCATCGTCAAGTCATGAAGAGGCCTCTCTTAGCTGACTTCCAAATGATCGGTCCCCAGAGTCGACAATCCTCACGTCTGGACTCCCCTCAGATCCTCAGGACCGGAAAGGAGCACCTCTGCAAGAATCTCGTCTGAGCGCAGATTTTCGTAGGGAACTGTGCCTGCTCAGCAGACAGGTTCGTCTACTACTTCTCCGCAACTATATCTAGGTGTGTACTCAAGCCCAGGTCCGGCTTTTCACTCACAGTGACATCCCCCTCCCACAGCAGCACAGATAATCATATCAAACTGGAAATAAAATGCGGGAAATAAAATGCGGGAAGTAACGATGCGATAAATAAACGCAACCCAACAAGCAAACACACAAACGATAGGATTGACTCGCGTAGGGGATGGGAAACGGTCCCAGCATAAGGGATGGGAAAAGTCCCTAGATGCTATGGGTCCCCAGCAGAGTCGCCAGCTGTCGCTTGCGCGAAAATAAGGTGCCGGCAAAACAGAAGAGTCGCCACCTTTCGTTATTTATCCCTCAGGGCGGGAAAGGAAACGATCGGAAAAACCTGACGAATAAGGGTAAGACAAGGTCATCGCAACCATTGTCTGGGTTCGGGAGTCGGTTACGCAAGGGAAAGGTATTAGCACCCCTCACGTCCGTCGTACTCGACGGGATCCTCGCTTGTTTGTTTACTTGGATGGGTTGGTTATAATCTATCTACCTATCAAGGCTGGCTGAAAAAGAACAGAAAAATGACTCGGCAAAGCGTCGCGCTTTATGCCTACGTATTCCCATCAGAGAATGAGAAATCAGAGTCAACGTAGTTCGGCCTACTACGGGTGAAAGGGAAAGGTTGCTCGCTAGGATATTGCATCCTATGCCTACGTACTTTCATCTGGTATGAAAGATCAGAGCAAACGTAGTTCGGCTAACTACGGGTTATCTCCTAGAAGAAGTGTTTTTTATTGTTTGCGATTTCAACCGCACTAGAGACTATGACCTGAGAGGGAATGCATCCTTTCTCAGATAGCTTAAGGCTCGTAACGTACGAAAGAAATCATTCATGATTACTGTATCTTAAACTGCTTTGAGATGAGAAGAGAACAGGCCCAACTAGGAGGGAGACTATCAAGTCCTACTGTTATCATGCCATGGATTCATCCTATGGTTGAGGTTTGAACAGGGAACTCCTAGATGTTGTCATGCATAGGTTTCAACCTAAAAGTCTATCATCAAATCCTCATCAAAGGAAATGAGAGTCCTAAGGGATCATGTCAATGATGCACAGAAACAGACAAAAGCATCAGCTTTAACAGTAAAATGCATGCAATGCAAGTGAGGGAGGAAATGTGTGTGGGGTTTCAGCCTCCACAAGCTCATCTCGACCTCAAGCCAGTCATGAAATAACAGCAATCATACCGAAGATAAACAACATACTATCAAGCAATGAACAAGAAAAAAAGGGATGAAGTGCCAACAGGCAAACAAACACACATGCTTGAGAAAGAAAGAAACTACTCTCTAATCCTAACCCTGATCACAGAATCTGAATCAAATCTAAGCAAAGCCCTAAAGCAAACCCTAAACAAGAGAAATCAATCCCAGTCTTCAAGCTTCAGAACAAGCTTACCAAAGAAAGGGAGCTAAGCAAGCAGACTCATAGTGTCTTCCTCAGGAGAACACTAGGAGGTGTATACTCAGGAGTCATACCCTATGTGGCTCAACCACTATGATCAGTTTATATCCCTCCTCAGGAGAAATTAAACTCACAAGCAGGCTCCAACATCACTGGATATTTAGGAAATCCTATCTGAACTAGTGGAACTAAGTGAATAGACCCATAGGACCTTCCTCAGGAAAGTACTGGGAGGCTTCCACTTAGGAGTTGTATCCCATGTGGCTCAACAACATGTGATCAGTTTACATTCCTCCTCAGGAGAAATTAAACTCACAAGTTGGCTCCAACATCATTGGATACTTGAGAAATCCTAGACAAACTAATGGAACTAAGTGAATAGACCCATAGGACCTTCCTCAGGAAAGTACTGGGAGGCTTCCACTTAGGAGTTGTATCCCATGTGGCTCAACAACAGGTGATCAGTTTACATTCCTCCTCAGGAGAAATTAAACTCACAAGTTGGCTCCAACATCATTGGATACTTAAGAAAGAGGTGAGAAGAAAGAATGAAAGTCATTCATAGTGCCTTCCTCAGGAAAGTACCATGAACTTCCCTCAAACTTCAGGATCTCAAACCTCACAGACAGGGGACAAGCCAAGCTCTGGGTCTCTGAGTCTTGATTCTACAATCTTCACTTCATGATGCTCTCCATCAAAGTCTTCAAGGCAACACAAGCCCCTCAACAAATTCCCCACAATGAACCCCAAAGATGAACAGATAACCACAGGGGAGACAAAATCATCAGGCAACTTCAGAAAATACCTAAAAATACTAAACTAATGGGGAAAAATCTAACAATTATTCACAAGGGTCAGCAAAGTCTATTCATAACATCTACATAGGCCTCTACCTAAAAATCAAGACAAAACTCAATCAAAGAAAGGAATTCATCACCTAAACACAATCTAAACCCTAATTAGGATACCCTACATCTACCCTAATTAAACTAACCAAAATTTAATTCTAAAATTCTAGAAAAAATCCTATGGGGAACTATGATTCATCATCTAATTGCACAAAAAAGAATGAATTAAAAAACCTAAGGGAAGGTCCTAAAATAATTCCTACAAAATCAAGTATCAACTAAAAGAAAGAAAACATACTATATTAAAGAAAAATCTATTAAAAATACTAAACTTAAAAATAAAATCCCATTTTTATTTTTAACATTTTCTACACATTATTATCTACTCATAGAAAAAAGAATGGCCAAAAAAGAGTTATTTTTCAATTTTTAATGAATTTTCTAAAACAGAAAAATATTAAAAGAAAATTAAAACAATTAAAACAAATAAAGGGAGGGGGTATGAATAGCAACACGCGCCAATTGGTTTCAGAATGGGCCAGATAACAGGGGGGTGGGGATAGCGAAATAAGCCCAGAGCGCTGGTTTAATGAAACGGCCGCGTTTCATTTTCTTGAATTTTTCCCTCCATCTCTCAGATTCAATCACGGCCGTTGGATGAGCTTACATTGTCAACCTTGGGACCTAATCCAACGGACCGCCTTCATCGTCCCGAACAAAACTAGGGTTTTCAGAAACCCTCTCCTCCATGCACTCATCTTCCTCTCCCTCGTTCTCCCTGCTCACGCCATGATTTAACACGATTCCAAAATGAAAATTGCAGTACTCAATGAGAGGAACAAGATGGTACGCGTGGATTTCCCTAATTCACCCTCAATAATTCCAACAGAGGACTTCAATGTCCTGGTCCAACTAAACATCACTTGTTATCAACTGGTATCAACCTTCACTAAGCTTCAATCTAATGGTTTACAGAGCTTCTACAAGCTACCCTAGTTAATCTAACCTAATTCTTGATGATTAAAACTCCTAATTCAAACAATTCTTGCAAATCAAAGATTCACTCACCTGCCATGGAACCTCACGCAGAGCTCTCAAACTCTCAGGAATTGATCCTCTATCCTAGCACACTAATTCTACACCTAAAGAATGAACTAAAACTAAATAAATTAAGAGGATTAAGGAGGAGAAAGAACCTGTCAAGTAATGATGGAGAAGGTATGAGGAGAAGGTTTCAGGCCTTGTAACTGCTTCAAGATGATCCTCCAATGGTGAGAAACTTTCTGTTTGCACTTGTGATGGTGGAGATGGCTTGTAGTGGAAGAAAATCAAAGTTGCTTCAACTTGAAGAAACCTCTTCAATGGATGCTTCTCTCTCTCTCTCCTCTCTGAATCCTCTTGCTATCACCAACCTTGAACTCTCTTCATGGCCTTCTTCTTATAATGATCATTAGATGCTTCTAGATTCATCTAGAATATGGTGGAAGTTTCTTGAAAATCTCATGTGGTGACATATTGGATTTCTCTCATTCCAAGCCTTATGCCTTACCATTTTGTGCCAAATTCTCCTTATGAGAGATATTGAGTGTGGATGAGTGAAAAACAAGCTCATCTTTGGCTTGTGTAAGGTTTTTCAACATTGCCTTTTTCAAGTAACAACTTTTCAAAGCATCACCCATTTTAAAGCTTCAAATCAAAATTCTAGCTAAACCAATGTTCTCAAAATGATTTTTCCAATCAAAATGATATATTGGATGACCTATTTTGGATTTGTGGATCTTCCAAATCAATTTTCAAATTCAACTTTTCAAACTTATATGCCATTTTTAGTTCATTTTTGACCAATCATGGAATTTCATGCTATGAGCTTTTCCAACAATTTGTGACCTTCTTTCTAGACTTAAAATCCCATTTTGAGCAACTTTCATGTTTTGAGTTTTTCCATTTGAGGCTTGGAAATAGGAGTTTTAGGCATTGGATAAAATGACCTATAACTGACAAATGACCAAAATACCCCTGTCTTGTTCAAAACATAAGTTGAGTTCCACAAATCCAATCAAGGACTTCTACCACTCAAATTAAAGCTAAGAAGATTCTATTCAACATTCATGTTGACCAAGAAGTCATAGGAATCCTCCTACTAGGGCAAAAGTTGTCTGCAAGTTGGGTGACTTTCAAGGACCCAGATTCACGCACCTCTGCTGACCTGTAATTTGTCAAAACCATAACTTGGGCTCTGTAACTCCTATCAAGGACTTCCACCACTCAAATTAAAGCTTAGAACAAGCTCTACAACATTCATGTTATGGGGAAGGTGAGATATCAATCACATCTAGAGCTAAAACTGCCTGGAAGATAGGGATCAAATTAGGGTTTTTCACTGACAATCCCTGGAGACCCTGACTTGAAACTTCTCAAACTCCTCACTCATGATGAGTTGGCCTAGGAATAATCTTTATATCATCTCTATACATCATTCCATGATCTCATGGCCCTTGGATTGGTCTCAACCTTCTCCAAATCATCAGTTGACCTAGGGTTGACCCAGTCAAAACCCTAATTCTATCATTCATGGTTGAATCTTCTGAACTCTTGCATAATGACTTCTCTGGGCTTCATGAAGGCTATAAAGACATCTCATAGACTTTCCCAAAACATCAAATTCATTCTCAAAGTCTCAGAACCATCTGAGGGGCACCCACAACTTTCAAACTGTGAAGCACACAACCCTGGTTTCAACCCATTCCTCTGAGGATCTCTTGAACTTTCTGATGAAGGTATCCACTTCCAAACACTCAATGAATAAATAATTGTTGGTCAAATTTTGGGGTGCAACAATATGCATCCAACAAGCACTCTTGGTAAGGAAGAGGTAAGTAAGAAAGTAGATCAGAAACTCTACAGAGGTATGATTGGATCTCTTCTCTACTTAACTGCTTTTAGACCTGACATTTTATTCAGTGTATGCTTGTGTGCAAGATTCCAATCAGATCCTAGAGAATCACACTTAACAGCTGTTAAGAGGATTCTAAGGTATCTGAAAGGTACTTCTAATGTGGGTTTGTGTTACAGAAAATCTGATGAATTTAAACTAGTTGGATTCTGTGATGCTGATTCCGCTGGAGACAGAGTTGAAAGAAAAAGTACTTTTGGAAGTTGTCAATTTCTGGGAAGAAATTTAATCTCCTGGTACAACAAGAAACAACCTACAATTGCTCTATCAACTACAGAAGCAGAATATATTGTTGTTGCTGGATGTAGCACACAGATGCTCTGGATGAAAAGTCAGCTAGAAGACTATCAGATCTTTGAGAGTAATATTTCTATATTCTGTGATAATACTTCTGCTATATGCTTATCTAAAAATCCAATTTTACACTCTAAAGCTAAGCATATAGAAATTAAACATCACTTCATTAGAGACTATGTTCAGAAGGGTATTATAAATTTAGACTTTGTTGATACAGATCATCAATGGGCTAATATTTTCACAAAACCCCTTGCTGAAGATAGGTTTAAGTTTATTCTGAAAAATATTGGTATGGAATTTTGTCCAGAATAATATTTATCATAAGCAAATTTCTCAGATGCAAAATGTTTTTCATCTGTCAATTCATTTAATTTCTTGAATTATTATTTCTGTGTGTATCTGAACTAACAAGTCTCAGAGGATCTGAACATTGGCTAACGTTTCATTTCTCAAAGAGATTTCAGAAACACATGCTGAACGTGAGAAAATTACTTAGAAGGGGGGGGTTGAATAAGTAAGACTAAAAATCAAAGATTAAGACACAGTTATTTTTATCCTGGTTCGTTGAAAACAACTAGTCCAGTCCACCCTCTCAAGAGTGATTTGCCTTTCTCTGACAAGGACTTAATCCACTATTTTAATCAAACAGATTACAAATAGCAACACCTAAGAACAACCGTTCTTAGTCTTCTCAAGAGCAGCTGATCCCAACTGGATCCTCTTAAGGAAAACCTTTTACAAACAAAGTAAAACTTTTACAAGAGTAAGAATGCTTCTAATAAGCTGTAATCACAACAGTGATATTTCTCTTAAGTTAAGAATAAGAATAAAGCAAAGTAATATGATAAAGAGCTTTTTGAGATTTGCTTTGAGGAGTGATTATGCTAGAGTTTCGATCCTGAAGAAGATGGAGTGGACTTCTTTATATAGGCACTAAGATCCAAGAAGTCTTGTTACGTTGAAGGTTGTGCAGAAAAGCCTAGAGCCTTTTGTCTTCACATTGGAGGCTGTGACGAAACAGGCCTGATGCTTTTTGTCTTCACTTGCAGAATACTTTCCTCAGAATGGAATGCACAGATAAAACCTTTTTGTCTGTGTCCTTGTGTCTAGCACAAAATAGGAAAGAGCTGTTGAGAAAAACCAACGTACATATTTAAATCTTCTTCAAAGTAAGTTCAGCTTTCAACATAAGAATCTGAATCTTCAGAGTCTTCTGATCACGGATCATCTGGATCTTCAGAGTCTTGAAAGTTCTTCAGATTGAGCTGAATCAGAGTATGTGCAGCTTGTGTGCTTGAGCGTGTAAATCCTTCAGAGCAGAGTCTTCTATGCTTTAGAGGCTCCTTCTTCAGAATCTCCAAGAGACAGTAGTCAGATTCTTCTGGGAGCAAAGTTCAGATCTTCACTTAAGATGCTCTTGAACTTATGAAGTCTTTCATACAAACAATGTTCAGATGCAATTTTGCTTTCTTAAGATGATTTACTTTAGTGCCTGTAGCAAACAATCTAGAACACGTTTAGAGTATATAATTCTTGAATACAAAATTCATAATTGTTATCATCAAAACATAGAGATATAACTAAGACACAATCTGTGCTCTTACAATCTCCCCCTTTTTGATGATGACAAAACATGAGAAAATATTGTTCAATAAAGAGTAAGAATTAGAAACTCCCCCTGAGATAAACAATCTCCCCCTGACATAAATACTACAATAGAATAGAATACTTCCCTTTCTGATTGAGTATATTTCAGATTCAGAGCCTGATGAATGAGTTCAGAGTCAAAACTTGATGCCAGATGATTGAATAAATGTATCAGAGTAAGATATCAGAGTTGATTGAATACTCAGATTTTCTTTAGAGAATCAGGTTCTGGTTGACACAGTCTCAGGGTAACTTCAATGAATTAAGTCAGATATAATAGTGTAATCTGAAAGACTTAAATTCAAATAAGTTAATAAAATGTCTGAATTTTAGTTTTGGTAAATGCTTATAGGTTGAACACTCAGTTTCTCTTTTTCTCCCCCTTTTTGTCATAATCAAAAAGATTTTCAAAGACGGAAGGAAATAAAAGAGAAGAAGTAAATAGGAGAAAAACATGTTATCATGCAATTAAAACAAAACAAACCAAAGTTCACAGACAAACAGGCAGAGGCCAAAAAAAAACACATAACACAATAAAACAGGCAGAGGTCAAAAACTCAGTTCATGTGCAAAACAACAAATAAAACTAGGTCTGGCGAGAGGCAATGAGGGTCAGAAGCTCTGTCATCTTGGCAGCTGACTCTTCTTGCTTAGACATCCAGGTCTTGATTTCATCGGTTGTTTTCTCTTGCTTGATCATCCAGTCCTTGATATCCTTCACATCATTCACAAGTTCTGAAACCACAGATGAAGACGGAGCAGATGCAGCAGCAGCAGGGTTCCCTTCAGATTGGTTTTCCACAGAAGCTTGTTCAACCATTTCAAAATCAGGAACAACTGGAGGAGCAGCTTCCAATAGTAACACAGGAGGAGGAGGAGGCATGTTCATCAGTGTCACCTTTATTAACTCAGCAAATTTAGTCTTAGCAAGCTTAGAGCATTTTGCTCTAACTTTTAAGGCAGCTTTGTTAAACATCCAGATGAAGCGCTTCCACGCAGTATTCGAAACATTTGGGTCCAAACTAGACATACATACAGCCTTAACACGATCATATTCAGAATCTAACTCCTTTTTGAAAATATCAAACATAGCATTAACACAAGATCCTAAATCTGACTGTTCATTCTGACCAGAGGGAAAAGGATTAGGGGTGTTAGCAGGAGTAGGGTCAGATGGTTGTGGTTGAGGTGTAGGTGGTTGAGATGTGTGGATGACAGAGTGAGGGAGTTCAGCTGAGTGAGGAAGAGTTTGATTCTCAGATGGATTAGTTTCAGGTGGTTGTGGAATGGTTTGGTTTTCAGCTGTTTGAGTGTCAGAGGGTTGAGCTTCAGATGGTTGTTGAGATGGAGAGTTTGGTGGGGTATGAAACAAAGCAATGTTAAGATGTTTCTTCATAACACTTTCAGAGCGAGCTTGTTTGAGTGATTCTGAATCATAGTCAGATGAATCAGATGAATCAGAAGATTCATCTGAGTGAACAGATGTTGAAGAAATTACAATTGTTTGGTTGAGGGGTTGAATATCAAGAATATTGTCAGAAAGATTTGGATCTTCTGAGGGAATTGCTTGTTCAGAGTGTTCAGTTTGAACAGTCTCTGGATGATTTTGTTCTGAAATAATTATTTGTGGTTGGGGAGTCTCTATGTGGGGATTCTCTTGTTGCGACAAAGTTGGTTGTGGAGGTGTTGTTGGAGAATTTTCTGGTTGAGTTGGTTCTGGTGGAGTTATTGTTGGAGAGTTTTCAGATAAAATTGGTTCTGGTGGTGGAATTTCTGTTTGAATAGTTTGATGTTGTGGATTAGATGGGATTGGTGTTGGAGATGATTGTAAATTTACTGGTTCAGAGGATAGTGGTTCGGATGAGATATTAACAGACTTTCTAGATTTTGAAGTTCTTGGTATGAGGCTTGGAGAGAGTTGTGGTGAAGATAGTGGTGAATGAACAGTAGGAGTAGGATCAGAGGCTAATACCTGTTGAATGGTGTCTCTGATTTCTTCCAGAGTAGCTTCTCTTGGACTGCTTCTGGCCTTCTTTCCTTCTTTCCTCTTCTTTCTTGATGCTTCAGGAGCTTTTCTCTTCTTCTGAACGGATTCTTCGTCAGCCTTCCTCTTACTGCGCCTTTCCTTCATCTGATTAGGCAATTCTTCTCCAGGCTTCTGAACGAGATTGGCAGGTAAAGGGATTCCTTCCTTTAGGCATTCAGTAATGTACAGCCAGACAAATTCCTTAGGTTCATCTGCACTGAACAGTGGAAAATCTTCCACAGGAACTCTTCTACCTTGAATCTCGTCAGAGTTGATCTTCCTGAGTTGTCCCTTCAATTCTGAGATGATTTTCATCCTCTTCAGATTGAGTCCATTAATTTCAGAGCCAATGATGTGAGTCAGATCCTCTGTAATCTTCGCATCAGTCAGATGTTGAACCAGTTTGTTCTCAACAAGTATATCAGAAATCAACCTTCCCAGGGGTATCCATGTCCTTACTTTACCAGCTTTTGCCCTTACTTCCTCTCTGGTTTCTTTGACATGAGTTAATAAATGACTGAAGATGAGATACGGTAGATCCACTTTGACATTTTTGCTAATGCAGTACATAAAATACAAATGTTCAGAACTCACATAATCTGGAGAGTTTGAAGGTTTTCTGTGGAAAAACGTACTCATAAAGATTTTCGCCCAGATCCTATAAATGGGTTTTAAATCTTTAACCTTACTTGACGGCAAACCAGCAATAGTAACTTCTTCATAAACCCTAGCCATATCGATGCGAGAAGAAGCAAGATTTGAAACACCATCAGACTCAGTATAGCTAAACAGTTGTCTGATCAGGTTTTCAGTGATGACTATCTCCACTCCAAGAACCGAAGAATGTATAAACTTGGGACCCGCGCTTGCATGTATCCAAAATTCCTTAACCAGTGTTGGGAAAACAGGCCCCATTAGCCTTTCAAAATATTTTTCCCACCCTTGAGCTTTGATGGCAGAAATGAGATCAAACCCATTTTCCTTTAAAGAGTCAAGGTCAATGAAGCTTTCACAGAGCACCTCTAGATCAGCCACGGGAGTGAATAAGGTTCGTTCAGGTTCTTTGTACATGATGGTCTTGTTAGGTTTTGCAGCAGTGTTTGAAGTTGACGCCATTGAAGAAGAAGAATACCTTGGTTTCGGTTTAGGGTTTTGGAAGAGATTGAAAAGGAAGCAGAAACGCATGAATGAAGTGAATGTGGAAAGTGTGATAGAAGTGTGATAGGTGATATATATAGGAAACCAAAAAAAATATAGGGCACACGAAAGACACTTACGCACGTTTGGACAGCATTAAATGAAAAGTAATCATTTCACATTAAATTATGACAGCTGGGGGAAAAACAAGAAAAGTGAGATTTTCAAAGCATTACCTCAAACGTCAAATCAGTTATGCACTCAATTTTTTTTTCAGAAATTGAATGCCACGTGTTTGCTTTGTTGGCTCATTTGATTTCTCTCACGAAATGAAACGTTTCCAACTTTCAGATCTTCTGAGCTAGTTAGTTCAGAGTTTTACCCAAAACGAAATAATCAAATAAATATAAATGAATAAAATAGACAGATGAAATACTTCAGATTATTAAACATTTTGCATCTGAGAGGTTGCCTCTGAGAAATATTACTCTGGACATAAATCCATACAAATATTTTTCAGAATAAACTTAAATCTATCTTCAGCAAGGGGTTTTGTGAAAATGTCAGCCCATTGATGATCTGTATCAACAAAAGCTAAATTAATTACACCCTTCTGAACATAGTCTCTGATGAAGTGATGTTTAATTTCTATATGTTTTGCCTTAGAATGCAAGATTGGATTTTTTGACAAACATATAGCAGAAGTATTATCACAGAAGATAGAAAGGTTACTCTCATAGATTTGATAATCTTCTAATTGACTCTTCATCCAGAGCATCTGAGTACAACATCCAGCAGCAGCAATGTATTCTGCCTCTGTAGTTGATAGTGCAATGGTAGGTTGCTTCTTGCTGTACCATGAGATCAGATGACTTCCAAGAAACTGACAGCTTCCAGAAGTGCTTTTACGTTCAACTCTGTCTCCAGCATAGTCAGCATCACAGAATCCAACTAAAGAAAATTCATCAGATCTTCTGTAACACAAACCCATGTTAGCAGTACCTTTCAGATACCTCAGAATCCTCTTAACAGCTGTTAAGTGTGATTCTCTAGGATCTGATTGGAATCTAGCACATAAGCAGACACTAAACAGAATATCTGGTCTAGAAGCAGTCAAATATAGAAGAGATCCTATCATACCTCTGTAGAGTTTTTGATCTACCTTCTTACTTACCTCTTCCTTACTTAGAGTGCTTGTAGGATGCATTGGAGTCTTTGCCATTTTGCTATCAACCATGTTGAACTTCTTCAGAAGCTCTTTAACATATTTGGTTTGATGTATGTAGGTGCATTCTGGAGTCTGATTGACTTGGATTCCCAAGAAGAATCTCAATTCTCCCATCATGCTCATTTCAAATTCTTCCTGCATACATTTAGAAAACTCCTTTCCAAGCGTAATATTTGTTGATCCAAAAATAATGTCATCTACATAAATCTGACAAATCAACAGATCTTTCTTAACAGATTTATAGAATAAAGTTGTATCCACTTTTCCTCTGATAAAATTTTTCTTCAAAAGGAAGTTGCTCAACCTCTCATACCAAGCTCTGGGAGCTTGTTTTAATCCATAAAGGGATTTCTTTAATTTGAAAACATGATCTGGAAAGTTTTCACTTTCAAAACCAGGAGGTTGGTGGACATATACTTCTTCTTCTATAATACCATTAAGAAAAGCACTTTTAACATCCATCTGATACAGAGTGATGTTATTCTGTGCAGCAAATGAAATAAGAAGACGAATAGATTCTAACCTTGCCACTGGAGCATATGTCTCAGTGTAATCAATACCTTCTTGTTGACTATATCCTTGAGCAACCAGCCTTGCTTTATTTCTTTCTACTTCTCCCTTTTCATTCAGTTTATTCCTGAAGACCCATTTTGTTCCAATGACATTGAATCCTTTAGGTCTAGGAACCAGATCCCAAACTCCATTTCTGGTGAATTGATTCAGCTCTTCTTGCATAGCTATAATCCATTCATTATCTTCCAGAGCCTCATCTACAGATGTTGGTTCTATCATTGACACTAAGACAAATAAGGAAGATTCAGAAGTTCTGAGATATGATCTTGTCCTTATGGGATCATCTTTCTTTCCAATTATCACATCTTCTGGATGAGAAGCTTTGATTCTGGAAGAAGATCCTCTGACGGTTGGTCTTTCAGAAATATGCAAGTTGTTTAGTTGGGAAGTCAAAGGTGTAGCATCTGGGGTTGCGTCAGAATCTTTGTTCTCTGCTTTTTCTGCCTCTGAGCCTTCAGAGTCTGTGAGAATCACTTCTCTATCTGCAGAACTTTCAAACTGCTTTGGCTTTTCAGAGCCAAGCTTATCATCAAATCTGACATGAATAGATTCTTCCACAATCTGTGTTTCAGTATTGAATACTCTGTAGCCTTTAGAGCGTTCAGAATAACCAAGCATGAAACACTTCTGTGCTTTGGAATCAAACTTGTTCAGATTATCTTTAGTATTAAGCATATAACAAATACATCCAAAAGGATGAAAATAAGCAATGTTAGGCTTTCTGTTTCTCCACAATTCATAGGGAGTCTTTTTCAGAAGAGGTCTTACAGACACTCTGTTCTGAATATAACAAGCTGTGTTAATTGCTTCTGCCCAGAAATATTTTGCCAGATTTGTCTCGTTGATCATGGTTCTGGCCATTTCTTGCAATGTTCTATTTTTCCTCTCTACAACTCCATTTTGTTGTGGAGTTCTAGGACAGGAGAAATCATGTGCAATGCCTTTTTCAGAAAAGTATTTTTCAAAATGTTTATTTTCAAATTCTCCACCATGATCACTTCTGACTTTAATAATTTTACAATCTTTTTCAGTCTGGACTTGATTGCAGAAGTCAAAGAACACAGAATGAGACTCGTCCTTGTGTTTTAGAAACTTTACCCATGTCCATCTGCTGTAGTCATCTACAATGACTAACCCATACTTCTTGCCTCTGATGGATGCAGTTTTCACTGGTCCAAACAGATCAATGTGAAGTAATTCCAATGGTCTGGAGGTAGAAACAACATTTTTAGATTTAAAATGAGATTTTGAAAATTTACCTCTTTGACATGCTTCACACAGAGCATCTGAGTTGAACTTCAACTTAGGAAGTCCTCTGACCAGATTGAGTTTATTAATCTGAGATATATGTCTCATATTAATATGCCCCAATCTTCTGTGCCAGACCCATTGCTCATCATTCACAGATAAGAGGCATTTTACATTTTGAACTTTAAGTTCTGAAAGGTTAATTTTATAAATGTTGTGTTTCCTCTTTCCATTGAATAGGATAGAACCATCCTTTTGACATACAGCTTTGCAACATTTTTGATTAAAGATGATATCATAACCGTTGTCACTTAATTGACTTATGGACAATAGATTATGTTTCAATCCTTCAACTAACAGAACATTAGAAATAGAGGGTAGGTTGCCATTACCTATAGTTCCAGAGCCAATGATCTTGCCCTTCTGGTTCCCTCCAAATTTCACGTCTCCTCCAGATCTAAGTTCCAGACTTTGGAACATAGACCTTTCTCCCGTCATGTGTCGTGAGCATCCAGAGTCCAGGTACCATGATTGGTGTCCTGACTTTGCTGCTAAGGACATCTGCAACAGGGATTATTTTGTCTTTAGGTACCCAGATCTTCTTGGGTCCTTTAGGGTTAGTTGCCTTGTAGGTTTGTCTAAACTTTTGTTTTTCAACATAGTTTTTGTTTAGACTTGCCTTAGATCTAAACACATGAGTATTCTTTTCAGAGCTCGTGTGTTTAATATCATTTAAATGACCAAATTTAAAATTAGAGTATAAAGGAGTTATCTTAATAATCAGATCATCTACAGGTATTGGTCTTACATCTTTTTCGAGAGAAGAAGATTGAAATCCAATTCCCTTTCTTTTATTCCTGCTAACTCCATAGATCATAGAAGCCATCTTGCTTCTGTCTATGCTTTTAGTGAGGAACCTCTGAAAGCTAGAGTCATATTTTTCCAAAATATTTTCAGATGACTTAGCTTCAGATTCTTGTTGAACAATTTCCAAATCATTTTTTATTTTTAAATTTATTTCTCTCTGCTCAACAAGTTCTGTTTTCAGATTATCAATCTCAGATTCAAGATTGCTTTTCAGCTTCTTGTTCTTGAGTTTGATATTATTGTAGCTTTTCAAGACTTCAGATAACACCTTTATAAGTTCATCTTTGGTAAGTTTGGACATTACCTCTTCAGCATCAGAGTCGGAGTCTGACTCAGATTCAGATGATAATTCTTCATTCTGATCTTCTATTCCAGCCATTAATGCCATGTTGGCACACTCTTCTTCTGCTTCAGATTCAGATTCAGATTCATCTGAATCATCCCAAGTTGCCATAAGAACCTTTTTCTTTTTATCAAACTTTCTCTTGGGTTTCTCCTTGAAAAGTTTGGGGCAGTCATTTTTGTAGTGCCCAGGTTCCTTGCATTCATAGCATGTGACCTCTTTCTTTCCAGATCTTCTGTGTCCAGAAGATTCCTTCCTGTGGTCAGCTTTTCTGAAGTTGTTAAACTTCCTTCCCTTGTGCTTCCAGAGCTTGTTGATTCTTCTGGAAAGCATGGACAGTTCATCTTCTTCTTCAGAAGACGATTCTTCAGAACTTTCTTCTTTTACCTGCAAAGCTTTAACAGGTTTGTTAGATTTTAAAGCTATGGATTTTCCTTTATCTTTCTTCTGGGGCTCATCTTCCTCCAGCTCTATTTCATGACTTCTCAAAGAACTGATAAGTTCTTCTAAGGAGATCTTATTCAGATCTTTTGCCATCTTCAATGCAGTCACCATTGGTCTCCATCTGGTGGGAAGACTTCTGATGATCTTCTTGACATGATCTGACGTTGAGTAGCCTTTATCCAGAACTTTCAGACCAGCAGTAAGAATCTGAAATCTAGAAAACATAGTTTCTACATTTTCAGACTCTTCCATTTTAAATGCCTCATACTTCTGTATGAGCGCCAGCGCCTTGGTCTCTTTAACCTGAGAATTTCCCTCATGAGTCATTTTGAGTGACTCAAACATGTCATGAGCAGTATCTCTGTTTGTAATCTTCTCATACTCAGTATGAGAGATTGCATTAAGCAATATAGTTCTGGCTTTGTGGTGATTCTTGAAATCTCTTTTCTGTACTTCAGTCATTGACTTTCTATCAATCTTTTTGCCATCCTCATCAGTAGGATGTTTATATCCATCAATGACCATATCCCAAAGATCAGCATCATACCCGAGGAAAAAACTTTCTATTCTATCTTTCCAATAGTCAAATTTTTCCCCATCAAACATGGGTGGCTTGGTACTGATCCTATCTCCTTCATATTTGTTGTTGTAAGTTGATGTAGCTGTTTCCATAATGACAACAACACAAATATCAAAGTATCTTTCTCACTGGATCTTTAACTGTCACGGTTAAGTGGAGCACACGCAGAACCGGAGCTCTGATGCCAACTGAAGGTGAGAAAATTACTTAGAAGGGGGGGTTGAATAAGTAAGACTAAAAATCAAAGATTAAGACACAGTTATTTTTATCCTGGTTCGTTGAAAACAACTAGTCCAGTCCACCCTCTCAAGAGTGATTTGCCTTTCTCTGACAAGGACTTAATCCACTATTTTAATCAAACAGATTACAAATAGCAACACCTAAGAACAACCATTCTTAGTCTTCTCAAGAGCAGCTGATCCCAACTGGATCCTCTTAAGGAAAACCTTTTACAAACAAAGTAAAACTTTTACAAGAGTAAGAATGCTTCTAATAAGCTGTAATCACAACAGTGATATTTCTCTTAAGTTAAGAATAAGAATAAAGCAAAGTAATATGATAAAGAGCTTTTTGAGATTTGCTTTGAGGAGTGATTATGCTAGAGTTTCGATCCTGAAGAAGATGGAGTGGACTTCTTTATATAGGCACTAAGATCCAAGAAGTCTTGTTACGTTGAAGGCTGTGCAGAAAAGCCTAGAGCCTTTTGTCTTCACATTGGAGGCTGTGACGAAACAGGCCTGATGCTTTTTGTCTTCACTTGCAGAATACTTTCCTCAGAATGGAATGCACAGATAAAACCTTTTTGTCTGTGTCCTTGTGTCTAGCACAAAATAGGAAAGAGCTGTTGAGAAAAACCAACGTACATATTTAAATCTTCTTCAAAGTAAGTTCAGCTTTCAACATAAGAATCTGAATCTTCAGAGTCTTCTGATCACGGATCATCTGGATCTTCAGAGTCTTGAAAGTTCTTCAGATTGAGCTGAATCAGAGTATGTGCAGCTTGTGTGCTTGAGCGTGTAAATCCTTCAGAGCAGAGTCTTCTATGCTTTAGAGGCTCCTTCTTCAGAATCTCCAAGAGACAGTAGTCAGATTCTTCTGGGAGCAAAGTTCAGATCTTCACTTAAGATGCTCTTGAACTTATGAAGTCTTTCATACAAACAATGTTCAGATGCAATTTTGCTTTCTTAAGATGATTTACTTTAGTGCCTGTAGCAAACAATCTAGAACACGTTTAGAGTATATAATTCTTGAATACAAAATTCATAATTGTTATCATCAAAACATAGAGATATAACTAAGACACAATCTGTGCTCTTACACATGCAAGCAAACACGTGTCACTCTAGAATCTGAAAAGATGGCGTGCACAATACTGAAGAGACATTTGAGGTAACGTTTGAATAGTTGATTTCTCGTTTTCCCCCTAATTATCAGAATCATTTCATGTTTGAAATGATTATTTTCTTTTCATTAAATGCCATTAAATGTTAAATGAAAACGTGTTGAATGTGTGACCGTTTGTGTACCCTAATTTTCTCTATAAATTCCACAAATCTCAACATTTCACACTTTTCACTCTCACAAACACGTTTATGCATTTCTGTTTGATCTTTTGCCTTCATCTCAACCCAAAACCCAAAACTGCTTGTAACCCTAAACCTTCATCAATGGCTACTTCATCTTCAACCTCAGCTCAGTTCCAATCAACAATGGCAGTTGTATCTTCTTCCAATCTGGGTGTTGTTCCTTTCGACGAACCTGTTAGAACGAATCTCACACCTGTTGAGAAACTGGAAGTGTTGTGTGAATCTTTGGTGGATTTTGCATCTCTAGCTGAAAATGGATTCAATCTGCGTTCCATCATTGATGCTCAAGGATGGACCAAGTACTTTGATAGACTGTTTGGGCTAGTTTATCTAGTTTTAGTGAAAGAGTTCTAGATTCATGCTCATGCTTATCCCAAGTTCATAGTGTCATCTGTTCTGGGAAAAGAGATTGTAATTACAGAAGATCTTATAAGGAAACTCATTGGATATGAGGAAACTGATGCAGTTTTTCATCTGACTGGACGTGTCAACATGAATGTTGTGCATGAAGAGGTGATTGCTTCTGGAGAACCCTCTAACAAGTTCAAAGATCTGAAACCCAATTACAAGATCTGGGCTAAAATCTTCATGGGTTGCATTCACCACAGAAAGTCTACAAATTCACCAGATTATGTCAACAATGATCAACTTTACTTCATGTTCTGCCTCAGTCAGAGTAAAAAGGTAGATCTGCCTCATCTGCTCTTCTCTCATCTTTGGAATCATGTCAAGGCATCTAGAGAAGACATGAAGATAAAACATACTAAGGGAAGAAATTGGATCCCTTGTGGAAGGTTGATTTCAGACATTCTGACAGAGAATGGTCTGGTAGAGCATCTGCATGTGGCTGGATTGAAAGAGGAACTTACATCCATTCTGGGAAAATTTCTGAACGCTAAAAGTTTACAGAGGCTGAACGTTATTGATGAACTTGCTTCTGCTCCTGACAAGCTAAATACAGAAGAAGTAAGCAAAAGAAGAATTCTGGTAGAAAACTTCTCAACATTTTATGCAGAAGAACCAAAGGAAGTTTTGATCAAATTTGTTGGATCATGTATGGAACAAGGAATTCCTCTTCTAGATGGATTTCTAAACCGTGAACCAATGCCAGATCTCTATGCAAAACATAAGAGGCAAAGAAAACAAGAGTTAGAAGAAAGAGAAGCTGCAGGCTCACCTCAGAAGAAGCAGAAAACTTCTAAAGAACCTCAGAAGATACAGACAACCTCTGAAGAGCCTCAGAAGAAACAGAAAACTTCTGAAGAACCTCAGAAGAAGAAGAAGAAAAGAAAAGCTTCTGGAGAAGCTCCTTCTGCACCTCTCAAACGTGCCAAGAAAATAGGTAATAAATCATCTTTACCTATTATTTCTAAAATAGCAGTAGAATCATCAACATTTAGTTCTGTTCCTGAACCCCCTCCTTCTCAATCTGAACCACTAACTTCTGAAAAATCTGAACAACCAAAACACTCTAAACCAAAACAATCTGAATCTCACGTTCAAACACCACCAGAAGAACCAACTCCAAATCAACCAGAACAACCACAAGTACTTTCTCCACAACAATCTGAACCTATTATATCTGAACCACCAAAATCTATACCTTCTAATCCACAACCTAATCCTCAACCAGAACAACCCAAACCTATTGAATCATACATATCTGATTTTGAGGTACTGGATGTCCAACCCCTCAAAATTATGTTTGAAGTATCTTCCACATCCTGTCCTTCATCTACCTCATCTGATTCATCTGAATCTGATGTTCATCCAGAAGTAAGCTCACCCCCCTCTCTCAGAGGCTATGAACCTACACAACCAGATACATCTCTTTCATCTGATGCTATCATTCCTGAACCCTCTCCAAGATCATCTGAGTTTGTTTCATTTGCATCTTTCAAACCTTTACCATCTGATCCCCTTCCCTCTGCACTCAAACTCAAACACTTCTTTGACAAACCAAAACAATCAACTTTTGTTCCATACTCTGTTAATCCAAGAGTTATCATCCCATCCATTCGCAGAATCAAACCATTCTTTCATCTCATACCTGCTCAGAAGACACCACCTTATCCTCGTCCTCTGTTCATCATCCCAAAATTTACCATACCACCTCCACCAAAACAAATCAAACCATCAACTCTAGAAGCCTTTCTTAAACCCAAACCAAGGCTAAATGTTGATATTTTATTTGCTAATTTTATGAAAGAAATAAAGATGAATTTAGACTCTGTGAAGAAGAGATGTCTTTCGACCATGAACTCAGATGAATCTGATGCTATTTGGAATAGCTTCATGTCCAGATTCAACACTGTTGCTTCAAATCTGAAGAGTGTTTGCTCTGATGATGTGAAGATCAGGTTTGCTGAGACTGCCAGAACCATGCTATGGAATTTGAAATGATCTCCAACTTTGCTTCTTGAAGATGTACCTTCAACCTCTGAAGTGTTTACTAATTCTAAAACTATTGAAGGATCTGCTTCTGAAGTCATTCTGGAAGACAACCCTTTAGCTCTGACGATTGTGGACAAACCTTCTGAATCTGTGATTCCAGACTCGGCAACTCCAATGGAAATTGACTCTGCTCCTACTCCTGCATCAGAATCTGCTCCGTCTACTTCTTCTGAGATCAAGAAATAGAGCCCATAATTAGAAGATAAGATTGTTGTGCTGGAAGCTGGTCAATCTGAGATAAAGTCATGGATGGCAAGGCAAGATCAGAAGACTGAAAACATTGAGAAGTGGATGTCAAAGCAAGAAAAATCTTCATCTGATATCACCCACCTTCTGAAGATGCTTCTTTCCAAACAATCCTAGATTTATGTTTTCTTTATCTGATGTTTGAGCACTTGTTTTGAATTTCTCATCTGATGTTTTGTCTGTTCTATCTGACTAGTTGAATGAATGAATGAATCTGAATGTTTTCTCTATCTATTTGTATCTTTTCTCTCTGTTTCCTTTTATTTGTTTTTAAAAAAGTATTTTCTTTTTTGATTATGACAAAAAGGGAGAGAAAATGAAATTCTGACTGTTCAAATAAACTTTACCTGAATGGAATTCAGACATATCAAAATTATAACTAACATGAATTTTTAGTATTTCAGAACTATAATGATAAATCTGACAAAATTCATTAAAGTAACTCTGAGATCCCCAGATCAAGGTTTAACCAATCAGACTCTGATTCTGAAACGTGGCTCTGATCCTGAAACGTTCATCCAAAATCAAGCTCTAATTTTGAGCATTCAGGCTCTAATTCTGAAAAGAATACTCATGCAAAAAGGGAAGTTTCTATTCTTTCTTATTATTCAATTCAGGGGGAGATTCATAATCTCAGGGGGAGTTATAATTTATATCTTTATTGAACAAAATTTCTTATGTTTTTGTCATCATCAAAAAGGGGGAGATTGTTAGAACACAGATTGGTTCTTAGTTATATCTCTATGCTTTGATGATAACACTTATGAAATTTTGTATTAAGAAATTATATACTCTAAATTTGTTCAAGTATTTTTGCTGCAGATATTAAATTTAATATTCCTCTGAAAGCGAAAATGGATCTGGACGTTGAACTACGCAAGGCTCTGAAGCGTCAGAAGCATCTCTTAGAAGACTCTGAGCGCTACCTACAAAAGACTCTGAGCGTTGCTTATAGAAGGATCTGAAGCAGAAGCTACAGAAGCATCTGAAGCGTAGACTGAAGACTTTGTATGAAGAGTTTCAAGCACTATTTTTCAGAAGACTCTAATAGTATTGTTCGCTGCAAGTACTGAGGATCTGATCTCCAAACTCTGCTCTAATTAATCTCACGCTGAAGCACACTTTCTGCAATACTCTGATACAACAAACTCTGAAGGCATCAAGACTCTGATCACTCAAATCTCTGATGTTAATTGCTGTGAATTAGAAACTTGTTGAAGAAGATTATTCAAAGTTATATCTGTTGGTTATGCCAAACGACTCTTTCCTCTTTTATGCTAGACACAAGAACTCAGGCAAAAAGGATTTCTCTGAAAGTTCTACTTCTAGGAAAGGTCAAGTGATGTGAAGACAAAAGGCTACAGCTACTTTGTAGTACACGGTCTTCAAGCTTGCAACGTCTTGATTTCTAAGTCTATAAAAGCAAGCCTTCAACAACTTTTTTCAGTTGACGTACTTTGACAAAAATTTATTGAAAAGATCTCATAAAATTTTTTATTCTTTGCTGAATTTATTTCATACGTTCATAAACTTAAGTGTAAATCACAGTTGTGATATAGCTTACTTAGAAGCATTTCAAACACTTGTTTAGTTTACATTTAATTGTAAAAGTTCCTTGAGAAGACCAAGTTGTGGTCAGTAGTTCTTGAGAAGACTAAGACGGTTGCTCTTAGTGGTTGTATTGTAATCAGTTTGATTATAGTGGATTAAGTCCTTGTGGAGAAAGGCAAATCACTCTTGATAGGGTGGACTGGAGTAGTTGAGTTCAACGAACCAGGATAAAAATCTTTGTGTTTTTATTGCCATACTATTTTATAAATCCTTATTCAACCCCCCCCCCCCCCCCCCCACTTCTAAGTATTTTCTCACCTTCAAGTTCTACCGCAAACAGTAACGCCTAAGTCTCCAATGGTCGAGCTGCATACACCAACTACTAGAACTATTTGTTAACCCTACTCGGGTCTAAAAACTTTTGAACCAACCTGTGGTCCTTTTAGCTTGAACTACGTTCGCTCTGATCTTTTATACCAGATGAAAGTACGTAGGCACAAGACGCGATGTCTTGGCGAGCAACCTTCCCCCTTTTCACCTGTAGTTAGTCGAACTACGTTGACTCTGACTTTCCCATTGCACGAGGGAGTACATAGGCACAGAGCGGCGATGCTCTGCCGAGTCACTTCTATTTTCTTTTTCTTTTTTTTGTCCCTGAGTCTTTAGCTAGATAGAGTGATCACCCTTTTTAGATAGACAACAATGCGTGGATCCCGTCGAGTACGACGGACGTGAGGGGTGCTAATACCTTCCCCTTGCGTAACCGACTCCCGAATCCTGACATGGTTGCGATGGCCTTGTCTTTCCCTTTTTTTGTTAGGTTTTTCCGATCGTTTCCTTTCCCTCTCTTTGGGATAAATAACGAAAGGTGGCGACTCTTCTGTTTTTTCGCCGGTTGTTTTTCGCAGTTGCGATAATATGCCTAAAGAAAAATATGGGAAACTAATTGTGGTACTTGGACAGTGGATGCTCACGACATATGATAAGATAAAGGCATATGTTCCAAACCCTAAATCTGAAAGAGGGAGGAAGTGTAGGTTTTGGAGGAGGCTAGAAAGGAAAGACCATTGGTATAGGTACCATTGGTAACTCTCAAACTCTCATCAATAAAGTTTGGCTGGTAGATGGCTTAAAGCATAATCTACTAAGCATAAGTCAACTGTATGATAATGGTTGTAAAGTAATATTTAATAAGAATTTCTGTTGTGTTCTTAATATTGATAAAAGCATTGTATTCAAAGGGACAAAAAAAGGGAAATGTTTATAAAATTAATCTTTCTGAATTGTCCGATCAGAAGTTTGCTTGCCTAATGAGAATGAGTGATGAGAAATGGATTTGGCACAAAAGGTTAGGTCACGCTAACTTGAGATTAATCTCTAAACTTAGCAAGCAAAAACTTGTTAAAGGGCTGCCAGATCTTGACTATCACTCATATGCTCTATGTGGAGCATGCCAAGTTAAAGATTGTGAAAACCTCTTTTAAAACTAAAAACATTATCTCTACCTCTAGACCCTTAGAATTGCTTCATATTTATTTGTTTAGTTCTATTGGGACTGCTTTAATTAGTGGGAAGAAATATGGTTTGTTCATTGTTGATGACTTCAGCAGATGACTTGGGTAAAATTTCGTCGATTTAAAGATGAAACATACGAAGTGTTTAACATCTTCTGCATTCAGGTACAATCTAAAATAGAAGTGAAGATCTTAAAAGTTATAAGCAATCATGGTGGAGAATTTGAGAATGAGCCATTTGAATCTTTTTTATGAAAGATATGGAATTATCCATGAGTTTTCTTCTCCTAGAACTCCATAACAAAATGGGGTTGTAGAAAGAAAGAACAGATCTTTACAAGAAATGGAAAGAATCATGATACATGAGAACAAACTTCCAAAGTACATGTGGTAGAAGCTGAAGGTGAGAAAACCACTTAGAGGGGGGTTGAATAAGGGTTTTGAAATAAATATGGCAATAAAAACACAATGATTTTATCCTGGTTCGTTGAACTCAACTAATCCAGTCCACCCTATCAAGAGTGATTTGCCTTTCTCCACAAGGAATTAATCCACTATAATCAAATAGATTACAATGTCAACCACTAAGAACAAATGTCTTAGTCTTCTCAAGAACTACTGACCACAACTTGGTCTTCTTAAGGAACTTTTACAATCAAATGTAAATTAAACAAGTGTTTAAAATGCTTCTATGAAAGCTATATCACAATTGTGATTTATACACTTAAGATTAAGAACGAATGAAACTATTCAACAAAGAAATATAATTTGTATGAAAGCTTTGAGAGAGTTTTCAATAGATTCGTCAATATTCGTCAACTGTAGAAAGTTGTTGAAGGCTTGCTTTTATAGACAAAGACGTCTAAAACGTTGCAAGCTTGAAGACCGTGTACTGCAAAGTAGTTGTAGCCTTTTGTCTTCACATGACTTGACCTTTCCTAGAAGTAGAACATTTAGAGAAATCCTTTTTGCCCGAGTTCTTGTGTCTAGCATAAAAGAGGAAAGAGTCGTTTGGAATATGTCAACGGATATATCTTTGAATAATCTTCTTCAACAAGCTTCTATCTCATAGTAATCAACATCAGAGCCTTGAGTGATCAGAGTCTTGATGTTATCAAAGTTTGTTGTATTAGAGTGTTGCAGCAAGTGTGCTTCAGCGTGAATAACAATCAGAGTAGAGTTTGGAGATCAGATCCTCAGTACTTGCAGCGAATAGTACTATCAGAGTCTTCTGAAAAACAATGCTTGAAACTCTTCATACAAAGTCTTCAACTACGCTTCAGACGCTTCTGTAGCTTTTGCTTCAAAGTCTTCTATAGGCAGCGCTCAGAGTCTTCTAACGAGATGCTTCTGACGCTCGGAGCCTTGCGTAGTTCAATGTTCTGATTCATTTTTGCTTTCAGAAGAATATTAAATTTAATATCTACAACAAAAATACTTGAACAAATTTAGAGTATATAATTTCTTAATACAAAATTTCATTAGTGTTATCATCAAAACATAGAGATATAACTTAGAACCAATCTGTGTTCTAACAATCTCCCCCTTTTTTATGATGACAAAAACATAGGAAATTTGTTCAATAAAGAGATAAATATAACTCCCCCTGAGATTATGAATCTCCCCCTGAATTGGATACTAAGAAAGAATAGAAACTTCCCTTTTTGCATGAGTATTCTTTTTAGAATCAGAGCTTGATTTGGATGAATGTTTCAGAATCAGAGCCTGATTGGTTAAAACTTGATTTGGGGATCTCAGAGTTACTTTAAAGAATTTTTGTCAGATTTATCATTATAGTTCTGAAAGACTAAAAGTTCATGTTAGTTATGATTTGATATGTCTGAATTCCATTCAGGTAAAGTTTATTTGAACAATCATAATTTCATTTCTCCCCCTTTTTGTCATAATCAAAAAGAAACTTTTTAAAGACAAATAAAAGGAAACAGAGAGAAAAGATATAATCATATAAAGAAAACATTCATAGATTCATTCATTAAAATATTCAGATAGAAAAGACATCATATGAGAATTCAAATAAATGCCCAAACATCAAATAAAAAACATAAAGCTAAGATTGTTTAGAGAGAAGCATCTTCAGAAGGTCTGTGATCTCAGAAGAAGATTCTTCTTGCTTGGACATCCATTTCTCAATGTTGTCAGTCTTCTGATCTTGCTTTGCCATCCAGGATTTTATCTCAGATTGACCAGCTTCTAGCACAACAATCTTGTCTTCTAAGTCTGGATTCTCTTTCTTAACTTCAGAAGAAGTAGAGGGAGAAGATTTAGAAGCAGGAGTAGGAGTAGAGTCAATATCCATTGCAGTTGCAGATTCTGGAGGCACAGATTCAGATGGTTGGTCCACAAGCATCAGAGCTAAAAGATTTTCTTCCATAATGACTATAGGAGCAGATCCTTCAATAGTCTCAGAAGTAGCAGACACTCCAGAAGTTAAGGGTGCATCTTCGAGAAGCAATGTTGAAGATCTGTTCACATTCCATAGCATGGTTCTGACAATCTCAGCGAATTTGATCTTCGCATCATCAAAGCAGACACTTTTCAGATTTGAAGCAACAGTGTTGAATCTGGAGATGAAGCTATTCCAAATAGCATCAGAGTCATCTGAATTCATGCTTGAGATGCATCTCTTCTTCATAGAGTCTAAACTCGTCCTTATTTCTTTCTTGAAAGTAGCAAATAAAACATCTACATTTAGCCTAGATTTAGGTTTAAGAAAGGCTTCCAGAGGTGATGGTTTTGATTGAAACTGGTGGGGGTGGTATGGTAAAGGTTGGGATAATGAACAGAGGACGAGGATACGGTGGTTTTGATTGAGCAGGCATGAGGCGGAAGAATGGTTTTATTCTGCGTATAGATGGAATAATAGTTCTGGGATTAAAAGACTAGGGAATGAAGGCATATTTCCTTGGTTTTATGACAAAGTGTTTGAGTTTTAATCCAGAGGGAAGGGGATCAGATGGTAAAGGTTTCAAGGAGGGAAAAAGAAACAAAATCAGATGATCTTGGTTCATAGCCACTAAGAGATGGTGGTGAGTTAATTTTTGGTGGTAAGTCAGATTCATATGAATCAGATGATTCAGATGAATGACAGGATGTGGAAGAAATGTCAAAGAGAGTTGTCAAAGGTTGAATATCTAGGACAACAGAATCAGGTATGAAAGGTTCAGAGGGTTGGATAGGTTTTGGTTCAGGAATTTCTGGTTGAGGAATTTCTGGTTGAGGAACAGAAGATAAAATTTCTTCTGGTTCTGTTTGTTGGGGCTCTGGTTGTTTTGGAGTTGGTTCTTCTGGTGGTGTTTGATCTTGAGGTTCAGATTGGTCTGGTTCAGAGGTTTTTGGTTGTTCAGATTGTTCAGAAGTTATGGGTTCACTATTTGTTGGTGGTTCAGATGATTGTAACGGTGTGGTATCAGATGCAGTTTGTTTAGAAGATGGAGGTGGTTGTATAGATGATTGAGATGGTACAAAAGTGGTTTGAGTTTGGGAAGATGGGGGTTCAGGAACAGAGCTAATTGTTGATGATTCTATTGCAATTTCAGAAATAATAGGTAAGGATGATTTACTACCTGTTTTCTTAATGCGTTTGATAAGTAGAATGAGCTTCTCCAGAAGCTTTTCTTTTCTTCTTCTTCTGAGGTTCTTCAGAAGTTTTCTGCTTTTTCTGCTGCGTACCTGCAGCTTCTTCTTCTTCTAACACCTGTTTTCTCTGCCTCTTATGTTCCTCATAGAAATTTGGCATAGGTGCACGGTTTAGAAATCCTTCTGGAATTGGAATTCCTTGTTCCATACATGAGCCAACATACTTGATCAGAACTTCTTTAGTTCTTCTGCATAAAACGTTGGAAAATCTTCTACAAGAGTTCTTCGTTTGCTTACTTCTTCTGTATCGAGTTTGTCAGGAACAGAAGTAAGTTCATCTATTACTTTCAGCCTCTGTAAACTTTTAGCATTCAGAACTTTTCCAAGATGGATGTAAGTTCTTCTTTCAGTCCAGCCTCATGCAGATGCGCCACCAGACCATTCTCTGTCAGAATGTCTGAAATCAATCTTCCACAAGGGATCCAATTTCTACCTTTTTCCTATTTTGCCTTCATGTCTTCTCTGGATGCCTTAACATGATTCCATAGATGAGAGAAAAGCAGATGAGGTAGATCAACCTTTGTGCTCTGACTAAGAAAGAACATGAAGTAAAGCTGATCATTATTCATATAGTCAAGAGAGTTTGTAGACTTCCTGTGATGAATGCAACCCATGAAGATTTTAGCCCAGATCTTGTAATTTGGCTTCAAATATTTGAACTTGTTAGAGGGTTCTCCAGAAGCAATCACCTCTTCATAAATAGCTTCCATATCGACACGCCCAGTTAGACGAGAAACTCCATCAGTTTCTTCATAGCCTATGAGTTTCCTTATAAGATCCTCAGTAATCACAATTTCTTTTCCATAACAGATGACACAATGAACTTGGGATATGCATTAGCATGAATCCAAAATTCTTTTACCAAAACTGGATAAACTGGCCCAAACAGTCTATCAAAATACTTTGTCCATCCTTGAGCATCAATGATAGAACGCAGATTAAATCCATTTGCAGCCAATGAAGCAAAATCCACCAAGGATTCACACAAAACTTCCAGTTTCTTAACAGGTGTGAGATTTGTTCTAACAGGTTCCTTGAAAGGAATAACACCCAGATTAGAAGATGATACAGCTGTCGTGGTAGATTGGAACTGAGCAGAGGTTGATGAAGAAGTAGCCATTGTTGAAGAAGTTGAAGGATTAAGGTTATGAATGGTTTTGGGTTTGGGAGAGAGATGAAAACAATGGAACAAGCAGAAATGCATACAAGTGTTCGTGAGAGTGAAAAGTGTGAAATGTTGTGAGTTGTGGAATTTATAGAGAAAAATTAGGGCACACAAAAGTCACACGTTCAGCACGTTCACATTTAGCATTTAATAAAAGAATATAATCATTTCAAGCATTAATGATTCTGACAATTTGGGGGGAAAACGAGAAACCAAATATTCAAAACAGTACCTCAAACGTCTTTTCAGTTATGTGCATTCCACCTTTTCAGATTCAGAGTTACACGTGTTTGCTTGCATGTGCTTCTGAAAACTCTTTGAGAAATGAAACTTTAGCCAACATTCAGATCCTCTGAGACTTGTCAGTTCAGATACACACAGAAATAATAATTCAAGAGTTTAAATAAATGACAGATGTAATACTTCAGAGTTTTAAACATTTTGCATATGAGAAATATGCTTCTGATAAATATTATTCTGGACAGAATTCCATGCCAATATTTTTCAGAATAAACTTAAACCTATCTTCAGCAAGGGGTTTTGTGAAAATATCAGCCCATTGATGGTCTGTATCAGCAAATTTAAGCTTAAAATACCCTTCTGAATATAGTCTCTAATGAAGTGATGTTTAATTTCTATATGCTTAACTTTAGAGTGTAAAATTGGATTTTTAGACAAGCATATAGCAGAAGTATTATCACAGAATATAGAAATATTACTCTCAAAGATCTGATAATCTTCTAGTTGAATCTTCATCCAGAGCATCTGTGTGCTACATCCAGCAGCAGTAATATATTCTGCTTCTGTAGTTGATAAAGCAATTGTAGGTTGTTTCTTGCTGTACCAGGAGATTAAATTACTTCCCAGAAATTGGCAACTTCCGGAAGTACTTTTTCTTAAAACTCTGTCTCCAGCGTAATCAGCATCACGGGATCCAACTAGTTTAAATTCATCAGATTTTCTGTAACACAAACCCACATTAGTAGTACCTTTCAGATACATTAGAATCCTCTTAACAGCTGTTAAGTGTGATTCTCTAGGATCTGATTGGAATCTAGCACACAAGCATACACTGAATAAAATGTCAGGTCTAGAAGCAGTTAAGTATAGAAAAGATCCAATCATACCTCTGTAGAGTTTCTGATCTACTTTCTTACTTACCTCTTCCTTACCAAGAGTGCTTGTTGGATGCATTGGAGTCTTTGCTAACTTACTATCAGTCATGTTGAACTTCTTCAGAGCTCTTTTACATATTTAGTCTGATGAATGTAAGTGCAATCTGGAGTTTGGTTGACTTGAATTCCCAGAAAGAATCTCAATTCTCCCATCATGCTCATCTCAAATTCAGCCTGCATACATTGAGCAAACTCCTTTCCAAGCGTAATATTGGTAGATCCAATATAATATCATCTACATATATTTGACAAATTAATAGATCTTTCTTAAATGTTTTATAGAAGAGAGTTGTGTCCACTTTGCCTCTGATGAAATTTTTCTCCAGAAGAAAATTACTTAATCTCTCATACCAAGCTCTGGGAGCTTGTTTTAAACCATAAAGAGATTCCTTAAGTTTAAAAACATGTTCTGGAAATTTATCACTTTCAAAACCAGAAGGTTGATGAACATAGACTTCCTCTTCTATAATCCCATTTAAGAAGGCACTCTTAAAATCCATATGATATAGAGTGATGTTATTTTGTGCAGCAAAAGAAATGAGTAGGCGTATAGATTCTAACATGGCCACAGGAGCATAAGTCTCTGTGTAGTCAATTCCTTCTTGCTGACTATACCCTTGAGCAACTAGTCTTGCCTTGTTTCTTACAACTTCTCCTTGCTCATTAAGTTTATTTCTGAAGACCCATTTAGTTCCAATTATATTGAATCCTTTTGGTCTTGGAACCAGATCCCAAACTTCATTCCTTGTGAATTGATTTAGCTCCTCTTGCATTGCAAGAATCCAATCATTGTTTTCCAGAGCTTCTTCACAGAAGTTGGTTCAATCATTGATACTAGACCAAATAAGGATGTTCCAGATGATCTGATAAAAGATCTTGTTCTGATAGGGTCATCCTTCTTTCCAATGATCATTTCTTCTGGATGAGAAGATTTGATTCTGGATGATCCTTTAACATTTGGTTCTTCAGAAATATTCAAATTATTCATCTGAGCAGCAAGGGAGTTGCATCTGGCGTTGCTTCTGATTCCTTCACTTGAGCCTTATCTGCCTCTGAGTCTTCAGAGTCTGTGAGAATTACTTCTCTATCTGCAGAAATATCAAGCTGCTTTGGCTTTTGATTGCCAAGCTTATCATCAAATCTAACATGTATAGATTCCTCCACAATCTGTGTCTCAGTGTTGTATACTCTGTGGCCTTTAAAGCATTCAGAATAGCCAAGCATGAAACACTTTTGTGCTTTAGAATCAAACTTGTTCAGATTCTCTTTAGTATTCAACATAAAACATACACATCCAAAAGGATGAAAATAAGCAATGTTGGGCTTTCTATTCCTCCACAATTCATAGGGAGTCTTCTCCAGAAGAGGTCGTACAGACACTCTGTTCTGAATATAGCAAGTTGTGTTTATTGCTTCTACCCAAAAATGATTTGCCATATTAGTCTCGTTGATCATGGTTCTGGCCATTTCTTGCAATGTTCTATTTTTCCTCTCTACAACTCCATTCTGTTGTGGAGTTCTAGGGCAGGAGAAATCATGAGCAATGCCATTTTCATTAAAATATTTTTCAAAATATTTGTTTTCAAATTCGCCTCCATGATCACTTCTGACTTTAACAATTTTAAAATCTTTTTCATTCTGGACTTGTTTGCAGAAGTCAAAGAACACAGAATGTGACTCATCCTTGTGTTTTAGGAATTTCACCCACGTCCATCTGCTGTAGTCATCAATAATGACTAATCCATACTTCTTGCCTCTGATGGATGCAGTTTTCACTGGTCCAAATAGATCAATATGAAGTAACTCTAATGGTCTTGAGGTTGAAACAACATTTTTAGTTTTAAAAGAAGATTTTGAAAATGTTCCTTTTTGACATGCTTCACAAAGAGCATCTGAGTTGAACTTCAACCGAGGAAGTCCTCTAACAAGATTGAGTTTATTAATCTGTGATATACGTCTCATACTAATATGCCCCAATCTTCTGTGCCAGACCCATTGCTCATCATTAACAGACAGAAGGCATTTTACGTTCTGAACCTTAAGTTCTGAAAGATTGATTTTATAAATGTTGTTTTTCCTCTTTCCATTAAATAGGATAGAGCCATCCTTTTGACATACAGCTTTGCAACATTTTTGATTAAAGATTATGTCATAACCATTGTCACTTAATTGACTTATGGACAATAGATTATGTTTTAATCCTTCTACAAGTAAAACATTAGATATAGAGGGAAGGTTACCATTGCCAATAGTACCAGAGTCAATTATCTTGCCCTTCTGATTCCCTTCAAACTTGACGTCTCCTCCTGATCTAAGTTCTAGGCTTTGGAACATAGACCTTTCTCCCGTCATGTGACGTGAGCAGCCAGAGTTCAGGTACCATGATTGGTGTCTTGACTGTGCTGCTAAAGATGTCTGCAACATATATTATTTTGTCCTTAGGTACCCAGATGTTTTTGGGTCCTTTTGGGTTAGTTGCCTTAAAGTTTTGTCTGAACTTCTATCTTTTTACAACAGGTTTGTTCTAACGTACTTTAGATTTAAACACAGGAATGTTCTGATCAGAACTAGTGTGTTTAATATCATTAAGGTGACCAAACTTAAAATGAGTATATAAAGGAGTATGCTTAATGATGAGTTTATCAACAGGTGTTGGATTTAAATCCTTTCCAGAGGAAGATTCATATCCAATTCCCTTCCTATTGTTTCTGCTAACACCATAGATCATTGAAGCCATCTTGCTTCTATCTATGCTTCTTGACATAAACTTCTGAAAACTATAGTCATATTCTTCTAAAATGTTTTTAGATTTTGACTTAATTTCAGATTCAGAATCTTGTTGAGCTTTTTCAAAATCATTTTTCAATTTAAAATTTTCTGCTTTAAGCTCAGCCATTTCAGATTCAAGCTTATTACTCTCAAATGCAATATGCTTTAAAAACTTCTTGTATTTGATTTTAATTTTGCTATAGTTTTCAAGGACTTCTGATAAACTCTCAGCAAGTTCAGATCTAGTGAGTTCAGAAAATACCTCTTCTGAATCAGATTCAGATTCAGATCCAGATGATCCTTCATCATTATCTTCCACGTTTGCCATCAGTGCCACGTTTGCACATTCTTCTTCTGACTTTGATGAAGATTCAGATGCATTTGAATCATCCCAGGTTGCCATCAGAACTTTCTTTTTATGCCCAGGCTTCCTTCTTGGCTTCTCCTTCTGAAGCTTTGGGTATTCATTCTTGTAGTGCCCAGGTTCCTTGCATTCATAGCAAACAACCTCTTTCTTTCCAGATCTTCTGTGTCCAGAAGACTCTTTGCGTTGATCTGGTTTCTTGAAGTTCTTGAACTTCCTCTGTTTATACTTCCAGAGCTTGTTGATCCTTCTGGACAGCAGGGACAATTCATCTTCTTCTTCAAAAGAAGATTCTTCAGAACTTTCTTCTAAAACTTGCAAAGCTTTGGCAGATTTGTTAGACTTTAAAGCAATAGACTTACCTTTTTCTGGGGTTCGTCTTCCTCTAATTCAATCTCATGACTCCTCAGAGAGCTGATCAGTTCCTCCAATGTGATCTTGTTCAGATCCTTAGCTAGCTTCAGAGCAGTGACCATTGGTCTCCATCTGATTGGAAAACTTCTGATGATCTTTTTAACATGATCTGCAGTGGAGTAACCCTTGCCTAGAACTTTTAAGTCAGCTGTGAGAATCTGGAATCTAGAGAACATAACTTCTATAGATTCTGATTCCTCCATTTTGAAGGCTTCATATTTTTGGATCAGCGCCAGAGCCTTAGTCTCCTTGAGTTGAGAATTCCCTTCATGAGTCATCTTCAAAGATTCAAACATACCAAATGTTGTTTCTCTGTTAGTAATCTTCTCATACTCAGTATGAGATATAGCATTTAGAAGTATGGTTCTAGCTTTATGATGATTCCTGAATTCTTTCTTCTGAGCTTCAGTCATAGATTTTCTGTCTATCTTTTTGCCATCCCCATCAGTAGGGTGAACATAGCCATCAATAACTAAATCCCAAAGGTCAGCATCATATCCTAGAAAGAAACTTTTAATCCTGTCTTTCCAGTAGTCAAACTTTTCCCCATTAAACATAGGGGGTTTAGTGCTGATTCTATCTCTTTCTTCATATCTGTTGTTGTTGGATTTTGAAGCTTCAGCCATAATGTATCAAGCAAAATATATCAAGATTTTTCTCAACTGGATCTTTTCTGTTCACGGTGAAGTGATAACACTAACAGAACCGGAGCTCTGATGCCAACTGAAGGTCAGAAAACACTTAGAAGGGGGGGGGGGGGGGGGGGGGGGGTTGAATAAGGGTTTTAAAATAAATATGGCAATAAAAACACAATGATTTTTATCCTGGTTCGTTGAACTCAACTAATCCAGTCCACCCTATCAAAAGTGATTTGCCTTTCTCCACAAGGACTTAATCCACTATAATCAAACAGATTACAATGTCAACCACTAAGAACAACTGTATTAGTCTTCTCAAGAACTACTGACCGCAACTTGGTCTTCTTAAGGAACTTTTACAATCAAATGTAAACTAAACAAGTGTTTAAAATTCTTCTATGAAAGTTATATCACAACTGTGATTTATACACTTAAGATTAAGAACGAATGAAACTATTCAACAAAGAAATATAATTTGTATGAGAGCTTTGAGAGAGTTTTCAATAGATTTGTCAATATTCGTCAACTGTAGAAAGTTGTTGAAGGCTTGCTTTTATAGACAAAGACGTCTAAAACGTTGCAAGCTTGAAGACCGTGTACTGCAAAGTAGATGTAACCTTTTGTCTTCACATGACTTGACCTTTCCTAGAAGTAGAACATTCAGAGAAATCCTTTTTGCCTGAGTTCTTGTGTCTAGCATAAAAGAGGAAAGAGTCGTTTGGAATATGCCAACGGATATATCTTCGAATAATCTTCTTCAACAAGCTTCTATATCACAGTAATCAACATCAGAGCCTTGAGTGATCAGAGTCTTGATGTTATTAGAGTTTGCTGTATCAGAGTGTCGTAGCAAGTGTGCTTCAGCGTGAATTACAATCAGACCAGAGTTTGGAGATCAGATCCTCAGTACTTGCAGCGAACAGTACTATCAGAGTCTTCTGAAAAACAAAGCTTGAAACTCTTCATACAAAGTCTTCAGCTACACTTCAGATGCTTTTGTAGCTTCTGCTTCAGAGTCTTCTATAGGCAGCGCTCAGAGTCTTCTAACGAGATGCTTCTGACGCTCAGAGCCTTGCGTAGTTCAATGTTCAGATTCATTTTTGCTTTCAGAAGAATATTAAATTTAATATCTGCAACAAAAATACTTGAACAAATTTAGAGTATATAATTTCTTAATACAAAATTTCATTAGTGTTATCATCAAAACATAGAGATATAACTAAGAACCAATCTGTGTTCTAACAGAAGCTGTTAACACTGCTTGTTATATTCTAAATAGAATCTATATTAGACCAATTCTTAATAAAAAATTGTATGAATTATTTAAAGGTAGAAGACCAAACATCTCTTATTTTCATCAATTTGGATGTACTTGTTACATTTTGAATAATAAGGTCTACCTAAAGAAATTTGATGCTAAAGCTCAAAAGGATATCTTTTTGGGATACTCTAAATGCTTAAAAGTATATATAGTGTACAACTCAGAAACCATAATGGTTGAAGAGTCTATGCATGTTAAATTTGATGACAAAATACTTGATATGATAAGTCAGAGTCTTTAGTTCAAGATTATAATCTTGCAGGCACTCAAAATTTTGATGAATAGGTTATGGTATGTATTTCAAAGGAAAAGAGTATAGATAATGATATATCATAATCTATTACTATAACTGAAGAGATACTAGAAGCTAAAAAATTGAAGTTACACCTACTAGTCCTACTGCTACTTATTCAGTAATTGCTCAAAATGGTACTGAAGCCTCTATTTCACCTAAGAGACCATTTAAATATAAAACATTTCATCCAGAAGGGCAAATCATTGGGAATAAAGACGAGCCATTGAGAGACAGATCTTCCTTCAGGAATGATCAATCAATGCTTAGACTTATTTCATTGCCAGAGCCTACTTTTACTGAAGATGCCTTGTCAGATGATGAGTGGATTGTGGCTATGCAAGATGAACTAAATCAGTTTCAAAGAAATGATGTGTGAGATCTTGTTTCAAGACTATAGATGAAAAATATCATTGGAACCAAGTGGGTCTTTTGTAACAAGCTTAACAAATAGGGAGAAGTCGTAAGAAACAAAGCCAGACTTGTAGCTCATGGCTACAGTCAGCAAGAAGGAATTGACTTCCTTGAAACCTTTGCTCCTGTGGCAAGGTTAGAAGCAATTAGACTAATTCTCTCTTATACTATTAATCACAACATTATGCTTTATCAGATGGACGTGAAAAGTGCTTTTCTGAATGGAGTTATTACTAAAGAAGTGTATGTCAAGCAACCTACTGGAATTGAAGATCCAAACCATCCAGACTTCGTCTACAAGCTTAAGAAATCTCTATATGGACTCAAACAAGCTCTAAGAGCATGGTATGAGAGACTGAGTAATTTTTTTACTTCAGAATGGTTTCTCTAAAGGCAAGGTTGACCCTACACTATTTAGGAAAACTCTAGAAGAAGAAATCTTGATTGTTCAAATTTATGTTAATGGCATAATTTTTGGTTTAACTAATGTATCTTTTGTCAAGAATTTTCAAAGATTATGCAAGCTGAATTTGAGATAAGCATGATGGTGAATTAAAATACTTTCTTGGAATTCAAATTAACTAGAAGAAGAAAGGTATATACATTCATCAGTCAAAGTACACAAGAGAGCTCTTGAATAAGTTCAATTTTGATGAATACAAAGTCATGTTAACTCCTATTCATCCCACCTGCAACCTGAATGGTGAAGAATGCAGTACTAAAGTGGATCCAACTAAATATCGAGGTATGATAGGTTATTTACTCTATTTCAATGCTTTCAGACTAAATATTTTATTCAGTGTATGTTTGTGTGCAAGATTCCAATATGATCCTAAAGAAACTTATTTAACAGTTGTTAAGAGAATATTTAGATATTTGAAAGGAACCATAAATCTTGGACTTCTTTATAAGAAATCCTCATATTACAAGCTAGTTGGATTATGTGATGGTGACTATGCCGAAGATAGAATTGAGAGAAAATCCACTAGTGGAAACTATCAATTCTTAAGAGAAAGCCTTATGTTTTAGGCTAGCAAAAGACAAACAACTATTGCTATGTCTACAACAGAAGCATAATACATTTCAGTTTCTAACTGTTGCACTCAACTACTTTGGATGAAGTATCAGCTCAAATATTATCGAATTTTTGGAAATAATATTCCTATCCTTTGTGATAACACTAGTGATATCTGTCTAATAAAGAATCTGATTCAACATTCTAGAACTAAGCATATTAAGATCAAACATCATTTTATTAGGGACTATGTTCAGAAGGGTGTAATAGATATTCAGTTTATTGATACTGACCATTAATAGACTGATATATTTATAAAATAATAAGCCATTACAAGATTTGATTTTATTAAGAAAAATCTGAACATGGTATTTGTTAATGAATAATGCTTATTGTTTGAATGGAGTATGAGAAGAAAACGGGATTCTGATAGCACTCAGTTGGATTTTTTTGAAATATGAAATCTCTCTAAGTATGGTCTATAAGCCTTGTATAGAGTTTATCAAATCTCTTTCATCCTTGTTTGCTTTACTATTTAAGCAGAAAGCAAATTGTTTAATATTATGCTTTGTGCTTTGAATTAACAATTAGACTAATCTTGAGTTCTGATAGAATAAGGATTTTTATCGTATACTCTGTGTTCTGGACTAGGCCGACGCTTAGCCCACTGTCTAGCAGGCCCAAAGCCCACTGGGGTTGGGCCCCATTTTTGAGCCACGCTGATGACCCGGGGATCCGTTGGGCACATCCTTCATCCCCGTCGGGCACAGACCAATTGTTGTCGAGCAGGACCCTTTTGACCGGCCAACCGACCTTTTCGCCTCAGTGTCGGGCAAGACCTTTGCATCCGACCAGGCCACCTTGTCTGACCGGGGACTTCTCAAGGCCTCCCCCCATGTTCTCCACGTGTCCCTCACGCAGGGACACATCATGAAGTTGAAGGTGAAAAAATACTTAGAAGGGGGGGTTGAATAAGTATGAAGATTAAAACTAAGAAATAAAAACTCAAGTATTTTTATCCTGGTTCGTTGAACTCAACTACTCCAGTCCACCCTTCCTAGAGTGATTTGCCTTTCTCAATCAAGGACTTAATCCACTATTTAATCAACTGATTACAATAGTAAGCACTTAGAACAATTGTTCAAAGTCTTCTCAAGAACTACTGATCCTAACTGGATCTTCTTAAGGTTTACAATCAAATGTAATACAAATACAAGTGTTTAAGATTGCTTCTATAAAGCTTTATCACAACTGTGATTTTTCACTTAACTATTTAGAACAAAGAAATTAATTCTTAGAAAGAATATGAATAGTATTAGAGCTTGAATGTTGATTTCTTTTTTGATAAAACGTCGACTGAAGAAATTGGTGAAGTCTTGCTTTTATAGGCAGCTGATCCAAGGTGAGCTTCACATTGAGAAGAGTGTCCAAAAGGTCTGAGCCTTTTTGTCTTCACATCAAGTGACCTTTCCTAGAAGAAGAAAGCACAGATAAATCCTTTTTGTCTGTGTTCTTGTGTCTAGCATAAATAAGGAAAGAGTCGTTTGGATCATTCCAACGGATATAAACTTTGAATAATTCTTCTTCAGTTTTCAGCAAATTCATCAAAGTCTAATTAGATCAGAGCCTTCTGATGATGATCAGAGTTTTGCTGAATCAGAGTCTTCTGCAGCAGGTGTACTTTTAGCGTGTTTAAGATCAGAGCATATTTGAGACAGATCTTCAGTATTGGCAGCTTTAGTACTTTCAGAATCTTCTGTGGTAACTATGCTTTGAAAAACTCTTCATACAGAATTCTTCTTTGTTTCAGATGCTTCTGACTTGCTTCAGATCCTTCTGGAGCTTCTGCTTCAGATCCTTCTGGAGCTTCTACTTCAGAATCTTCTGGAGGCTACGCTCAGGATCTTCTGTTGGCAGCAATCAGAATCTTCTAATGGATGCATCTGGCGCTTCAGAGTCTTGCAAATTTCTTATGTTCAATTCTGATTTGCTTCTGGAGTGTTTATTTCTTTACTATCTGCAGTAAAAGTTCTCAAGCAAATTTTAGAGTATATAATTATTAATTACAAAATTTCATAATAGTTATCATCAAAACATAGAGATATTATTAAGAACCAATCTGTGTTCTAACAATCTCCCCCTTTTTGATGATGACAAAAACATCAGAAATTTTGTTTAATTAAAAATATGATAATTATAACTCCCCCTGAGATGATGAATCTCCCCCTGAATTAAATACAAATAAGGAATAGAAACTTCCCTTTTGTCTTGAGTAATTTTCAGAGTTAGATCTTGATTGTTCTTTTATCATTTGAGAGTCAGAGTGTCTTGCGAATTTCAGAGTCGGAGTTTGATAATTGTCAAATGATCTGAGAGTCTCAGAGTTTCTTTTACAGAGTTTATTTTACAGAGTGTACTTATCAAATGTTCTGAAATACTTAGATTTAATGTTAGATGAAATAGATATGTCTGAAGTTTCATTCTGGTGAAGTTTAATTAAACAAATCAGATCTATATTTTCTCCCCCTTTTTTGTCATAAACAAAAAGTAAAAACTTTAAAAAAGACAAATAAAAGGAATCAATAAAGAAGATAAATCATGTGGAGAAAACTTTGAAACATTCATTCAATTCAGTTCAGAGCAAGAGTACATGCATCAGTAGATATTCAGAAATACATAAGCAAACATTAGATGCAAAAATATCAGAATGAAAAAAAAAATTGAAAAACTAAGAGTGTTTTGACAAAAGCATCTTCAACAGATCCGTGATCTCAGAGGAGGATTGTTCTTGCTTTGACATCCACTTAGCCATTGTTTCATTCTTCTGATCCTGTTTTGACATCCACTCAGTCATGTCTTCAGACTTTTTATCCTGTTTGGCCATCCAAGACTTGATTTCTGATTGACCAGCTTCCAGAGCAGCAATTTTATCCTCAAAATCTGGATGTTCTTTCTTAATCTCAGATGAAGAAGGTTGAACATTTTCTGGAGCTTGAACATAGTCAATTTCCATAGGGTCTGTAGAGCTTGGAGCATTAGAGCCAGAAGGAAGTTCTACCAGAGTCATGGCCAAAGGGTTGTCTTCAGATGCAGGTTCAGTAGTTTCTTTTGATGATGGAGGAGCATCTGTAAGAAGTAATGGTCCAGATCTCTTGACAGTCCAGAACAGACTTCTTGTAGCTTCAGCAAATCTGAGCTTCGCATCATCAGAACATATGTTCTTCAGATTTGATGCTGCAGAGTTGAATCTGTTGATGAATCCATTCCAGATGACATCAGATTCTTGTGCATCCATTGTTGCTAAACACTTCTTCTGTACAGTACCTAAATACAACTGTATTTCTTGCAAAAAAGATTGAAATAAATGATCAACATTAAGTCTAGGTTTGGGATGTAACAGAGTCTCCAATGTTATTGGTTTTGGTTGGGGAGTAGGTGGAAAAATGGATTTCTGAATGGAGATCAGAGGAGGAGGGTAGTATGGTATGAAAGGAATTTCAGGTTCATTAGGTTTGGATATGTTTAAAGCATTTAACAGATTTGGTTTTGCTTTGATGTGATAGGAAACCACATCAAAGGGTTTATTTGAGTAAGGTTGGAAAGCAGATTTTGCAGATTCATCAGAAGCAACAGGTTTAACAGATGAAACAGGTATAGCTGAAGTAACAGCTTTTGCAGATTTAGCAGAATATGATATTGTTGCTAATGAACCTACATCTGACATGGATTGAATATAGGTGAGAAGCACAGATGGTAGGGTGATTGTAAGTTTGGGTTTCAAGGGAGTGATAGGGTCAGATGGTTCAACTCTGTCATAGAAATCTTTGAGTTTGGAACCATAGGCAAGATTGTGAAAAAGAGATGAGAGTTGTGCACATGAAATAGATGTTCTTGGGGTAGATGTTGGGTTAGGATTTGGAATGAGGATTTCAGATGCTGGATTAGGTGTGGGAGTAGGATCTGGAATAGGAACTTTGGAAGATACAGGGGGTTCTGGTTGGTTTACCTCAGAATCTATGTGAGAAGGGGATATCAGAAAATCTGGGTGTATGTCAGATTTTGAGGAGTTTGATGAAGTGGTTGGTGTGCAAGAAGTAGAAGACACTTGAAAAACAGTTTTCAGAGGTGTAACATCAAGAACTTCTGTCTCAGGGATGTTGGTTTCAGAAGGATTGGTTGATTCTGAAGGATTTTCAGAGGGTTATGATGGGGGTTCTGAGGTGGGTGGATCAGATGAAATTTTTATTGGTTCAGATGAAACTGGAACAGATGCAGTGGGTGTAGATGTGCTGGATGGTGGATTTTGTGATTGTGGTTATGTCTCTTGTTGTTGTGTTTGAGGTTCAGATGATTTTGGTGGTTGATGTTCAGAGTCTTTTTCTGGTAGAGGTTCAGATGATTTTTCTGGTTGTTTTTCTTGAGGTTGGTGTTGTTGTTCATATGGATTTTGTTGTGCAGATGGTTTTGTTGTTTGTTGTTGTTCTGTGGGTTGTTTTTCTGATGGTTGTTTTTGTGGTACAGATGGTTTGGTTGGAACCTCTGGTTGTGGATGTTGCACCCCAAAATTTGACCAACAATTATTTATCCATCTAGTGTTTGAAAGTTGATACCTTCATCAGACAGTTCAAAAGATCTTCAGAGGAATTGGTTGGAACCAGGGTTGTGTGCTTCATAGCTTGAGAGTTGTGGGTGCCCCTCAGATGATTCTGAGACTTTGAGAATGAACTTGATGTTTTGAGAAAGCCTATGAGATGTCTTGATAGCCATCATGAAGCCCAGAGAAGTCATTATGCAAGAGTTCAGAGGATTCAACCATGAATGGTAGAATTAGGGTTTTGACTGGGTCAACCCTAGGATAACTGAAGATTTGGAGAGGGTTGAGACCTAATCCAAGGGCCATGAGATCATGGAATGATGCATAGAGATGTTGTAAAGGTGATTCCTAGACCAACTCATCATGATTGAGGAGTTTGAGAAGTTTTGAGTTAGGGTTTCTGAGGATTGTCAGTGGAAAAACCCTAATTTGATCCCTATCTTCCAGGCAGTTTTAGCTCTAGATGTGATTGATATCTCATCTTCCCCATAACATGAATGTTGTAGATCTTGTTCTTAGCTTTAATTTTAGTGGTGGAAGTCCTTGATAGGAGTTGCATAGCTCAAGTTATGGTTTTGACAAATTACAGGTCAGCAGAGGTATGTGAATCTGGGTCCTTGAAAGTCACCCAACTTGCAGACAACTTTTGCCCTAGTAGGATGATTCCTATGATCTCTTGGTCAACATGAATGTTGAAGGGCATCTTCTTAGATTTAATTTGAGTGGTAGAAGTCCTTGATAGGATTTGTGGAACTCAACTTATGGTTTGAACAAGACAGGGGTATTTTGGTTATTTGTCAATTATAGGTCATTTTAAGCAAGGGCCATATCTCCTATTTCCAAGCCTCAAATGGAAAAACTCAAAACATGAAAGTTGTTCAAAATGTGATTTTAAGTCTAGAAAGAAGGTCATGAATTGTTGGAAAATCTCATAGCATGGATTTGCATGATTGGTTAAAAATGAACTAAAAATGGCTTATAAGTTTGAAAAGTTGAAATTGAAAATTGGTTTGGAAGATCTAGGAATCCAAAATAGGTCATCCAATATATCATTTTGATTGGAAACATCATTTTGAGAACATTGGTTTAAATAGAATTTTCATTTGAGGCTTTAAAATGGGACATGCTTTGGAAAATTGAAACTTGCATATTAAGGCACCCTTGCAAAACTCAACATAAGCCAAAGGTGAGCTTGTTTTTCACACACATCTTCTCATTATCTCATGTAAAGGTATTTTGGCATAAAATTACAAGGCATAAGGCATGATACATGGGATTTTCAACTTATCATCACATGAGAAAATCAAGACTTTTCTAGCTCATTCTAGAAGAATCTAGAAGTTTCCATGGATCATTATAAGAAGGGTGAATCATGATGAGTATGAGGTTGGTGAAAGTAGGAGAATTCAGTGGAGGAAAGGGAGAGAAAAGCAAGGTTTTCAAGCATTCTTCAAGAGCAAGCAAATCCATGAATTGATCACTAGAGGCTATCATCTTCAAGATTCTTGCAAACAGAAAGCTTAACACCATTAGAGGAGTGTTTGGAAGCAAGAGCAAGCATTGAAGGGAGTTGTTCATACCTCAACCATTGATACTTGACAGGTTGGTGAATTCATTCATTTCTCCTTAATTATGCATAGTTAGGTTAGATCTTAGGTGTAGAAATGTTAAGCTAGGTTAGTTGATTAAGTTCTGAGAATTAGAGCAAGATCCATGGAGTTTCATAACAGGTGTTAGTTTCTTTAATCTTCAAGAACAGATCGTGTGGTGAGTATTAGTTAGCATGTTATGGCTTAATGAGATCAGGATAACGTGTAGAACATAATTGCACCATTAGAATTAAGAATCCTCATGATCGATATTAGTGAAAATGGTGGAACCAAGAACTTCATCCATTCTGTTTGCGAGTTTTAAGAAGATTCAATGGAAAATATGAGCATAGTTGTGTTCCTGGTGATTAATAGATCAACTTTGCTTTTGGAACTTTTGGTTTTCATTGAGAAGCGAAGGAGAACGATGGTGATGAAAATCCATGCATGAACACGTGAAACCTGAAACCCTAGGTATTTGGGGACGATGACTAACGTCCGTTGGATATTTCTGAAATGCTTGACCTATTATGCTAATCCAACGGCCCAGATTAATTAAAAGAAACGGAGGGAAATTCAAAGAAACCAAACGCTGCCGTTTCAATTAGTGGAAGCGTGTGGCCTATCTCAGAATGCTATCCACACCACCCCATATTTGGCCCACTTGGAATCAACTAGCGTGTCTTGCTTATCACACCCCCCTCCCCTTTATTTTCATTCTCTTTTATTTTTAATTCCTTTATTTTTTTCTTGTCCTTAATAAATTCATAAAAAATAGAAAATTAAGCATTTTTTAATTCTTCTTTTTCCTATATGTTAATAAATCTGTCTAGAAAAATATAGATAAATAAAATTTCCATTTTATTTTCTTTTCATATTTTTAGCATATTTTTCATTTTAATAGCTTTTTAATATGTTTAGTTTGATATCCAATTTTGTAGAATTTGTTTTAGGACCTTCCTTTAATCTTTTTAATTCATTCTTTTTTGTGTAATTAGATATTGAATCATAGTTCCCCATAGGATTTAATTCTTGATTTTTAGATTAAAATTTGATTAGTTTAATTAGGGTAGCATTAGGGTATCCTAATTAGGGTTTAGGTTGTGCATAGGTAAGGAGATTCATTTTCTTTAAGTAGTTTTGCCTTGATTCTTGGGTAGGGGCATATGTGGATGCTATGGGTGGATGTTGTAGACCCTTGTGGATGGTTGATAGATTTTTCCCCCTTGGTTTAGTATTTTTAGGTATTTTCTGAAGTTGCCTGTTGATTTTGTCTGTTCTGTGGTTATCTGTTCATCTCTGGGGGTTGTTGTGGGGAATTTGTTGTGGGGCTTATGTTGTCTTGAAGATCTTGTTGAAGAGCGTGATGGAAGAGAAGATTGTAGATCAAGACTCAGAGACCCAGAGCTTGGCTTATTCCCTGTCTGTGAGGTTTGAGATCCTGAAGTTTGAAGGAAGTTCATGGTACTTTCCTGAGGAAGGCACTATGAATGACTTTCATTCTTTCTTCTCACCTCTGTCTTAAGTATCCAATGATGTTGGAGCCAACTTGTGAGTTTAATTTCTCCTGAGGAGGAATGTAAACTGATCACATGTTGTTGAGCCACATGGGATACAATTCCTAAGTGGAAGCCTCCTAGTACTTTCCTGAGGAAGGTCCTATGGGTCTATTCACTTAGTTCCATTAGTTTATCTAGGATTTCTCAAGTATCCAATGATGTTGGAGCCAACTTGTGAGTTTAGTTTCTCCTGAGGAGGAATGTAAACTGATCACAGTTGTTGAGCCACATAGGATGCAACTCCTAAGTGGAAGCCTCCTAGTACTTTCCTGAGGAAGGTCCTATGAGTCTGTTCATTTAGTTCCACTAGTTCAAATAGGATTTCCTAAATATCCAGTGATGTTGGAGCCTGCTTGTGAGTTTAATTTCTCCTGAGGAGGAATGTAAACTGATCGCAGCGGTTGAGCCACATAGGATATGATTCCTGAGTATACACCTCATAGTGCTTTCCTGAGGAAGACACTATGAGTCTGCCTACTTAGCTCCCTTTCTTTGGTAAGCTTGTTCTGAAGCTTGAAGGCTGGGATTGATTTCTTCTGGTTAGGTTTTGCTTTAGGGCTTTGCTTAGATTTGATTAGGATTTTGTGTTAGGGTTAGGAGTAGAGGTAGATGATTCTTTCTCCAGCCTGTGTTTTGTTTGCCTGATGGCACTTCATTTCCTTTATCTGTATATTGCTTGATAGCATGTTGTTTATCTTCAGTATGATTACTGTTATTTCATGACTGGCTTGAGGTCGAGACGAGCTTGTGGAGGCTGAAGCCCCACACACATTTCCTCCCTCACTTGCATTGCATGCATTTTACTGTTAAAGCTGATGCTTTTGTCTGTTTTGGTGTATCATTGACATGATCCCTTAGGACTCTCATTTCCTTTGATAAGGATTTGATGATAGACTTTTAGGTTGAAACCTATGCATGACAACATCTAGGAGTTCCCTGTTCAAACCTCAACCATAGGATGAATCCATGGCATGACAACAGTAGGACTCGATAGTCTCCCTCCTAGTTGGGCCTGTTCTCTTCTCATCTCGAAGCAGTTTAAAATACAGTAATCATGAATGATTTCTTTCGTACGTTACGAGCCTTAAGCCATCCGAGGATGGATGTTTAGTATGGTACCCTTTGGGTGACATGCGACGCATTCACTCTCAGGTCATAGTCTCTAGTGCGGTTGAAATCGCAAACATAATAAAAAAACACTTCTGTTAGGAGATTCCCCGTAGTTACCCGAACTACGTTTGCTCTGATCTTTCATACCAGATGAAAGTACGTAGGCATAGGATGCGACATCCTAGCGAGCAACCTTTCCCCCATAATCCGTAGTTAGGCCGAACTACGTTGACTCTGATTTCTCATTCTCTGATGAGAATACGTAGGCATAAAGCGCGACGCTTTGCCGAGTCACTTTTTCTTTTCTTTTTTCAGCCAGCCTTGATAGGTAGATAGATTATAACCAACCCGTCCAAGTAAACAAACAAGCGAGGATCCCGTCGAGTACGACGGACGTGAGGGGTGCTAATACCTTCCCCTTGCGTAACCGACTCCCGAACCCAGACAATGGTTGCGATGACCTTGTCTTACCCTTATTCGTCAGGTTTTTTCCGATCGTTTCCTTTCCCGCTCTGAGGGATAAATAACGAAAGGTGGCGACTCTTCTGTCATGCCGGCACCTTATTTTCGCGCAAGCGACAGCTGGCGACTCTGCTGGGGATCGAACCCAGAATCTCTGGTTCTCCGGTTCCCTATGAGAGTCAATCCTATCGTTTGTGTGTTTGCTTGTTGGGTTGCGTTTATTTATCGCATTTTTACTTCCCGCATTTTATTTCCCGCATTTTACTTCCAGTTTGATATGATTATCTGTGCTGCTGTGGGAGAGGGATGTTACTATGAGTGAGAAGCCGGACCTGGGCTTGAGTACACACCTAGATATAGTTGCGGAGAAGTAGTAGACGAACCTGTCTGCTGAGCAGGCACAGTTCCCTACGAAAATCTGCGCTCAGACGAGATTCTTGCAGAGGTGCTCCTTTCCGGTCCTGAGGATCTGAGGGGAGTCCAGACGTGAGGATTGTCGACTCTAGGGACCGATCATTTGGAAATCAGCTAAGTGAGGCCTCTTCATGACTTGATGATGCCACTCCTTCTGGGGATCGTATCGTCACTCATGAAAGTCTGTGACGCTGATGACCGCATAGGATGCCGTACCTTTGTCCGTGAATTAGGTCCATACTTGTGAGTGGGGTTGGGATATTGCAGGAAACTTTGACCTCCAGACAACCTAGTTTTCTTGACAGTGAATCAGTTACGTTGGTATCAGATGTGACTGTTTTTGACAGAGCAAGTTTTTGATCAGAGGATTTTATCATCGGGTGCATGCCTGTTCTTGATAGAGCAGGTTTCGATCAGAGTATTGTCTTCAGAGGTTTGTCCTGGATGGAGCAGACTTTGAGTGGGGTCTGAAGATCCCATCGGCAGTTGTTGTTTGTTCTTGAGAGGGCAGATTTTGAGCGGGGTCTGAAGATCTCATCAGCAGCTGTGTGGTTGTTCTTGATAGGGCAGATTTTTGATTTGGGGTCTGAAGACTTCATCAGCGGACGTTTTCTGATCATACATCCCGGGTCCTTATTATCTTACTCTCGATAGAACAGAATTTTGATCTCGATCCTATCAGATGGTTATTCTCAGCAGATCAGATCAGTGGTTTTACACTGGGGTTTCCTTCTCATCAGTGACTGTTGATACCGAATCTCCACAGCCGCCACCTGGATATTGTTGCATGCCTGCATTTTGCATTAGTTTGCATAATCATTCGCATTCCATTGGCGTGTGTCTGTGACAGGTACCGTTTCCCCGATCCAGGATCTCTCGCCTCTTGTTGTATTACTACAGCCTCTCTCAGAAAGACTGTTGCGTACGAGTTCTCGGTCCTTGATGTGTCGAATCTGACTATTGCTGATACTATGTGTGAGATTGCTGTTTCCATGATTGGGCCCAGATTCCCCTCCTTATTATTGTCAGCATTGGTACTAAGGTGCCAGGATCGGGGAAAATCTCTCAAGCACACAGACACACGCATACATCTGCATAAAGCATTTTGCATGACATACATTCGGTTGCATTTCCTAACCTTTAATGTTGACAGGTTTTTCAGGTACATAGGTTTCGAGCTGCTTTCGATCTCCAGGATTGATCAAAAACTCATTCACCGCTACTCAACTCGTGCTAATCAGACAAGGATAATGGACCAGGTGCAGTCAGATGTTCAAGAGCTCCGTGAACGGATGGATCGTTTTATGGAGCTGATGCAAGTAGTTACGAATGGTCAGGACCAGCTTCGTACTTTGGTTCAACCTCTGATCTCTAGGGTTGACAGTAATGGCATACTTCACGGCGGGGCCGTGCCCACTCCTCCTCCAGTGGATGCTCCACAGAATGTTGTTCCTGTTGCCGGGGGCAACGACAATGCTAACGGCAATCTGATGACTAACCTTGGACTCAATGCGGCAGGCGTCGGCAATGGCAGTCTGGGAGCCAATGTTAACATGGGGCCGGTCAACGGCAATGCTGGTGCAGGAGATCTGTTGGTGCCTCAACCGTGGCTGGAGGACCATCAGGACGACATATTCTCTCAGAGAGGTGTAGAAGCAGAGCTGAATGCTGAAGCTCGACTCAGGTTCAAGGCGCTGGAAGACAAGATGAGAGACATCGAAAATCAGAACACATTGGGCGTCGATATGTCCAAGCTCGGGTTGATTGCTGACTTTAAGGTACCTCATAAGTTCAAGGTGCCTACCTTTGAGAAGTATAAGGGTACTACTTGCCCCCGGGTCCACCTCCGATCTTATTATAGAAAGATGTCCGCTTATTCTGACGATGAGAAGCTGCTGATGCACTTCTTTCAGGATAGTCTTTCTGGTCCATCGCTCGAACGGTATATGGGTTTGGAGCCCGCTACTGTGCGCACCTGGAAAGATCTTGCAGAAGCGTTCGTCCTCCACTATCAATACAATAGCGACTTGGCTCCCAACCGAGTTCAGCTTCAGAATCTCTCACAACGGAACAATGAAAGCTTTAAAGAGTACGCCCAGCGGTGGCGTGAATTGGCTGCCCGGGTTCAACCGCCGATGGTTGAGCGTGAGCTAGTACAAATGTTCATGGCTACCCTTCCTGGAATCTACTATGAAAAGCTGGTCAGTGGCATGTCTGGAACATTCTCGGCTCTCATCACTCTGGGCGAGCATGTTGAGAACGGTATAAAGATTGGAAAAATTTAGGGCGAATCATCCTCAGTTGGAGGAGGTAGCAAGAAACCCTATACTGGCAAGCGTCGAGAGGGGGATGCAAGTGCTGTCACTAATGCTCGGAGAAAGGGCAAGGGCCCTCAGCCTCAGATCGCTAGCATAAATATCCCAGCTGCTCCACCGTAACAGCAGCAGCCTCAGCAGCAGAATCAACAGGGGTATAAAAGATATCAGAATCGGGCTCCTATGGCAAGCCGTCATTTTGATACTCCTCCTATGTCGTATGCACAGCTTTTGCAAACGTTGCTTCAGCTCCAATTAGTTCAAAAGAGGACGTTGGCTCCCTTAACAGGGGCACCACCACCGGGGTATGATGCCAGTGCTACTTGTGAGTTCCATACTGGGGCACCAGGCCATACGGTTGAGAATTGTAAAGCTTTTAAGCACAAAGTCCAGGACTTGGTGGACACCAAGATTATCAACTTTTCTGATAGCGTGCCCAACGTTACCAAAAACCCCATGCCTCATCACAAAGGGGGCGGAGTGAATGCTGTTATCACTGAAGAGAGTGCGGACTTGCTGACTGATGTCAAAGATTTGAAGACGCCACTTAGTTTTGTCAAGGCCAAGTTGCTGAAGAAGGGCTTCTTTCCTGGATGCGGGGAATTATGTATGGCTTGTGCTACACTTCCTGATGGGTGTGAGCAGCTGATCGAAGGTATCCAAAGTCTGATGTCTGAGGGTATCTTGCAGTTCAGCCGGAGCGTTGAAAGTGCGTCCGGGGAAGTCGTGCTGAAGCAGGCAGATGAAGTTGCTACCATTACTATTCCTCGTCACCCTATTACTATTTCAGCACCCCGTCCGCCTACAATCACTATCACCAGGGCCGGACCGATCCCATTCGAAAGCACTAATGCCGTTCCATGGCATTACGGCGCCGAAGTTTATTGTAATGGTCAGAAGATAGAGCTAGAGCCATTCGGATCGACTGTGCAGAATCTTACCGGAGTCAGTGGTATCAGTAGAAGCGGTAGAGTGTTTGTGCCAGCAGAGGTTGCAGCAGAGAAAGTGGTTCGGGCTGACGCTGTGGATAAGGGTAAAGGTAAAGTTGTTGAAGAGGTCCCTGCTGGGGCAGAAAAAGATTTGTTGGTTAAAGATGCTGAAGAGTTCATGCGACTAATCAAGAAGAGTGACTACAAAATTGTAGATCATCTTCACCAGACTCCGTCAAAGATCTCGATTCTTAACTTGTTGCTGTGTTCTGAAGCGCACCGCAACGCGTTACTGAAAGTATTGAATGCCGCATACGTACCGCAGGAGATATCAGTAAATCAGCTCGAGGAGGTGGTAGCCCATGTTAATGCTGGTAATGGGCTGGGATTTACAGATCTGGAGCTGACTCCCAAGGGAAGAGATCACAACAGCGCCTTGCACGTCTCAATAGAGTGCAGAGGCACGATTATGTCACATGTCCTGGTGGATACGGGTTCCTCGCTTAATGTGCTTCCGAAGAAGGCACTGATGAAGTTGGATACCCGTGGATTGCTTTGCACGCCCAGTGATCTAGTCGTGAAGGCCTTTGATGGAACTAAGCGCCACGTCTTTGGAGAGTTGACCCTGCCAATTCAGGTTGGTCCAGAGACGTTCAATACAGTTTTCTATATCATGGATATCATGCCCGCCTATAGTTGCCTCTTAGGTCGGCCATGGATCCATTCTGCGGGTGCCGTAACGTCCACGCTGCATCAGAAGCTCAAATATGCTGTCGGGGGCAGCATAGTGACAGTCTGTGGTGAGGAGGACATTATGGTAAGCCACCTATCGTCCTTTAAATATGTTGAAATGGATGGCGAGATCCATGAAACGCTCTGCCAAGCATTTGAAACCGTCAGGGTAAAAGTGGTAGCTCCTGTCGTCGCAGAGAAGCAAGAGATGAATCTCTCCTCGTTTAAGGAAGCTCGGGCCGTTGTCGAAGCTGGTTCCACCCCAGGCTGGGGGCATGTCTTGGATATACCAATCAAGCAGGATAAGTTTGGATTGGGGTATTCTCCTGGAGCTGAAGCTTCATCTTCTTCTGGCAGCTCGTCTCGTGGGAAAGGGACGATCCTATTCACCAAGGGGGGAGTAATTTTCGAGAGCATCAATGCCGCGTCGGAGGACAGCGGGGATAGTGATTGTGATCTTGACGCCTGGATTCAACCGAGCAAGTCGGGCGAGCGCCTCCACAATTGGACCATCAAGGAGATTATCAAGCTGACAAGTGAAGAGTAATGATTTGCTTTTTACAATCTTTGTACAACCCTAGGTCCTGCCCGGGGCATAGTGGTTTTACTGTCAGGGCCTTGTTGGATTATGTGTATGCATTTTGTTAATAAATAAAAGGCGTTTTCTTCGTACTCAAATATTGTGTTCTCTGTTATTCCTGTTTTATGTTTATTTCGAAAAACAGTAAAATGGCAACGAGGTTCGTGCTAACCTGCATATTCTTGCTTTAAACTTAACCCTTGTTATTGCAGGATCCACATAACAGATGACACCGACTCTGGACCCCCTACGGCTCACTACGACTTTGATTGCCCGATCTATCAAGCCGAGGATGAGATTGATGAAAACGAGGACCTTCCGGAAGAGTTGGTCCGCTTGTTGAGACAAGAAGAAAAGGTTATTCTGCCTCACGAGGAGGATATTGAGATTGTAAATCTGGGTTCTGAGGAGCTCGTCAGAAATGTCAGAGTGGGGGTTGCGCTGCAGAATAATGTCAAGCATAGACTGGTCGAGATGCTTCGAGAGTATAGTGACGTCTTTGCTTGGTCATATGAGGATATGCCCGGACTTGACACTGATATCGTGGTTCATCGCTTGCCGTTGCGAGAAGATTGCCCTCCAGTCAAGCAGAAGCTCAGGAGGACGAGACCAGACATGGCTGTAAAAATCAAAGAAGAGGTCCAGAAGCAGTTGGACGCAGGATTTCTAGCCGTTACCACGTACCCTCCGTGGGTCGCCAACATAGTGCCTGTACCGAAGAAGGACGGTAAGGTACGCATGTGCGTCGATTATCGGGATTTGAATAGGGCGAGCCCTAAAGATGATTTCCCGTTGCCTCATATCGATGTGTTGGTCGACAACACAGCCCAGTTCTCCGTGTTTTCGTTCATGGATGGCTTCTCCGGTTACAATCAGATTAAGATGGCACCGGAGGACATGGAGAAAACGATGTTTATCACCCCCTGGGGAACATTTTGCTACAAGGTAATGCCCTTCGGTCTGAAGAACGCAGGGGCCACTTACCAGCGAGCAATGGTAACTTTGTTTCATGATATGATTCATCATGAGATCGAGGTCTATGTTGATGACATGATTGCAAAGTCCCAAACGGAGGAAGAGCATCTGGTCAACCTACTGAAGCTGTTTGAGAGGCTTAGGAAATTCAGGCTGAGGCTGAATCCTAACAAGTGCACTTTCGGAGTGCGGTCCGGAAAGTTATTGGGGTTTATCGTTAGCGAACGAGGTATTGAAGTTGATCCTGCGAAAATAAAAGCTATCCAAGAAATGCCAGCGCCGAAAACGGAAAAAGAAGTGCGTGGTTTCTTGGGCCGAATAAACTACATTGCAAGGTTTATCTCTCAGCTCACGGCCACTTGTGAACCGATGTTCAAGCTTTTAAAGAAAAATCAGGCGATTACTTGGAATGAGGATTGCCAGAAGGCATTCGACAAAATAAAGCAGTATCTTCAAGAACCTCCAATCTTGATACCCCCAGTGGCTGGACGGCCATTAATCATGTACCTGACGGTTCTGGAGAATAGTATGGGGTGTGTTCTCGGTCAGCACGACGAGACGGGCAGAAGGGAGCATGCCATTTATTATTTGAGTAAAAAGTTCACTGAGTGTGAATCTCGATACTCGATGCTGGAGAAGACGTGTTGTGCATTAGCTTGGGCCGCCAAACGTCTACGACAGTATATGCTCAACCACACCACTATGCTAATTTCGAAAATGGATCCGATCAAGTACGTCTTCGAGAAGCAGGCTCTTTCGGGCAGGATTGCCAGATGGCAAATGGTGTTAACGGAATATGATATTCAGTACGTCTCTCAGAAAGCCATTAAGGGAAGCGTATTGTCTGATTACCTTGCCGAACAGCCAATCGAAGACTACCAGCCGATGAAGTTCGAATTCCCTGACGAGGATATTATGTTTCTCAAAGCGAAGGATTGCGATGAGCCATTGCCCGATGAGGGGCCAGATGGGAAGTCTCAGTGGAAGTTGATATTCGACGGAGCGGTTAATTCCTATGGAAGTGGTATCGGGGCTATCATCACGACTCCTCACGGATCCCACATCCCGTTTACTGCGAGACTGACGTTTCCAGTTACCAACAATGAAGCAGAGTATGAAGCATGTATCATGGGTCTAGAAGAGGCAATTGATTTGAGGATCAAGAATCTAGACGTATATGGTGACTCAGCGCTTGTAATCAATCAGATTAAAGGGGAGTGGGAAACTCGTCAAGCGAATTTAGTGTCGTACATGAATTATGCCAGGAGGCTGCTTCCGTTCTTCGATCGAGTGGAACTTCATCATGTACCCAGGGCTGAAAATCAAATGGTTGATGCCTTAGCCACGTTGGCTTCGATGTATAAGGTCAATCTTTGGAATGAAGCTCCAAGCATTGTTCTTTCGCGTCTTGACAGACCAACATTTGCCTTTGCAATAGAGGATGCCACTGACGGCAAGCCATGGTTCCACGACATCCAGACCTTCCTCATGACTAAGGAGTATCCTGTGGGTGCGTCAACCCAAGATAAGAAGACTCTAAGAAGGCTATCTGGAAACTTTTATCTCAATCCTGATGGAGTGTTATATAAAAGAAACCACGATCTCGTGCTACTCAGATGTGTGGATGAGAAAGAAGCAAATATGCTCATGGAAGAAGTCCATGAGGGCACATTTGGTACGCACGCCGGCGGGCATACCATGACGAGAAAGATCCTGAGAGCAGGGTATTACTGGCTGACTATGGAGTCGGATTGCTTCAGATTCGCGAAGAAATGTCATAAATGCCAGATTTATGCTGATAAAGTTCATGTGCCGCCGTGCCCATTGAATGTCATGTCCTCCCCTTGGCCGTTCTCCATGTGGGGCATCGACATGATAGGCAAGATCGAGCCCACTGCATCCAATGGTCATCGTTTCATTCTGGTAGCTATCGACTACTTCACCAAATGGGTGGAGGCAGCCTCGTACGCTAATGTGACCAAGCAGGTGGTAGCTAAATTCATAAAGAAGGACATCATCTGTCGCTATGGAATTCCCGAGCGGATCATTACTGATAATGGTTCGAATTTGAATAACAAGATGATGAAGGAGCTGTGCCAGAGCTTCAAGATTGAACACCACAACTCATCTCCTTACCGGCCAAAGATGAATGGCGCTGTTGAAGCGGCCAACAAGAACATCAAGAAGATTGTTCAGAAGATGGTTGTGACGTACAAAGATTGGCACGAGATGCTGCCGTTTGCCTTGCACGGTTATCGTACGACGGTGCGTACGTCGACCGGGGCAACTCCTTTCTCCTTGGTGTACGGTATGGAAGCTGTCCTACCGTTAGAAGTGGAGATTCCTTCTTTGCGAGTTTTGGTTGATGTGAAACACGACGAGGCAGAATGGATTACGAATCGTTTGAACCAACTCAGCCTGATGGACGAGAAGAGGTTAGCATCGATTGCATTTGGTCGCCTGTACCAAAGCCGAATGAAGAAAGCTTATGATAAGAAGGTGCGTCCTAGAAGCTTTCAGACGGGTGATCTCGTCCTGAAGAAGATTCTTCCGCCACACTCCGATCACCGGGGCAAGTGGACTCCGAATTACGAAGGGCCGTATGTCGTCAGCAAGGTTTTCTCAGGAGGAGCTTTGTTGTTATCCACGATGGATGGTGAAGATTTTGCATCCCCGGTGAACGCGGACGCAGTTAAAAAATACTTTGCTTGAAAGAGACCCGCTGGACAAAAAAGAAAGAGTCCAGGCAAAAAGGGGCATCCCGGCGAACCAAAAACAGAATAAAAGGTTCGGGCAAAAGTTAGGGATATATTGAAAAAATGTACACCCGCGAAATCGAAAACCTACACTGGGCGGCTTCGGCAAAAAAGGGTATCCCGATGAACCGAAAACCCGTAAAGGGCGGTTCACGCAAAAGTTAGGGATTTGAATAAGCAAATGACCGTGTTCCGCGTATGGACTTTCATTGTTTAGTGGTTTGGAGGACCTGAGGGCCGTTTATCTGAATCAATCTCTTCCGAAGCAGAAGCATCGGAGAAGTATCGAAGTCGAGTGGGTCTTAGAGGGATCAACTCGTGGTGTTCGTCTACGCCTCGATTGCCGACATTTGTATATACTGATGTATATTTATGTTTTATTTTTGCGCGGCTTCCTCATTCCAGGAGCTTGCCTCTGTTGTAAAACATTTTTGCCCATTCAGGGGTTCATCATCAATAAAATGCACATCATTCAGCAATTCTGCTTGTCTGTTTAGCATTTACCTGTTTTGTTTGCGAATGATAACGTCGATGTTTTTGATAAAATGCGCATACATAAACTTGCGGGCCTAGGCCCATTGATTGTTGAAACAATTAATTAACTGAATATTGTCACGAGATAATAACCTTGATAGGCCCCTTTGAGGAGGGTATCTTGTCTGTTTGCTTGTGTTGTTGCAGGTGTAGCACCTTCCAGAAGATGTGCAGTGCGCATCCCCGAAGCAGGGCGAGTCCTCCCTCTCCAGCAGAGTTCAGTAGTCTCTCCTCTGCAGAATCTGAACGCAAATAGTGAACATTGATATGTCTCCCCACGCAGAGATGATTCTCTTCCCCAAGCAGACGCATCCTGAAGGAACGTCATCTTCTCAGCGGAGTCAAGGGCCGAAGCTCATTTCCCCAGCACCGGGTCACAAGTGCAAGTCTTGTAGGAAGCTGTTCGTATGCCAAAGGATGCAGTAACTGATGGTGCCAGACTGAAGTCTCCAGCGGAATTGAGATTCCCCACCAGAGTTATATTCTCTCCTGAAGTTGGATGATTCCCTCTTCCCCAGTAGAGTGTTGGAGCAGCTGATGTTGTATTCCTCTGCAGAATTGTACTCTTCCCCGAAGTCAGATGATTCTTTCTTCCCCGGCGAAATTGAGATTCCTCATCAGAGTCGTACTCTCTACTGAAGTAGAATGATTTCTCTCCCCGGCTGAGTCCGCAAATCCCCAGGAGAGCCGAATCCTTGGAAGCAGTTGGGACCTTGAGTGGATGTCCCCTAGCAGAGCGCGGGGCAGCTAATGTTGTATCTCCCCAGAGTCGCACTCTCTCCAGCGAAGCAGAATGATTTCTCCTTCCTTAACCGAGTTTGCAGATGTCCAAGAGAGCCGAATCCTTGGAAGGTGACCGGATCATGATTGGTTTTTCCCCAGTGGAGTGTTGAGCAGCTGAAGTTGTTTCCCCACAGAGTTATCTTCCCCAGAAGAGTAGCCGAGACGGTCGCGCAGTTCATTCTCGCGATAGATATCAGCAGGTCCAAGTTCTCGTAGAGCTTCGTCCCCTGCAGATCAACTGAAGTTGTTTCCCCACAGAGTTATTATCCCCAGAAGAGTAGTCGGGACGGCCACGCAGTTTATTCTCGTGATTGTCAACGGAAGATCAGTTCCCCAGACGGAGGCCAATTAACACCCGCGTGTCCACGTTCTCCTCAGCAGGATGATTCCTCTACCTGAGTAGTTCTTGTCTCCTTGACAAAAGGGTTTCCTCCTCCCAGCATTTATTTTGCGGGCGGGATCGTATCATTGTGCATGACTGCATAGCATTTAACAACTGCATAGCATTTAACAACTGCATAGCATTTAACGTTGCATAGCATTGTGCATGATTGCATGGCATTTAGCATAAACGCATATCATTCCCACCGTGTGGGGCATAGCGCAGAAGCATATGCATCATAAGCATGATCTAGGTTACTATCATTCTTGTTTTACAGGCGCCCCGCCAAGAGACCGGTTGCTCAGGACGATTCCTGATATGCTCCCCAACGAGGTCACTTTCTTAGGATGATTCTTAAGACCCCGGTGTAATCTCCACGGTCGCTCGCTCAAGGTGATTTTTGAGATCCCCAGCGAAGTCTTCAGTTCAAGATGATTCTCGAATTCCTCAGCCGGGCCGTTCTTAAGACCTCAGCGCAGTTTCCCGAGTTGTTTGCTTAGGATGATTCTTGAGCTCCCCAGTAGCGTCCTCAGCAAAAGTTGCCCAGGAAGATTCCTGGAATGCCCAGCAGAATAAAGTCTCCAGAATGGGTATCGGTTCAGGATGATTCTTGAAGGTGCCCGACGGAGCCGGTTGTTCAAGATGGTTCTTAAAGTCCTTAGCAGCGTGATATGTCTGCTCCAACAGTGATGTCTAATCTGAAGATTGACTTCGTAAACGCCTGAAGGCGGTATCAGAAGGTTCCTGTGAATTCAGATTTCCCTGTTGATGAATCAACGTGTGGCTGAAGGCGAGGTTCAATTTTGTATTCAAGGTGATCCGTGTTGGTCTGAAGACCAAGTCAGTTGTCCTGAGGTGATGATTGATTGCGATCAAGTGAATGGTATTTCTTCTGACTGAAGTCGAAGATGTTTCCCCAGCTGAAGCGGAGTTTTGCCTGAAGGCAAAGTGTTTGAATCCCCGTAGAGTCATGAATGGCTCAGGATACCATTTCTTTGACTGAGGTCACAGATTTCCTAAGCTGAAGCGAAGGTGCCTAAGGGCAAGGTTATCCCCAAGGTCATGAATGACCTAGGATTCATTTTTCGGACTGAAGGCTGAAGTATATCCCTGACTGAAGTCTCGGATGCTCTATAGCAGAGGTGGAATTGCCTGAAGGCAGATCCATGTATCCTTGAAGGCCAAGGACCATTTCTTTAAGACTGAAGTCGAAGATACCTCCTGCAGAGTTGCTGACGGGCAAAGTGTACATCCTTGAAGGCCAAGGATGTTGTTTCTAGCTGAAGCTGGAATAGCCGACGGGCAGGGTTTCATCTTTCTTCAGAAGAACTTGAAGATTCTCCAGCGGATCTGGAGTGGCCAGGGGCCAGGGTTCCATCTATCTTCAGAAATACTTGAAGATTTTTTCTAGCTGAAGCTGGAAATGGCCAGGGGCCAGGGTTTCATATACCTTTAATATTGAAGTTCTACGGCGGGCAGTGTGCAGCAGTATTCCGATGTTCGTTATGGTTCTGAGGGTGAACCCCAGATCAGAGTGTGCTCGGTTAAGTCTCTCATTCCCAGCGGAGTAGTTTCAGAATACGCAAGTGTATCTTTTGTTCCATTTACCAGGGGTGAACCCCAGGTTGGATTTGGTCAGATCATCGTTTGTCCAGCGGTGAGGTTGGATGTTTGTTTGACGGCGAGGTTGAACGTTTGGATTTGACGGCGAGGTCAGATCATCGTTTGTCCAGCGGCGAGGTTGGATGTTTGTTCGACGGCGAGGTTGAACGTTTGGATTTGACGGCGAGGTCAGATCATCGTTTGTCCAGCGGCGAGGTTGGATGTTTGTTCGACGGCGAGGTTGAACGTTTGGATTTGACGGCGAGGTCAGATTATGTTTGTTCGACGGCGAGGTTGAACGTTTGGATTTGACGGCGAGGTCAGATCATCATTTGTCCGGCGGCGAGGTTGGATGTTTGTTCGACGGCGAGGTTGAACGTTTGGATTTGACGGCGAGGTCAGATCATCATTTGTCCGGCGGCGAGGTTGGATGTTTGTTCGACGGCGAGGTTGAACGTTTGGATTTGACGGCGAGGTCAGATTATGTTTGTTCGACGGCGAGGTTGGATATTTGTTTGACAGCGAGGTCAGACTCTTTAAATCCCCAGTAGAGATGATGTTTGTACGACGGTGATGTCGAGTGTCTCTAATAGGATGTTTGTTTCCGACGGCGATGTCAGATTCAGTTTTCCAGCGACGATGTTGGGCATGTCAAGGTGATCCAGTCTTCTGACGGCGATGTTAGGTGATGCAGATCCTTTAGTTCTCCAGCGGCGATGCGGGGTATTTTGACAGATGTGTTTCTCCAGCGGCGATGCGGGGTATTCTGTCAGATGTGTTTCTCCAGCGGCGATGCGGGGTATTCTGTCAGATGTGTTTCTCCAGCGGCGATGCGGGGTATTCTGTCAGATGTGTTTCTCCAGCGGCGATGCGGGGTATTCTGTCAGATGTGTTTCTCCAGCGGCGATGCGAGGTATTCTGTCAGATGTGTTTCTCCAGCGGCGATGCGGGGTATTTTGTTCATTGTTGTACTTTCTCCAGCGGCGATGCGGAGAACTTTGTTCAGAGATGTATTTTCTCCAGCGGCGATGCGGAGAACTTTGTTCAGAGATGTATTTTCTCCAGCGGCGATGCGGAGAACTTTGTTCAGAGATGTATTTTCTCCAGCGGCGATGCGGGGTATTTTGTTCATTGTTGTATTTTCTCCAGCGGCGATGTTGGATATTTTGGTGATTCAGGTTTAGGTCTCCGGCGGCGATGTTGGACGCTTGTTTCCCCGAGTTATGGTTGTTCTTGACGGCGATGTCAGGCGATTTGGTGTTCCAGCGGCGATGTTGGGTACATCAGATAGGTTTAGTCTACCAGCGACGATGTTGGGTGTTGTGGTTGTCTGAAGGCAATGTCAGAAGAAGTTGATATGGATGACTGACGGCGATGTCAGATCAGTATCTCTCCAGCTAGTTGCCGTGCAGCTAGCATTGCAATATTCGAAGATTTGTTCCCCGCAGAGTACCGTGTGCTCGTGCAGTTGGCAAATTTTCGGGTTTACCGGTATTCAACCGTCTCGCACCTTGATCGGTTGAGAGTCGTTCGCTTCTCACCCAGTCAGGTTCAAGCCGTTTGAATAGGGGCAGCTGTTGCACCCCAAAATTTGACCAACAATTATTTATCCATCTAGTGTTTGAAAGTTGATACCTTCATCAGACAGTTCAAAAGATCTTCAGAGGAATTGGTTGGAACCAGGGTTGTGTGCTTCATAGCTTGAGAGTTGTGGGTGCCCCTCAGATGATTCTGAGACTTTTAGAATGAACTTGATGTTTTGAGAAAGCCTATGAGATGTCTTGATAGCCATCATGAAGCCCAGAGAAGTCATTATGCAAGAGTTCAGAGGATTCAACCATGAATGGCAGAATTAGGGTTTTGACTGGGTCAACCCTAGGATAACTGAAGATTTGGAGAGGGTTGAGACCTAATCCAAGGGCCATGAGATCATGGAATGATGCATAGAGATGTTGTAAAGGTGATTCCTAGACCAACTCATCATGATTGAGGAGTTTGAGAAGTTTTGAGTTAGGGTTTCTGAGGATTGTCAGTGGAAAAACCCTAATTTGATCCCTATCTTCCAGGCAGTTTTAGCTCTAGATGTGATTGATATCTCATCTTCCCCACAACATTAATGTTGTAGAGCTTGTTCTTATCTTTAATTTGAGTGGTGGAAGTTCTTGATAGGAGTTGCATAGCTTAAGTTATGGTTTTGACAAATTACAGGTCAGCAGAGGTATGTGAATCTGGGTCCTTGAAAGTCACCCAACTTGCAGACAACGTTTGCCCTAGTAGGATGATTCCTATGATCTCTTGGTCAACATGAATGTTGAAGGGCATCTTCTTAGATTTAATTTGAGTGGTAGAAGTCCTTGATAGGATTTGTGGAACTCAACTTATGGTTTGAACAAGATAGGGGTATTTTGGTCATTTGTCAGCTATAGGTCATTTTAAGCAAGGGCCATATCTCCTATTTCCAAGCCTCAAATGGAAAAACTCAAAACATGAAAGTTGTTAAAAATGTGATTTTAAGTCTAGAAAGAAGGTCATGAATTGTTGGAAAAGCTCATAGCATGGATTTGCATGATTGGTTAAAAATGAACTAAAAATGGCTTATAAGTTTGAAAAGTTGAAATTGAAAATTGGTTTGGAAGATCTAGGAATCCAAAATAGGTCATCCAATATATCATTTTGATTGGAAACATCATTTTGAGAATATTGGTTTAAATAGAATTTTCATTTGAGGCTTTAAAATGGGACATGCTTTGGAAAATTGAAACTTGCATATTAAGGCACCCTTGCAAAACTCAACATAAGCCAAAGGTGAGCTTGTTTTTCACACACATCTTCTCATTATCTCATGTAAAGGTATTTTGGCATAAAATTACAAGGCATAAGGCATGATACATGGGATTTTCAACTTATCATCACATGAGAAAATCAAGACTTTTCTAGCTCATTCTAGAAGAATCTAGAAGTTTCCATGGATCATTATAAGAAGGGTGAATCATGATGAGTATGAGGTTGGTGAAAGTTGGAGAATTCAGTGGAGGAGAGGGAGAGAAAAGCAAGGTTTTCAAGCATTCTTCAAGAGCAAGCAAATCCATGAATTGATCACTAGAGGCTATCATCTTCAAGATTCTTGCAAACAGAAAGCTTAACACCATTAGAGGAGTGTTTGGAAGCAAGAGCAAGCATTGAAGGGAGTTGTTCATACCTCAACCATTGATACTTGACAGGTTGGTGAATTCATTCATTTCTCCTTAATTATGCATAGTTAGGTTAGATCTTAGGTGTAGAAATGTTAAGCTAGGTTAGTTGATTAAGTCCTGAGAATTAGAGCAAGATCCATGGAGTTTCATAACAGGTGTTAGTTTCTTTAATCTTCAAGAACAGATCGTATGGTGAGTATTAGTTAGCATGTTATGGCTTAATGAGATCAGGATAACGTGTAGAACATAATTGCACTATTAGAATTAAGAATCCTCATGATCGATATCAGTGAAAATGGTGGAACCAAGAACTTCATCCATTCTGTTTGCGAGTTTTAAGAAGATTCAATGGAAAATATGAGCATAGTTGTGTTCCTGGTGATTAATAGATCAACTTTGCTTTTGGAACTTTTGGTTTTCATTGAGAAGCGAAGGAGAACGATGGTGATGAAAATCCATGCATGAACACGTGAAACCTGAAACCCTAGGTATTTGGGGACGATGACTAACGTCCGTTGGATATTTCTGAAATGCTTGACCTATTATGCTAATCCAACGGCCCAGATTAATTAAAAGAAACGGAGGGAAATTCAAAGAAACCAAACGCTGCCGTTTCAATTAGTGGAAGCGTGTGGGCCTATCTCAGAATGCTATCCACACCACCCCATATTTGGCCCACTTGGAATCAACTAGCGTGTCTTGCTTATCACACCCCCCTCCCCTTTATTTTCATTCTCTTTTATTTTTAATTCCTTTATTTTTTTCTTGTCCTTAATAAATTCATAAAAAATAGAAAATTAAGCATTTTTTAATTCTTCTTTTTCCTATATGTTAATAAACCTGTCTAGAAAAATATAGATAAATAAAATTTCCATTTTATTTTCTTTTCATATTTTTAGCATATTTTTCATTTTAATAGCTTTTTAATATGTTTAGTTTGATATCCAATTTTGTAGAATTTGTTTTAGGACCTTCCTTTAATCTTTTTAATTCATTCTTTTTTGTGTAATTAGATATTGAATCATAGTTCACCATAGGATTTAATTCTTGATTTTTAGATTAAAATTTGATTAGTTTAATTAGGGTAGCATTAGGGTATCCTAATTAGGGTTTAGGTTGTGCATAGGTAAGGAGATTCATTTTCTTTAAGTAGTTTTGCCTTGATTCTTGGGTAGGGGCATATGTGGATGCTATGGGTGGATGTTGTAGACCCTTGTGGATGGTTGATAGATTTTTCCCCCTTGGTTTAGTATTTTTAGGTATTTTCTGAAGTTGCCTGTTGATTTTGTCTGTTCTGTGGTTATCTGTTCATCTCTGGGGGTTGTTGTGGGGAATTTGTTGTGGGGCTTATGTTGTCTTGAAGATCTTGTTGAAGAGCATGATGGAAGAGAAGATTGTAGATCAAGACTCAGAGACCCAGAGCTTGGCTTATTCCCTGTCTGTGAGGTTTGAGATCCTGAAGTTTGAAGGAAGTTCATGGTACTTTCCTGAGGAAGGCACTATGAATGACTTTCATTCTTTCTTCTCACCTCTGTCTTAAGTATCCAATGATGTTGGAGCCAACTTGTGAGTTTAATTTCTCCTGAGGAGGAATGTAAACTGATCACATGTTGTTGAGCCACATGGGATACAATTCCTAAGTGGAAGCCTCCTAGTACTTTCCTGAGGAAGGTCCTATGGGTCTATTCACTTAGTTCCATTAGTTTATCTAGGATTTCTCAAGTATCCAATGATGTTGGAGCCAACTTGTGAGTTTAGTTTCTCCTGAGGAGGAATGTAAACTGATCACAGTTGTTGAGCCACATAGGATGCAACTCCTAAGTGGAAGCCTCCTAGTACTTTCCTGAGGAAGGTCCTATGAGTCTGTTCATTTAGTTCCACTAGTTCAAATAGGATTTCCTAAATATCCAGTGATGTTGGAGCCTGCTTGTGAGTTTAATTTCTCCTGAGGAGGAATGTAAACTGATCGCAGCGGTTGAGCCACATAGGATATGATTCCTGAGTATACACCTCATAGTGCTTTCCTGAGGAAGACACTATGAGTCTGCCTACTTAGCTCCCTTTCTTTGGTAAGCTTGTTCTGAAGCTTGAAGGCTGGGATTGATTTCTTCTGGTTAGGTTTTGCTTTAGGGCTTTGCTTAGATTTGATTAGGATTCTGTGTTAGGGTTAGGAGTAGAGGTAGATGATTCTTTCTCCAGCCTGTGTTTTGTTTGCCTGATGGCACTTCATTTCCTTTATCTGTATATTGCTTGATAGCATGTTGTTTATCTTCAGTATGATTACTGTTATTTCATGACTGGCTTGAGGTCGAGACGAGCTTGTGGAGGCTGAAGCCCCACACACATTTCCTCCCTCACTTGCATTGCATGCATTTTACTGTTAAAGCTGATGCTTTTGTTTGTTTTGGTGTATCATTGACATGATCCCTTAGGACTCTCATTTCCTTTGATAAGGATTTGATGATAGACTTTTAGGTTGAAACCTATGCATGACAGCATCTAGGAGTTCCCTGTTCAAACCTCAACCATAGGATGAATCCATGGCATGACAACAGTAGGACTCGATAGTCTCCCTCCTAGTTGGGCCTGTTCTCTTCTCATCTCGAAGCAGTTTAAAATACAGTAATCATGAATGATTTCTTTCGTACGTTACGAGCCTTAAGCCATCCGAGGATGGATGTTTAGTATGGTACCCTTTGGGTGACATGCGACGCATTCACTCTCAGGTCATAGTCTCTAGTGCGGTTGAAATCGCAAACATAATAAAAAAACACTTCTGTTAGGAGATTCCCCGTAGTTACCCGAACTACGTTTGCTCTGATCTTTCATACCAGATGAAAGTACGTAGGCATAGGATGCGACATCCTAGCGAGCAACCTTTCCCCCATAATCCGTAGTTAGGCCGAACTACGTTGACTCTGATTTCTCATTCTCTGATGAGAATACGTAGGCATAAAGCGCGACGCTTTGCCGAGTCACTTTTTCTTTTCTTTTTTCAGCCAGCCTTGATAGGTAGATAGATTATAACCAACCCGTCCAAGTAAACAAACAAGCGAGGATCCCGTCGAGTACGACGGACGTGAGGGGTGCTAATACCTTCCCCTTGCGTAACCGACTCCCGAACCCAGACAATGGTTGCGATGACCTTGTCTTACCCTTATTCGTCAGGTTTTTTCCGATCGTTTCCTTTCCCGCTCTGAGGGATAAATAACGAAAGATGGCGACTCTTCTGTCATGCCGGCACCTTATTTTCGCGCAAGCGACAGTGGAGTCTGAATTTTTTGTTTTGTTGTTGTTGGTTGTGGTACAGAGGGTTGTTGTACAAGTGATATGGAAATTGGATTAGAAGATTTTTATAGAGATGGAGTAGAAACATGAGGTGGAGCAGTAACAGATTGATTTTATGAAGAGGGAGGTTTTGGAATAGACTTAACATTTGAATCATTTATAACAATAGGATTTGCAGAAGATACAGAAGTTTTAGTACCTTTGATTTTGATGCGTTTAGCTGGTACAGAAGGAGTGTCTCCAGATTCTTTCCTCTTTAGAAGCTTCTGTGGCTTCTCAGAAATCTTGGGCTTCTTCTGAACAAGTGCAGCTTCTGCTTCTGGTTGAGTCCTCTTTCTTGGTGGTTCTTCTTCTTCTACAACAGGTAATGGTTGCCTTGCTCTCTTTATAATGTCTGCAAGAATAGGCTTTCCTTCTTTCTTGCACTCATCAATATATCTTACAACAATTTCCCTTGGTTCTTCAGCATAGAACATAGGGTAATCATCTACAGGAGTTCTCTTCTGACTTAGTTCAGAAATGTTCAGCTTCTTGGGAGCTGTTGTGAGTTCTTCCACTATTTTAAGCCTCTGAAGACTTTTGGCATTCAGAGGCTTTCCCAAAATAAATTCCAATTCCTCTGTGACTCCAGCAGCGTACAGAGCAGTTACAAGTCCATTCTCAGTTAGAAGATCTGAGATTAACCTTCCAAAAGGAATCCAGGTTCTGATCTTCTGACCTTTTTCTTTCACATATTCTTTAGAGGCATTTATATGATTCCAAAGATGCATAAAAAGAATATATGGAAGATCTACCTTGGTGCTCTGACTGAGGCAATACATAAAGTAGAGCTGTTCATTATTGACATAGTCTGGAGAGTTTGTTGACTTCCTGTGATGAATGCATCCCATGAAAATATTATCCCAGATCTTGTAGTCAGGCTTTAGATCTTTGAACTTATTAGAAGCTTGTCCAGCAGTCATCACTTCCTCATATACTTCATCCATATCAACACGCCCAACTGGCAGGTGTGATACTCCATCTGTTTCCTCATAGCCAATGAGTTTTCTGATCAGATCTTCTGTTATAATTATCTCTTTGCCCAGAACAGAAGATAAAATAAACTTGGGATATACAGAAGCATGGATCCAGAACTCTTTCACAAGAAGGGGGTAAACTGGTCCAAAAAGTCTGTCAAAATACTTCACCCATCCTTGAGCATCTATAATGGAGCGAAATTCAAACCCATTCTCAGCAAGTGAATCAAATTCCACCATTGATTCACATAGAACCTCCAGCTTTTCAACAGGTGTGAGCAATGTTCTTTTTGGTGGAGAATAAGGAGTTACGCCCATGTTAGCAGAGGTAACTGCAGCCATTGTAGATTGAAATTGTGCAGCAGTTGACGATGAAGTTGCCATTGAAGATGATTTTGTCAAACGCTTAGGATAGGGGTTTTTATGAAGAGAGAAGAGGAGACAGAAATGCATAAAATGGTTGAGATGTGAAAAGTGTGAATGTGAAGAGAAGAGATGTATTTATACTAAAACACATAGGCATACAAACAGTCAGATAAAGCACGTTTGAACAAAGCATTTAATGAAAAGAATAAAAATCATTTCAAGCATTTATTGCTTCTAACAATTTGGGGGAAAAATCAAGATTTTCACTATTCAAACTTCACCTCAAACGTCTCTTCAGTAGTGTACACGCCACCTTTGCAGATTTGGAGTGACACGTGTTTGCTTGCATGTGTTCTGAATTCTCTTGAGAAATGAAACGTTAACCAACGTTTAGATCCTCTAAGGATTGTTAGTTCAGAGTTTCACAAAAAATATTTAAAGAAAATAAATAAGCAAACAGAAGAAATACTTCAGAGCATTAGGCATTTTTGCATCTGTAAAATTTGCTTATGACAAATATCATTCTGGACAAAAATCCATACCAATATTTTTCAGAATAAATTTGAATCTATCTTCAACAAGGGGTTTTGTAAAAATATCTGCCCATTGATGATCTGTATCAACAAAGGCTAAATTTATGATTCCCTTCTGAACATAGTCTCTGATGAAATGATGCTTAATTTCTATATGTTTTGCCTTAGAGTGTAAAATGGGGTTCTTAGACAAACATATAGCAGAAATATTATCACATAAGATAGAAATGTTACTTTCAAATATCTGATAATCTTCTAGCTGACTTTTCCTCCAGAGCATATGCATGCTACATCCAGCAGCAACAATATATTCTGCCTCTGTGGTTGAAAGTGCAATTGTGAGTTGCTTCTTGTTGTACCAAGAGATTAGATTTCTTCCTAGAAATTGACAATTTCCAGAAGTACTTTTCCTTTCCACTCTGTCTCCAGCGTAGTCAGCATCACAGAATCCAACTAATTTGAAATCATCAGATTTTCTATAACACAAACCCATATTAGAAGTACCTTTCAGATACCTTAGAATCCTCTTGACAGCTGTCAAGTGTGATTCTCTAGGATCTGATTGGAATCTAGCACACAAGCATACACTGAACAATATGTCAGGTCTAGAAGCAGTTAAGTAAAGAAGAGATCCTATCATACCTCTGTAGAGCTTCTGATCTACTTTCTTACTTACCTCTTCCTTGCCAAGTGAGCTAGTTGGATGCATGGGAGTCTTTGCCACCTTCCTATCAGTCATATTAAATTTCTTCAGAAGTTCTTTAACATATTTGGTCTGATGTATGTAAGTGCACTCTGGAGTTTGATTGACTTGGATTCCTAGAAAGCATCTCAGTTCTCCCATCATGCTCATTTCAAATTCTGCCTGCATACATGTAGCAAACTCCTTTCCCAGCATAGTATTGGTAGATCCAAATATTATATCATCCACATAAATTTGACAAATTAGAAGATCTTTCTTAATTGATTTACAAAAGAGTGTTGTGTCCACTTTGCCTCTGATGAAATTTTTCTCCAGAAGAAAATTGCTCAATCTCTCATACCAAGCTCTGGGAGCTTGTTTTAAACCATACAGAGATTTCTTTAATTTGAGAGCATGATCTGGAAATTTTTCATTTTCAAAACCAGGAGGTTGGTGGACATAAACTTCTTCTTCTATAATACCATTTAGAAAGACACTTTTAACATCCATCTGATACAGAGTGATGTTATTTTGTGCAGCAAATGAAATAAGAAGACGTATAGATTCTAACCTTGCCACTGGAGCATAAGTTTCAGTGTAATCAATACCTTCTTGTTAACTATACCCTTGAGCAACAAGTCTTGCCTTATTTCTTTCAACTTCTCCTTTCTCATTTAGCTTATTTCTGAAGACCCATTTAGTTCCAATTATATTGAATCCTTGTGGTCTTTGAACTAAATATCATACATCATTTCTGGTGAATTGATTTAACTCTTCTTGCATGGCAATAATCCAATCATTGTCTTGCAGAGCTTCATCTACAGAAGATGGTTCAATTTCTGACACCAGTCCAAATAATGATGCTTCAGATGATCTTAGAAAGGATCTTGTTCTGATGGGATCATCCTTCTTTCCAATAATGACATTCTCTGGATGAGAAGCTTTAATTTTGGATGATGATCCTCTAACAGTTAATTCTTCAGAAAAGTTTAGATTTTTCATCTGAGAAGTTAAAGGAATAGCATCTGGCGTTGCTTCTGGTTCCTTCACTTGAGCTTTGTCTGCCTCTGGGACTTCAGAGTCTGTAAAGACTACTTCTCTATCTGCAGAGTTTTCAGACTGCTTTTGCTTTTTATTGCCAAGCTTATCATCAAATCTAACATGAATAGATTCTTCCACAATCTGTGTCTCAGTGTTGTATACTCTGTAGCCTTTAGAGCGTTCAGAATATCCAAGCATGAAACCCTTCTGTGCTTTGGAATCAAACTTGTTCAGATTTTCTTTAGTATTTAACATATAACAAATACATCCAAAAGGATGAAAATATGAAATGTTGGGCTTTCTGTTCTTCCACAGTTCATATGGAGTCTTCTCCAGAAGAGGTCTTACAGACACTCTGTTCTGAATGTAACAGGCTGTGTTGATTGCTTCTGCCCAAAAGTGTTTTGCCAGATTTGTCTCATTGATCATGGTTCTGGCCATTTCTTGCAGAGTTCTGTTTTTCCTCTCTACAACCTCATTTTGTTGTGGAGTTCTAGGACAGGAAAAATCATGAGCAATGCCATTTTCATTAAAATATTTTTTAAAATATTTATTTTCAAATTCACCACCATAATCACTTCTGACTTTTATAATTTTGAAATCTTTTTCATTCTGGACTTGCTTGCAGAAATCAAAGAACACAGAATGTGACTCATCCTTGTGTTTTAAGAACTTTACCCATGTCCATCTACTATAGTCATCAACAATGACTAATCCATACTTCTTGCCTCTGATGGATGCAGTTTTCACTGGTCCAAACAGATCAATATGAAGTAATTCTAGTGGTCTGGAAGTAGAAACAACATTTTTTGATTTAAAAGATGATTTTGAAAACTTCCCTTTTTGGCATGCTTCACAAAGAGCATCTGAGGTGAACTTCAGATTAGGAAGTCCTCTGACAAGATTAAGTTTATTAATCTGAGATATACATCTCATATTAATATGCCCCAATCTTCTGTGCCATACCCATTGCTCTTCATTAACAGACAAGAGGCATTTAACATTCTGAACTTTAAATTCTGAAAGATTTATTTTATAAATGTTGTTTTTCCTCTTACCACTAAATAGGATAGAGCCATCCTTTTGACTAATAGCTTTACAGCATTTTTGATTAAAGGTAATATCATAACCATTGTCACTTAATTGACTTATGGACAATAAGTTATGCTTTAACCCTTCAACAAGTAAAACATTAGTAATAGAGGGAAGTTTACCATTTCCAATGGTGCCAGATCCAATGATCTTGCCCTTCTGGTTCCCTCCAAATTTCACATTACCTCCAGATCTAAGCTCCAGGCTTTGGAACATAGACCTTTCTCCTGTCATGTGCCGTGAGCATCCAGAGTCCAGGTACCATGATTGGTGTCCTGACCTTGCTGCTAAGAACATCTGCAACAGGAATTATTTTACTTTTAGGTACCCAGATCTTCTTGGATCCTTTAGGGTTAGTTGTTCTGAAGGTTTGTGTAAACTTCTGTTTTTCAACATAAGGTTTATTCTGACTAGCCTTAGATTTAAACACATGAATATTCTTTTCAGAGTGTGTTTGTTCAATATCATTCAAGTGACCAAATTTAAAGTGTGAATATAAAGGAGTTTTCTTGATGATAATTTTATCAACAGGTTTTGGATTTAAATCCTTTCCAGAGGAGGATTCATATCCAATTCCTTTTCTGTTATTTCTGCTAACTCCATAGATCATAAAAGCCATTTTGCTTCTGTCTATGCTTTTAGCAAGAAACTTCTGAAAGCTATAATCATATTTTTCCAAAATATTTTTGCATTCAGATTCAGTTTTAGAATCAGAGTTTTGTTGAGCTAATTCAGAATCATTTTTTAATTTTAAGTTCTTTTCATTTAGCTCAACTACTTCTAATTTGAGAATATTATTCTCAGATACAAGATTGCTTTGACGCTTCTTATATTTGAGCTTAATATTGTTATAGCTTTTTAGAACTTCTGATAACACTTTGATAAGTTCTTCTTTAGTGAGTTTAGCCATTACCTCTTCAGCGTCAGAGTCAGATTCAGAGTCAGATTCAGATCCTGAAGTTCCTTCCTCCTGATTTTCTATGTCTGCCATCAAAGCTACATTGGCACATTCTTCTTCTGACTCAGATTCAGACTCAGATGTATCTGAATCATCCCAGGTGGCCATCATAACCTTTTTCTTTTTATCAAATTTTCTTTTAGGCTTTTCTTTCAGCACCTTTGGACATTCATTTTTGTAATGTCCAGGTTCTTTACATTCATAACATATAACCTCCTTTTTGCCAGATCTTCTGTGTCCAGAAGATTCTTTTCTTTGGTCAGGCTTCCTGAAGTTTCTGAACTTCTTTCCTTTATGATTCCAGAGTTTGTTTATTCTTCTAGACAACATGGATAGTTCATCTTCATCTTCAGATGAGGATTCTTCAGAGCTTTCCTCTATTACCTGCAATACTTTAGCAGATTTATTAGATTTTAAAGCAACAAATTTACCTTTCTTTTGAGGTTCATCTTCCTCAAGTTCAATTTCATGACTTCTTAGTGAACTGATCAGTTCCTCCAAGGAGATCTTGTTCAGATCTTTAGCCATCTTCAGCGCTATCACCATAGGTCTCCATCTGGTGGGTAAGCTTCTAATGATCTTTTTCACATGATCAGCAGTAGAGTATCCTTTATCCAAAACCTTTAGTCCAACTGTAAGTATTTGAAATTTGGAGAATATAGCTTCAACAGATTCAGAGTCTTCCATCTTGAAGGCTTCATACTTCTGGATCAGAGCCAGAGCCTTTGTTTCCTTGACTTGAGAGTTTCCCTCATGAGTCATCTTTAAGGATTCAAACATGTCAAATGCAGTTTCCCTGTTTGTAATTTTTTCATACTTAGTGTGAGATATTGCATTCAACAATATTGTTCTGGTCTTGTGGTGATTTCTAAATTCTTTCTTCTGAGCATCTGTCATAGATTTTCTGTCTATTTTCTTGTCATTCCCATCAGTGGGATGAACATATCCATCTATGACCAGATCCCATAAATCAGCATCATATCCAAGGAAAAAACTTTCAATCCTGTCTTTCCAATAATCAAATTTCTCCCCATCAAACATAGGGGGTTTGGTGCTGATTCTGTCCATTTCTTCATATTTGTTGTTAATGTTAGACATTGTATTATCAGCCATAGTAACAACCAAATATATATCAAAGTATTTCTCTCTGGATCTTTACTGTCACTGTTAAGTGGTAGCATACACAGAACCGGAGCTCTGATGTCAACTGAAGGTGAGAAAATACTTAGAAGGGGGGGGGGGGTTGAATAAGTATGAAGATTAAAACTAAGAAATAAAAACTCAAGTATTTTTATCTTGGTTCGTTGAACTCAACTACTCCAGTCCACCCTTCCTAGAGTGATTTGCCTTTCTCAATCAAGGGCTTAATCCACTATTTAATCAACTGATTACAATAGTAAGCACTTAGAACAATTGTTCAAAGTCTTCTCAAGAACTACTGATCCTAACTGGATCTTCTTAAGGTTTACAATCAAATGTAATTCAAATACAAGTGTTTAAGATTGCTTCTATAAAGCTTTATCACAACTGTGATTTTTCACTTAACTATTTAGAACAAAGAAATTAATTCTTAGAAAGAATATGAATAGTATTAGAGCTTGAATGTTGATTTCTTTTTTGATAAAACGTCGACTGAAGAAATTGGTGAAGTCTTGCTTTTATAGGCAGCTGATCCAAGGTGAGCTTCACGTTGAGAAGAGTGTCCAAAAGGTCTGAGCCTTTTTGTCTTCACATCAAGTGACCTTTCCTAGAAGAAGAAAGCACAGATAAATCTTTTTTGTCTGTGTTCTTGTGTCTAGCATAAATAAGGAAAGAGTCATTTGGATCATTCCAACGAATATAAACTTTGAATAATTCTTCTTCAGTTTTCAGCAAATTCATCAAAGTCTAATTAGATCAGAGCCTTCTGATGATGATCAGAGTTTTGCTGAATCAGAGTCTTCTAGAGAAGGTGTGTTTTTAGCGTGTTTAAGATCAGAGCATATTTGAGACAGATCTTCAGTATTAGCAGCTTTAGTACTTTCAGAATCTTCTGTGGTAACTATGCTTTGAAAAACTCTTCATACAGAATTCTTCTTTGGTTCAGATGCTTCTGACTTGCTTCAGATTCTTCTGGAGCTTCTGCTTCAGATCCTTCTAGAGGCTACGCTCAGGATCTTCTGTTGGCATCAATCAGAATCTTCTAATGGATGCATCTGGCGCTTCAGAGTCTTGCAAATTTCTTATGTTCAATTCTGATTTGCTTCTGGAGAGTTTATTTCTTTACTATCTGTAGTAAAAGTTCTCAAGCAAATTTTAGAGTATATAATTCTTAATTACAAAATTTCATAATAGTTATCATCAAAACATAGAGATATTATTAAGAACCAATCTGTGTTCTAACAGAAGTAACTACCCACATCTGGGAGATTCAGCCCTCCTCTTTCCGGATAGTGCGGAGCAGTTACACTAGGGTGAAGACCACGTGCTGGTCTCTACGATGCCACATCAGCCCTAGTAGTTGCTAACATTGGGCCTGGTAGCCCAGCCCAGTGCTAGGTAACCTTTGGCCCTGCGCTGGGGGCTCACTATAAATACCCTCTTCACTAGAGGGTTAGGTAACTTAATCTTCTTACTCTCTCTGTCTTTCTCTGTACTTGCTTCCACTCTGCTCGTCACTTACTTTGGCATCAGAGTGTGTTTTAGGTACACCCCCTCCTCTTCAACACTTTAGTGTGCAGCTTCCAGATTAATGACGCGTGGCAGATCATCGATCCCCTTCTGGTTAGGTACGATTACTCTAATATTTGAAATATTGGTTTGGTAGACAACTGGTTCTGAAACTCTTTTTCTGGTGAAACTATTACAAAACCTACATCTAGGTTAATCCTACATTTACTTGATTTTCAAGCAAAAGTACTATGAGTATTCAGCCTTGGTTGTTGTGTTTTCTCAGAAGTAACTATTCTTGAGAGTGAAGGGACATGTCTATCACTTCTAAAATTCAAAATATCCTCTAAAATTTGGTTCTTAAAAAGAGTGTACTGACAAAGGTTCTGATTCATTACTGTCTAAACATTTAATGCATGCTTGGTTATAAATCAACATTCTATGTGTTATATTGCTACCTATGTGTTTACCTTATTTTATGTATTATCTTTTATATAAGATAATATTGTGAAATCATTGTTCTATATCTAGAATTTCGTTTTTTCTCAATATGTCTTCAAAGACCATTAAAGGAGAGATCCAGGAGAGATCCATGATCTAGATATTCTGAAGAAATATACAATTAACCTCAATGAATTGACAGCAATTAATCTTTCTTGGATAGTCTCAGATGTTTATTTTCAGAAATGTGATGAGTATTTTGCAATGCTTAATGGACCAATCTATCCAGATCTTATAAATATTTTTAGGTGAATGCTCATGTTCATCATAATGAGCTAGATAGTTGTCAGATTTTGTATGTTGTATATGGTTCTTCTATTTTGATCAACTCTAAAAACATCTCTTGAGCAATAAATTATGAAGAGGGTGGAGTTATTATTGAAAACTATAGACATAACAACAGGTTTATGAATCTTATGCACAACATCTATGATAATTAAGGCCCTACTACAAGCCCTTCTACTCTTACTCCTACGGCAAAAGTATGGTACAAGATAATGGGATCCAATCTAAGGCCTAGAGAAAAGGGATCAGGATGGCTTTCTCCTGATGATAAACATTTCATTCTGCTTCTAGTATCCTAGACTAAAATCAGTATACCTCAAACCATGTTCAATTATCTAAAAGAAGAGATACTTGCATCTCCTGAGGAATTATCGTTTTTCACTTCTTTTGGTAGGGTTCTTTCCATGATTCTTGATCAACAGGGTGTTGTTGCTCATATGCGACAAGCTAGATTGGTTGACAAACTTGTTCCTGACTGGTGTTTGGCTATGAATTGTTTAGAAACCATTATTAACCACTGAAGTCGTTTTTTCTCTATCTTTTTATTGACGACAAAGTGGGAGAATGGATTAAGTATTCTTCTAGATTAATCTTGGAGTGAACTTAGTTATCCTATTTAAGGGAGAGCTTACTAACCTCACCACTTGAAGTAAATTTAATTATTCTATATAGGGAGAGCTTACAAACCTCGTATCTTAGACTTCACAAATGAGACTCAGGGGGAGCTTACAAACCTTACCTCTAAGACTGTTTGACACAGGGGGAGCTTACAAACTTCAGACCCTGAAAGTTGTTGAGTAATTAATATACAACTGATTGTTTTAAAATACTTAAGGTTGCCATCATAAAAAAAGGGGAGATTATTAATAAAAATTTGGTTCATACCATGTATCCTATAAAAATTTTATGATAACAAAGTATTAGAAAAACAATTAGGATTTCTAACTAGCTAGTTCTTATTGCAGACTTATATTTACTTGATGAAGTTGGTTCTGACACGAAATAAGCTATGATCCGATTCTGATCTTGTACGTGTAAGAGAGTCTGATCAGAAAGTTATCGTTAGTACATTTCAGAATCAGAAACATGTTTTATCTGCCTCTGAAACTGAGTAATTTCACCTCAAGCTCTGTAAACGCGAAACTCGAGAATTATTGACATTATCTTCAAAAGATTGTGTTGTACTTGTTTCATAGAAGAATTCTCTGGAGAAAGGTTTTGTTCAATGGATAATTCTTTGTCTACAAGTTCTAACATCTGCTTTATTGGAAAAGAAGATGTACTAAAATATTTGATCTGATTATAGACGTTGAGGATGCTTTAATGAATCTATTTTCTTCAGTTATAAAAGGAGCAGAAGAATTGAAGATCAACTAAGAGAATAACACTGCAACTATAACTGAAATATACATGCACTTTATTCATATCGGCTCAACAGAAGCTAATATGTTAAGAGTTCTTATTCTTGTATAGCTTAAGAATTCTTAGTGTTAAAGTGTGTTGTATTATATTTGAACACCTCTGATTGTTAATCACATGTTGTTATAAGTCATTCCTTCTCTAAACAAGTAGTTTAGATAAAAGTCTCTTGCCTTGAGCTTGAGCATTAAAGTCTTAGATTCGAGGAATATGAGCAGGAAGTCTTGGTCTGTAGGTATAAGTAGGAAGTCTTGTACTCGAAGGTATAAGCAAGGAAGTCTTGAACCTGAGGAGTTTAAGCGGGAAAGTCTTAGGATCTGAGGATATAAGCAGGAAAGTCTTGATCAGGTGCTAATTAAGCAAGGAAATCTTAGGTTGTAGGTCTGAGCAGAAGAAAGTCTTATACTTGAAGATATAAGCAATTGTAATTTGTTTGATTATAGTGGAAATCTCTTGTGCTGCAAAGGTACTGGATCACTCTTAGTTGTAGAGGAACTAATATAACTGTTGTGTGTTCTTTGCCATTTTTATTTACTTTTGTTACATTTTTCGCTGCACTTGTTATCAGTTTCTGAACTTCTGTTTAGAATTTGATCTCTGATTCAGAAGTAGAAAAGATTTGGTAAACACAATTCAACTCTCTTTTCTTGTGTATTTTTTTTCACCTTCATAGTTTGTAAGACATATTCAAATAATATAGAAATAAAATTTTGCCTATGAAGAGCAACATTAAGACCGTTTTAAGTTAGAATTTGTTCAACCATATTTGTTATGTTATTTTGCCCCCCAAAATTATTCTGTTGGACTCTCCTAACTACATGATCTGCATTTTTGTTTATGTTTACCAACATCACATTTTTAACTAACAAACCTGCCATCATTTCAATTGGCATGTCATACAGATACTCCCTACCACTAAGGGAGGGGTAAAACTTAGAAGAAATGGAGGCCTAGTGCCTCATACATTGATTTGTGTAACTAGTGAATTAATAGGAAAACTAGTTAATAATGGTATCACCATTTTTGGTGTCGCAGTCGAAACTAATGTCTAACTCACAATAGAAGTAGTTACTTAACAGTTGTTGAAGTGCTTGTACCACCAAATGTCATTCCAATTGGACGTTCTTCTACTTTTGGATCGTTGTTCCGGGGAGGAGGAACTCCTTGATGAGATGAACTCCCTACTAGTATAATCATACTAACAAATCTGTCACACCTCATATGCATAAACAGTTAACAATTGACAACATTTAGATGTGAAGAACGAAACAAATGTAAAAGCACATATACTATTTAAAAATATTTAAATTTTGCACAAAAGAGTTTCATTGGGTGTGTCAATTTATTTACTGGTGTTTTTGGTAAACAAATCACAAGTTTAATTCACTTGAAGGATTAAACTCGAAAAACTCCTAAGAACATTTTGTTTGAAATGTTTGAGAAGTGAGATAGTGTTGTAAGGTTTTGTGTTTGAATTTAGAGTAATTGGGTAAAAATTGAAAGAAATAGATACAAAAGTGCTTAAACGGATAAAGTAAGTAAATAAAGAACAACAAAACAATTGAATAAAAGTGCTTTAATTACACAAGTTCATATATTTCTAAAAAATTCTTTATCTCTATGACTCGGATGTGTGAATTGTAAAGAAAAATACAATGAAATGCAAACCACTCACCTAGAAGCAAAATCTATTTATATACTTAATACATTGTTAACTAAAAAGCGATTACTTATTCACAATCCTACACATACCCTATTACATGGACTTTTGTCCTCGACTTTGCTTCCACATGTCTTGAGTTCTTGAACTATTGCAAAAACTGTTATTGCCGTCGAAAACAACTTCAAGTCATCCAACTGCCTCTGTCGAAAAGCCCACATGTCGAATTTATTGATTTTGGTGTCGAAACATCATTTAGCTATCTATATTTAGTCTGTATATTTATCTCACATTCACATTCTTGTTGAACATGCTGAGTTGTAAATCTCAAACTGACAAAAGAGGTAAACCAAAACTCACTCACATTACAAGGGTAAAGTACATTTAACCCTAAAAATAACTTATATAAATTTATTTATAAGTATTTATTTTAATAAATACTTTATTTAAGTGATTATTAAATATATGATCAATGAATTAAAAAAAGGTTTGTGGAAGCATAAAAAAAAGTAGTGCAAACTTAAATGTAAAGATAACAAAAAAAAAATGTCAGCCTTGCAAAAACTTAAAAAAAGGCTTAGAGTGGGATAAACATATTTGAGAAAGCGTAACTAAAACTTTGATCGCCTCTTAAAAAAAGAGAGCAGGGCATGATATGCATACAATCATTGCATTTTTAAAATCTAAAGTTGCACAATTTTATGTTAATATCCACAGATGCAAAAACGTATAAAAAATATGATGTAACAAAACAAATATATTAGAGGATCCGAGACTAAAACTTTGACTTATTCTACAAAAAAAATGTGGGCAAAACGAACATGCGGTTTAGATCGATTTTAAGGCAAAAACTCATCTGATCCAATAATAAATTTACCCGCGGTTCAGTTCGATTTTGAATGATTGATTAAAAAAATTTGAACTGATCTGATTTGATTTTATACCGTTTAATTTATATCGCTATTTGGATATCTAAATTATAATTATATTTTTTTATTAAAAATTATAAAAATGCTAATAAATAATAATTTTGATATAATATATAAAATATAGTATATTAAAATTTAATATTATAAAATGAGAGTTTATGATTAAAACAAATAAAATAATAAAAATAAATAGATTAAATTTAACTAATATATAGTATTAAAAAATGAGTATTATTAAATAAATAAATTAACACAGCATATTAAACCAAAGTGTCATGACACCAAATCCTATTTGTTTATTATTATTAACTTAAAGGTTAAAATATATTCACTTAAAACTAACATATGAGTATTTTAAGAGAATTTATCTTAGTCATTAAATTGATAATAATAAAAGGGTAGAATTTGGTGTTAAAATTAATATTTGACACCGGTGTCAAATAATCCTCTCCTATATATATATATATATATATATATATATATATATATATATATATATATATATATATATATATATATATATATATATATATATATATATATATATATATATATATATATATATATATATATATATATAAAATTAATATGCACTGTTTGTGTAAAGATTTTTTACACTATCAGTCAATCTCAACTGCTGATTTATTTAAATGCTTTGACTTTTTTTTAACTACTTAAAAAATGTAATACCAACGGATGGTTGTGATGTATTGATAGTGTAAAATTTATTACACTGAAAATCATATATATATATATATATATATATATATATATATATATATGATTTGCTTTTGAATTGATTTTGAAAAATCAATACATATTTAATAATATTTAATTTTTTTCTTCATTTTATTAATTAACTTATAGTTTTTATTTAAATCGATTTGAATTTAAATTGAACAAATTAGTAGAAGGAGATATAGCCTTGATTTTTCATGAGAAAACTATATGAACCCTTCCCTCGTGCGTGTCCAAACCACAAGTATTTGAGCTTATTTGCAATCCATCTTTTTGTTTGGATGCTGCCGACTCCGCGTCTCTCGTTTTCTTCAAAAATAAATAAAAATTATTATTGTAAAAAGAAAAAACCAACACATTATTGTCAAAAGAAAAAGAAGAAAAATATAAATAAACCTCATGTTCCAGTAAAAGGGAAAAACCTCACGTGACAAAGCCACCGATTATTCCAAACTTCCTCTGCATCTTCCAAACCACACCCACATTACTTCATTTCATAAACCCTTTTCTCTGATTTCAGTTTCATTATTTTTTTCCCTTATACTTTGATTCCTACTCCTTGTTCCAACCCTTCCATCCTCACCAAAATTCTCGTTCCTTTCAATGGCCTCCATGAATTTCACAATGGATTCGGTTTCTGTTTTAAACCCTAAACTCAACCATACCCTCCCAAGGTTTCACCCTTTACTCAATAACCGCACTTTCAAACTCCCCCTTCACGCCGTTCCCCGTTATAGTCTCAATCAACGGAAACCGTTAACCGCCACTTTCGCTGCCGCGCCGCAACACGACTCGGTAACTCCAAAACAAACTTCATTCATTTAGAATCATTCAATGTTGTTGAATTTGAATTTTCTGATATGTGTATTCTGACCTGCTGTGTAGGATCACGGTGAAGCTGAAGTGGAAAAGGGGAATGAGGATGTTGATGTTGGTGATGTTGGTTCCGAGGAGGAATCACAGGAGGCATGGAAGCAGGCTTTGGATACATTCAAGGAACAGGCTTTGAAGGTTCAAGGGGTTTCTCAAGAGGCTTATGAAGTGTACTCGAAGAAGGCGGCTGTTATTTTGAAGGATACTTCGGAGCAGTTGAAGATACACGCGGATAAGGCGAAACATGATTTGAGTGTTGTGGCGAAGGAAATTACGGATGAAGGGAAAGAGTATTTGTCTTCTGCAGCGGAGAATTCACCTGACGTGAAGGAGATTGTGAAGACTTTTACTTCTCCAGAGGATGATCTTAGCAATGTTTCTGGAGTGAGGGACTTTTATGTTGGGATACCCTATGGTATGTGATTATATGTATTTTAGATGGAAATTTATTTTATGAAATATTAATGATATGTGTTCTAACATAAGCAGAAACTGTTAAGATGAGTTTATTGATGAGGAGTTATATTGATTTATCTATGAAAGTTACCATCTAATAAAGTTCTTATCAATGTTATCAATTGCGGATGACAGAATATGATTGCCAGCCAAAAATCTGCCATATTGATACGGCGTTATGGTTGCGTATGGTGGCTGACACAGAATCCAATTGGCAACACTGGCTCTTTCAAGGACTGATGTTGTTAGTGCCTTTCTGGATGTTGGACAGATGTTGTTAAGCTCTACGATGCGTGTGATTTTGCATGTCAGGCAGAATCTTATGATCTGTGTTATGATGTATCCCACGATTTATGTTTCTTTGCTCACAATATCTGTATTGTACAGACGTCATCTTATTAAATGACTTAGTGAATATAGAAATATTAATGATATGGTTTTATTACGCTGACTGGAAAGATCTTGTTGCCCTTTTAACCCTACCGAATATCAACGTTTAATATTTATTATTTTGCAGGTTTGCTACTATCTCTGGGCGGCTTTCTTTCCTTTATGGTAACTGGAAGCATTGCAGCAATAAGGTTTGGGGTGATTTTAGGCGGTGGTCTGTTGGCTCTAAGCATTTCAAGTTTGAAATCATATAAAAAAGGACAGCCCTCTTCTCTAGCTTTGAAGGGCCAGACCGGTAAGTTCATATGCTTTATATGTAATAAAAAATGCTAAATTTATTAAGTTTTAACAAAATTTTCGTCCTAAAATATCCGTCTTCAAAGATTCTAAAGAATGAACTCTCCTACCTAGGATTGGAAGTGGAGAGAGAACATTTAGGGCCTATTTGGTTCAACATAACCCCTTCTATTTCCGCCAAACAAACAGACCTTTTAAATCGGGGAATTGAAAGATCCTAACGAAATGCAAAATTAAATGTGACCACCTTTGAATCATCACAAACCCTAAACCCTGACCACCTTTGAATTACCACAATTAATTGGCCTTTAAATAGGTTGCATACCAATCACAAGGTAACATCTTAACTATGTACAGATTAACAATTCTAAGTAGAGTAAACATAGGTAAGAACTGGAGAAATGAGGTTAAAAGTCCGACACATCAGTGTTGTCGATGGTGGAAGGGCAAAAATCTGTCATATGCCACAGTGGCCTATGGCGCCACCATGACAGGTGGCCCATGATGTGACCGGAAGAGGGAATGAGAACTGGCCCAGACCCAAGATTCTAGAAATCGAAACGCGAAGACAGAAATTTCAACCCTACAACTGAGAGAGGAACAGACAGAAATTTAAAAAAATGCAAGGCTAAAACAGACCCACAAACAGTTTCTGGGCGGGAACAAAGAGGGAATGAAAGGAGGATTGAGATTGACAAAGGTTTGATTTGAGAAGGAAGGTGTGGGACCAGGTTACAATGGGGATCGAATTTACAGGTCACCCACTAGACCCGCATTATTGTGAACATCTGAATTGCAGAAGCATGTCAATATCCCAAGTCTTCGAGTTTTCACAGCGATCCTATACCAACCGCACCAAGAAATGATTTTTCGGTTGCACATGATTGGTTAACAGTGTTGAACTGTAGGATCGTGCAATCATACGAGTTGAATTGCAACTTCAATCATACGAGTTGAATTGCAACTTCAATCATACGAGTTGGATTGCAACTTCATCAACAACATCATGCAACCAATTATCATATTGGTTTAATTGTAAAATATTTGTAAATGTAACAAATATGTTTGCATGAGATCTATATGCAGGGGGTTTATTGTTTGCTTTAATAATCATAGTTACAAGTTCCAACTTCCAATTAATTTATTGGGTTTGACCAATTCTAATTTGTTTTTACTTTTTGATCTTTTTTCCCTTTTAAAAAAAAAACTGACTAGTATGTGTTGGAAATGGCAATTAGCCCTACTGATTAAACAGTATAATGCTGACTTGTACTTGTTTGACGAAAATGTGATCAAATATATTATAATTAGAGTTAAAACATTCATTATCTACATTCCAATGATACTTAAAACATCCAACTATTTTTTGTAATTGATTAGTAGTTTTCTTTTTTCAATTATGCTTATTTATCCATCGCTAATCTGATTTTAAGTTACTTGTTGGGCTTGTAGCAATATCAAGTATCTTGTTTCTGCGGGAGATTAGCTCAGTTGGCAGAGTAAGAGATAGTTTGTATTAAACATTCGTCAAAACAATTCTATTTTTCATGCTCATAAAAATGCTATATGTTTCAAACTTCTGATAATTACCTTTTCTTGTTTCTTTTTCCCAGGGATCAACTTATTTTACTGCCTTGATCAGGTTATTGAAACTTCATTACTGTTTTATTTTCAAATATATAGTTTTTATCTTCATTTTGAAGTTCTTATTACTCCAGCGTTTTCCCATGCAAACCCTTATCGATAGTCTCAGCCACTTGCTGTTGTTTCATGTTTAAGTCAAACTTCTACACAATTTGAAATCAGTTGTTTAATGTTTAAGTCAAACTTCAACAATATTGAATTAAAATCAGATTTCATAGTGCTACAGACGGTGATGTTCTGCTTGACATTACATTTGGGCTGTCTAATAATTGCTAATTGTAAATTCAGAATGTTGAAAAATTGCTATTCAGTAAGAAGCTTATAAAACAACCATGGATTCTGCGAAAGACTCAAAAGGAAAACTCAGCTAGCATTAGGTTTCTATTTAACCTGTAGAAATGCACGTTGAAAATCGAATGTCATTTGGTCCATTCACATTCTTTGGTATTAATATTATGATGTATAATAACAAATTTGTTTGGCATTTGCAGTGGTGCGGTAGCGGCGTTTTACGTTTATAGACTAGTTTTGGAAGGTAAGCCACAAAAAGGATCAAACTTGGAAGGTGAAGCAGGAATCTAGTTCAGTGATAAGGTTAGCCTATTCATTTTCTAGAAATCATATTCTTAACACCAATAAAGTTCAGTTGAACATACATGAAACACCTCCTTTTACACAATGAATGTAATTGTTTTCTATTTGCCATTCAGTGTCAATTGGAATATCTGCATGAAGATCAGATAAAAAACAGAAGACATGCATGAAGACTGTCAAGACTCGTTGATATTCACAGGCCGAGTTATTTATTTTTGGTGATTTATTTATTTCTTTGATATTCACAGACCGAGTTGTCACGACTCGTTGCTGAGGACTAGGGTTAGAGTTTCATGCATGGAAAAAAATGAGCATCTGCAAAATCTTGATATACTTTAGAAGTACTAGTGTATAATTATGATGGTTTATGAATTAACTTTATTTTAGGTTGGGTATTTTGAACTGGTTTTATTTATTTTTTGAAAAGTAATGACTCTGTATTCTTCACTCCATAATAAAGTAAGCCTGGGGTTGTCAAGTTACTATATTGTGATGTTTCTTTTTCCAAACAAGGATGTGAAGGAGTGTAGCTTGTTTAAGCTCACTACTGCTTTTGAGTAGTTGAACAAAGGTGTGAGTAGTTTGCAAATCATAATAATAATAAACATTTTGCAATATTGTGTATACTGTAAAATTACCAAGATTGGACTAGTTATGAACTTTTATGGAGTTTGGGAGAGCTCCACATACATTAAGGAGGGCGATTTTGTCCTCCCTGCCTTTCTAACCGTTTTTATTGCAAATTTTTAAAAGTTAATGTCTTAAATAATAATTATAATAATAATTAAATATAATAAGTTGAAGTAACATTAATTTATTATTGAAGATATAATTTTTAACTTTATATGATGGTTAGAGAAGCTTTGACTTTTTAAATAATCACAACATAACAGTTGGGACTTGCATATACTTAAACTGTTGCATGCATGATTCGCTCGGGTAAATGTGGATAGATAAGTTGACATTCACGTGTCAATCATGTATAGTACAATGCTATCACCTAAGGATAGTGTCTCACGGTGTTCAGTGTATAACATAAAACAAATATCATCTAACTTAATGTAACTTAATGTGATCAAGAGTAATTCATAATGACACGGTCACTTGATTATGTTTGAGTCTAATGATTGAGCACACACGATAAAATTTCAAAGTAGTCTTTCACATATTGACTCGGTCACTTGATTATGTCCGAGTCTAATGATTGAGCACACACGACAAAATTTCAAAGTAGTCTTCAACATATGTCCTATAGAGAAGTGTGAAAAATGGTGGTGGATTCATGCTTGAAAATGATAAGTTGTGAGGATCTAGCTGTAAACGGAAGCCCATTGGACCACTCTACCATGCCTTAGTTTTTTTTTTATTGTTAAGACATTTTTTCTACAATTTTTCATGTCATAACAAAATACATAAACAAAAAAGCAATAAAGAAGAACTAGCAGAAAAACAAACCAATCCAAAAAACAGATAAAATGTAACTTTGACATTTGTTTAATACAAACCTCAACCTCAAATATTCACAATTTTAAAGCAATAAAGTTTAGGACAAACAAAAATGATATACATATTGCATTTAAGGCTAATGTATCATACTTTAAAAGAGTAATTAAAGATTTATGCTACTTATCCCTCCCACATGTGCCTATCAACATTGATCTCAATACATAAAAAACAATGAAAGGTCTGAGAAAAAACAATGAAAGGTTTGAGAAACCTTCTGAAAAATCATTAGGCACACCAACATATGGGATAGTGGGGAACACATGAATTCATAAAGACAATGCCAAAGACAAATGAAATCGGGAAGACAATCCCTCACCAACAAAAAAAAAGTCTCTGTAGGTTGTGATGTTAAACTGAAAAGCTTGTTTATTTCATTTGAGAAGTAGGTTATATAAAACTTTTGCATAACAGAATTAGAGAACAATCTGCACTAGCCTAAAAAATAGGACTTCCTAAAGACTAGACAACTTATTAACAATATAGAAAATAACTCATATAAACTAGACATTAACGTTAACAAATCCTCCCTTAAACTAAGTAGACTACTTAGTTTACTTCACATACTTCAAGTAAATCTCTAAGCTTCTAAAACTGTTCCAACTTGAGGGGCATTGTTAGGATATCAGCAACTTGATCTTGTGAGCCACAATGAACTAAACAAATTTCTCTTTCCTTGCATAAATCTCTTAAAAAATGGAATCGAACTGCAATATGCTTACTCCTTTTGTGCAGAACCGAATTTTTGGATAATTTTATTATTGAACTATTATCACAAAAAATGGTTGTGCACTCATTATTATCACAGCCAACCCTTTTAAGAACCATTTTCATCCACATTGCTTGACAAGCACATGCCGCTGCTGCTACGTATTCAGCCTCCGTCGTTGACAGTGTCACAATTGGTTGCTTTCTAGAAGACCAAGCTACTGCTCCTGAACTGATCATGAAAGCATATCCTGAAGTGCTCTTTCTATCCTCCAAACATCCTGCGTAGTCACTGTCGCTGTAGGCAGTCAACATGTTGCTTGCTCCTTTCTGATATAAAATGCCAAAGCTTGTAGTTCCCTTCACGTACCTTAACACCCTTTTTGCAGCCATAAAATGAAGTTCTGTAGGTTGAGACATGTACCTACTAATTAAGCTCACTGCATACATCAAATCTGGACGAGTTGATGTTAAGTAAATCAAGCTCCCAACTAGCTGCTTGTAGAAAGTTCTCTCAACCATAACTCCATTCTCATCTTTCGAAAATTTGAAACCAGGAACTATAGGATTTAAAACAGCATTGCATTCTTCCATTTGAAATCTTTTAAGTACATCCCCTGCATATTTCTTCTGGCTAATGAAGATTCCATTTTTCAATTGTTGCACCTCAATTCCAAGGAAATACCTCATCTTTCCTAAGTCCGACATATCGAATGCCTTCATCATTGATTTCTTAAACTCCCCAATCATTGATTCATCATTCCCGGTATATATTAAATTATCAACATATAAACTTACTATCAAAATTTTATCTTGAATGCGGGTTTTAACGAACAAAGTCTGCTCGCTAGAACACTTCTCAAATCCCTCCCTTAAGAAATATGATTCGATGCGACTAAACCAAGCTCGGGGAGCTTGTTTGAGTCCATAGAGAGCTTTTATGAGCTTGTACACTTTATGAGGTTCATCTTCCTTCACAAAACCAAGGGGCTGCTCTACATAGACATCCTCCATTAAGTCGCCGTGTAAAAATGCAGATTTGACGTCAAGTTGATATACCTTCCATTCCTTTTGAGCAGCTAGTGCAAGAATAATTCTGACAGTGTCCATTCGAGCCACCGGTGCGAAGACTTCAGCATAATCAATTCCATATCGCTGCACATTGTCGCTACGCGAAAAATGACACAGAGTCGCCACCGGATTTTATTCATCCCAAGGAGGAAAAGGGAAATAGCGATAAAACCTTTGGTAAAAGAGCATGGTCATCGCAACCAAGTCTTAGGGTTCGGGAGTCAGTTATGCGAGGGGAAGGTATTAGCACCCCCTCGCATCCATCGTATTCGATGGGAACCTCCTAGGTTGTTTAGCGTGAATGAGTGTTTTTATTAAGAGTTTGCTTGCTTAAGGAAAAGAGGGGTTGATTTATTTATTTTAATGCTCGCCAAGGATTGTGGCCCTTGTGCCTACGTATCCTCACTTAAAAGAAGTGAAGAATCAGAGCTCCGTAGTTCGGAGGCTTATGAAATAGTTGTTTGTTGGTTGATTTTATACTTTGAAAAAGGTTTTTTTTTTGTTGATGCCCTAAGGCGAAAAAATAGTTTGATGAGTTGATGTTATTTTTAGGTTTTTAGAAGAGAAATGGTTCTTGATTAGGGTTACACAAAAGGACCTTGGATAGAGATGAATGTTTCAAATAGCCAAGTCGAGCGTCTTGTATCCAAAACATTCAGAACGAGTGTAGGAGGATTCCATTCTCATTCCTTCCCCACCACCTTAAAATCCATGGTGTACAACTCTAACCATATATTTATTGTATTTTGGGTTTTTTATGAGAAAAAAGGATCACTTGATGTTGGATCAAGGTTTATTGTTTGTAAAGATACATTTGAAGCGATACAGACAAGGTCGATGGCGGTGCACAAGGCAATCGACTTACAAGGTTAAATGACTCGACAAAATCGAGAGTTTGTTTTTGAAAATGGTTTTTGGAATCAAAAATCAACAAGGACAATAACAATATTCACACTAAAATCATGCAAACATATGGGGTTAATCGGCTAAAAAAATCGAGACATGCAAAAAAAAAATTTTTTTGGAGGTAAAATATCAAAAAAAGTGAGAAAACAGTGGTGTAACACGGGTGGCCGTGTTGTGTGACACGGCCCGTGTCATAAGGTACATGCAATATGAGTTTTGAGGCTTGACAGAGGTGTGACACGGGTGGCCGTGTTGTGTGACACGGCCCGCGTCCTAGGGTCTGGGAGAAAAAATATTTTTGAGGTCAAACATCGTGACACGGGTGGCCGTGTTGTGTGACACGGCCCGTGTCATAAGTCCTGGGTATTTTACACGTTGAAAACTCAAACAGAGGTGCAACACGGCCGACCGTGTTGTGTGACACGGCCCATGCCATGAGACCTGGGGGTTTTGTGCTATGAAAAAGCCAACGAAAGTGTGACACGGGTGGCCGTGTTGTGTGACACGGCCCGTGTCAAGCTACCAGAGTGAAAAAACCTAACTTTTTCCTTTGTTCTCTTTCGTTTTTGTGGTTCTTTAAAAAATGGTTTCTTGGTCCCTTTGGAACCTTACATGATATACACAGAACACCAATACTTAAAAGAAGAAATAAATGAATACAAAAAGCAAAATGTAAAAGAGAGAAAGGTTTGAAGCAATGGATACCCAAGAGCTTTCTATCCTTCTTGCAAGCCCTTCACTGGTTTTGGTTGGATGTGCTTCACTCTTCACTCTATGTTGTGAAGGTTCTTCTCTTCAAGGATGCTCTTGTGTTTCTATGTCCCTCTTTTTTTTTCTTTCTGGTTTTTCTTCCTTTCTATTTTTCTGGTTTTTAGGGTTTCTCTTGCTCTCTCTATTTTCTGGTTTTTTTGCAATGTGTGTAGATGTTGAATCTCAAGAGTGATCCCTTTTTGTTTACAGCCCCCTCCTTCTTATCTCTCCCCTCTAGGGTTTTCTCTTCTCCCCACATATCATATTTTTCATGGAGTGGTGTCTCTTACCACCTTTTCTCATGCCACTCTCTTTCTTTCCATTTCCATGGAAGAGGCCATGCTGCATTTTTGCTGTTGCACTTTGCATATGCTGTTTTTTCTGCAGCACTTTGTGCCTTGCACCCATTTTGTTGGCTTGTGCTTAGACAACTCCTTTTGGTCAATGCTACTACTTTTTGACAGCATTTTGAAAATCTGATATTTAGATGTATTATCATATGCTATTCTCTTGATTTTGTGACATGAGGTAATTTGCCATCTCTTGCATGGGGTTGTTTTGCCCATGATCAAACATGCATATTCTTGGTCTTAAAACATTCCAATGTTGATTTAATTCTTGCATATTTCTTGGATGTTTGTAAGCACAATGTGGACTTGGTGTGGCATTACCATAACATGAATTTAATTAGAGACTTGAATGAAGATTAGAAATAAATTAATTTCTAAACATTACTTAGAGTTGGAAATCTTGCAACAAATGACATTCTTGTAATATCATAAAATTTCTCTTTGTAATATTCTTGCCTCTAATTCATGAATTCATGATGGATTTCCTTAGAACCATTAAACTTGAAATGGATGAAGTCTTGAATTATGGACTTGTGATCTTGACTCATGCTTTGCAAGTTTGGACTCCACTTGATTAAGAATTTGAAACAAAATTGGATGAAGCAATCTTGAATTGGCCTTGAATTTCATGTTCATTAGGAATATATCTTGAATATCCTAATATTTTTTCAAGTAACTCCCCCTTGAAGAAATCTAGACGAATAGATTTTCCAACTTAGATCAAACCTTAGGTGATGAACCTTTTCTTCCATGTAGTCCAAGATAGACAAGTTATCTCATTTGAAATGTAAAATGACAAATCGACCCAATCCGTACCCACATGCTCGATATGCAATAAAATGATGTATGATATGGCGAATGTAGGGTATAAAGGCTAAAGGAGAAAATGAGGGTGTGACACACATATCCTTTGTCGACCAATCAGGCTTTAAATTTCTCCACCTCACCATGCTCGTTCAGTTTCGTTTTGAAAACCCATTTTACTCCAATCTGCTTTGCACCTTTTGGTAAATCAGTGAGAAACCATGTATTGTTCTTTTCTATGCTCTTGATTTCAACCTCCATAGCTTTCTTCCAATGTTCACTTTTCACAGATTCTTCAAAATTATCAGGGTCTGAATTTGTACCTACCACAAAATTAATTTCATCATCTGAAAAACCTTCTCCGCTCACATAATCGTTCATCCAGGTAGGTGGCCTCCTGTTTCGTGCTTCTGTATCGGAATGTGAGGAAACTCCGAAAATTGACGGATGTGTTGTTGCATCACTTGTCCCAATTTCATCTTCAAAAACAGCAGCAGTATCATAAAAATTTGGATTTGCAGCCTCCAAGTCACCATCAATTTTATCTTCTTCAGTTATCTCATCTTCACTTTCTCCCCATTCAAGCTCAACAAGTATCTGCTCCTTATAGTTCTTATCTCAATCCCATTTTTTATTCTCTTCAAACACAACATCTCTGCTGATTACTACCTTCTTTGACACGGGATCATATATTTTGTATCGTTTTGATTCATCGCTAATTTCTAACATAATGCCACCTGTACTTTTGCTTTCCAACTTCGTTCTTTTTACATCTGGTACATGTATGTGACACACACACCCAAAGACCCTGAGATGTTCAACTGATGGCTTTTCTCCGCTCCAAACTTCTTCTGGGGTTGTATCTTTTAAGGCTACGGTGGGGTATCGATTTAACACGTAAACTGCCCACTTCACTGCTTCAGGCCAAAAAGGTTTTGGAATACCTTTTTCAGACAACATGCTCCTTACACAGTTCATCACGGTACGATTTTTCCTTTCCGCAACTCCGTTTTGCTGAGGAGTGTATGCCATTGTCAATTGTCTTTTAATTCCATTGTCTTGACAGAAATCGTTAAACTCAATAGAGGTGAATTCTCCCCCTCGATCTGTTCGTAGGCATTTGATAGAAAGACCTGTTTCTTTCTCAACAAACGTCTTAAATATTTTGAATGCAGCAAATGTATCTGACTTTGCATGCAAAATATACGACCAAACTTTCCGGCTATAATCATCAATCAAGCATAGCACATATTTTCTTCCACTATTAGAAATAGGTGAAATCGGACCACACAAATCAGCGTGAATAAGTTCTAACCTTTGTGTTGCTCTCCATGTGCTTCTTTTTGGAATGGGATCCCTGTGTTGCTTTCCTTTCAAACAGTCTACACAAACTTCATCTGAGATTGTAAATTTAGGTAAGCCAGGCACCATTTATTTTCTCTCAAATTTTGGAGATTTGTGTTGCTGATATGTCCCAATCTGCAGTGCCAGAGGTGTGTGAGGTCCTCACTTGCTGCATTGAAACATACTTCCTGTTTTGGTTGGAGAGACATTGATAGCATCTTGGCTACCAAGATGAACATTCGATTTTCCGTCATTTTGGTTTGAATGATCAAACTTTTCTGTGGATGAAAGATTTTGCACATTCTAGCTTCTATAAGGATGGAAAGACCTCTTTCCTGGAGTTGCCCAATGCTTAGAAGATTATTTTTGAGTTCAGGAACACAAAAGACATCACCGACAGTGAAATTAACATCACCAACCTCCATTTTGATGCTTCCTTTACCAGAAACTTGCATTCTGGTATCGTTGCCCAGCTTCACATTTTGTTGAGAGACACTTCCAAACTCATAGAATAGAGCTTTGTTACCACACATGTGACTACTACAACCTGAATCCAAGAACCAAATGTATTCTCGCTTTGCTCCAATTTCATCTACATATGCCATTAACAACATCTCCTCCTTCTCATCTACTTCTGTGTAATTTGAATGCTTTTCCAAGGTAGGACATTCATATTGGAAATGACCAAAATTGTGACATCGATAACATTGCACATTAGCTTTGTTTATATATGTTCTCCCTCTTCCTCGACCTCCTCTAATTTCTCCTCTTCCTCTGCCTCTCCCTCTTGTTGATCTCCCTTCACGAGTCACCTTCAGCAATACTTGTTCTTCTTCGTCAACAGTCTTCATTCTCTGCTCATGGATCAACAAGCTGCTTTGAAGTTCATCAACCGTTAGAGTGTCGACGTTGTTGGATTCTTCAATGGAGCAAACAACATAATTAAACTTTGATACAAGGGATTTGAGAATCTTCCCTATAATATCCCTTTCTTGTACGATTTCTCCACACACTTTCATCCGTTTGGCAATGGAAAGAGTTCGCCCGAAATAGGCATTAACGGTCTCTCCCTCCTTCATTCTGAGTATTTCAAACTCAGATTTCAATGTTTGCAATTGAGCCCTCTTCACCCTCGTGGAACCCTTGAACTTTTGTTTCATAGAGTCCCAGATCTGCTTGGAAGTATCATCATTGAGTATGGTCTCCAAGATTTCTATATCAATTGCTTGATACAAATAATTCTTTATCTTCATATCTTTCAATCGTTGCTCCTCTATCACCTTCATTTGTGCTTCTGTCAATTGAGTGCCTTCTGGAACCGTGTCAATTCCCTTCTCAATTAGGGTCCAATATTCCTTTGCACGAAGGAAATTCTCCATCAATTTTGCCCAGTGCTCATAGTACCCATCAAATTTTGGAATTATCGGTTGCACGAACTTCCCACTGATACTGCTACTTTCAGCCATCTCAGCTCTTTCGTAGTAACAATATTCCTCTCACTCAATGTTTCACTCTTTTATGAAGCTTTCTGTCAGGCCCTAATCGTTGAGCTCTGATGCTAAATGTTAAACTGAAAAGCTTGTTTATTTCATTTGAGAAGTAGGTTATATAAAACCCTTGCATATCAGAATTAGAGAACAATCTACACTAGCCTAAAAAATAGGACTTCCTAAAGACTAGGTAACTTATTAACAATATAGAAAATAACTCCTATAAACTAGACATTAACGTTAACATGTGAGGGTCTAGATTTTTCCTTAAAAACGGAAGCATGTTGGGTCACTATACACTATCTCAATATTTTTGACTGTCATGCATTTTTCCTACAATCAAACAAGAAAATTATGTCTTTACAGAATATATAAACAAAAAACAATGAAGAAGAACTAGCACACAAAAACAAACTAATCCAATCAAAAAAAAAAAAAAGATAACACGTAACTTTATACTTTGTTCTCCAGACTATTGGTCATAATTTCAAAATATGGACTGCATTGAACCATAAAATGCAAAGCAAAAACAGAGCATGCACGAACCTTAACCTCTAATATTCACAATTTCAAAGCATAGAAGTTTAGAAAAAACAAAAATGATATATCTATTGCATTTGAGACTAATGTGTCATACCTGTAAAATATATTTAGGTAATTCATGCATGTCAAATCAAAAAAGAAAAAGTGTTAGACTAAGGCACGGATCTAGAAGGGGGGGGGGTTGAATAGATCCCTTTTAAAAATTTGAGTGGCGCTACCAATAAAATTGGTTTTCAAAATTGTTTTCAAATGCGGAAGCGGCCTTGGAAAATATAGTCTAAAACGAACAACTATTGGAGAGCCGGATATGCGTCAAGCAGATGAATTTAAGACGATAACGGATAGTAAATCACTACACACTTTTATGCAAAACTCAGATGTGATTCACTCGTACTATTTCCTTATTCCAATGATCAAAAATTACACCAAAAACTAGCAGCAAAATTAAGGCAATTTTAGTTCAGCACTTTTGTCGAACAGTTGGTGTGCACAAAAATTACACCAAAACTAGCAGCAAAATTAAGGCAATTTTAGTTCAGCACTTTTGTCGAACAGTTGGTGTGCACAAATACCTTAAATGATATTTGTGTTGAATGAGTGATTGAAAAAGCCTTAGTACAGTATTTCTATTGTACTTAGTAGTTAAAAAACAGTGTTTCACCAACTCACTCAATCAATACTACAATTTGACAAAATCACTTATTCTAGAATCACTTAATTTTTAAGCTGTAAATGAAAATGCAGAAAATAAAGGAACACAAGATTTGATGAGGCAGTTCCCCCAGTCGTCCTCGCGTTGGGGTACGTCTGCCCTCAATTCTACAAAGAGAATTGAGATATGTATTGAATAGATATCACCTGTTTGGTAGAACAGTTATACACAAGAATCGATAGACAATTGATACAAACAATCTTAATGTTGCTGATAATTTCTACCACTTCTTGCCCCTTGATTCAAGATGAATCAAGTCCTCCAATTTGATGTGAATGACCTCCGATTGCAGCCACCTTATTGACAACTCTTCCGTTGATCAAACCTTCGGCACGGCTGATCTTAGACACACCCAAATTGAACCCGGAACGTCTTCAACCTTTCAACGCCCTAGCTACTAGATTGATCAACCTTCCGCTAATCAATCACCTTCGCACTCGCTTGATTGTTGAACCGACGATTCCGTAACAAAAGCCTTCAAAACCTGTAGTCTTGATAGGTAAAACCTCAAAGGTTTTCTCCCAAGAAACACCTGCACCAGCTTCCACTCGAACCGGATCTTCAATCACGCGTTCGAACCTTATCACCGTCGAGCAAACCACAAACCGCAGCAAAAAATTGATTATCTGTAATTTGAGGATTTGTGAGTTGATTGAACGATGAAGATGAAGAACACTGATGCACCTCTTTCACGTTTCTTGACCTGAACACTTTCTCACAATGCTTTCAAAAATGTTCTTTTTTTTTTTAAAAAATTGAAAAGACAGCTATTTATAGTAATATACAAAACAGACAGTTGACAGATCAATGAAACATAGCAGAATTTCTGTTTCTGCGCGCGAACGGTCGACCATAGGGTCGGCGTGCGCTGAGCCGTGTGACACTCAAACTGTCATGCGCCGAGTCAGCGGTCGACGCATGATCTTCATGCGCTGACCCGTGAGATTCTTAAACCTGCATGCGCCAAGTTAACGGTCGACGCATGACCTTCATGCGCTGACCCGTGTGAACTGAATGAAATTGTGTGCTGACGGTATGGTTGACTCATAGCTACAAAACCTGCAAAAATTGATATGTTTGTTGTTTCGTGCATCTTGTCACGACCAAACATTAGTCACATATATTGCCAATGAAATATGATGATTTAAAAGGATATAGGAAGGATGTAATATGTTAAGTATTGCATGACGATTCTGATTCATCCGAGGTTGTACTTTGTCATCATCGTAAGTATGCATGACGACTCTGATTCATCCGAGGTTGTACTTTGTCATCATCGAAACTTGAGAACGTATGTTGTGAGACAGTTTTCCCTCACATTCTCCCCCTTTTTGATGATGACAAACCTATGCGAAGCTTGGTGAACACAACATGCGATATCTTTAACATAGTAGTAAGCTCCCCCTTTCTTTTACAGTCATAGCTGTTGTGATCTACAATCTACTTGTCTTTTCTCCCCCTTTGACAACATCAAAAAGAGATGGAGAAAGGTAAAGTTTTGGCATATTAACAATTAACAAAATACTCAACAGGCTATAAGTAATCATATACCAATATCCACACAAAATATTGACAATGAGCAAAATATTAAAAATAGATTAAACCAAATTAAGGACACATAAGTCATAACATTTTATAGGAATCAAGACTGTAAAACAAACATTAGTGTGCACTTAGGAGAGATAAAACAGAACATGATAACAAAAACAACATGGAGAATGAGCAAATGCAAAAACAAATGACTAATATCCTTGTCCCTTGCCCATATCAAAGGAAGACGGATAACGATATGGATCAGCCATATCAGTGAGGTAATCCACTGCTTGATTCAGGCGATTGATGCTGCGAGAGACGGCTGTTTCTTGGTATCCATGGGCAGTTGTGAAAGCTGCAAATCTTTCATTCATTCTTGTTGAAAAAGAGTTGAACTGTTCAGATTTGGTGTGTAGCTCAGTTCGGATGCACAAATGCAGATTTGCACTTAATGTCACATATCAAGCCATATTTGATGCCTACCTAAAATGCCACAAAACAATTTGCATCCAAACAGTTTATCATACAAAAAAAAGTTTCATACATATGCAACATAGGTCAAACGATACAATAGTTGATCATGAGAGTTATTAGAGAGAGATAGAGAGAGAAATGGAACAATATCACCTTAATGCCGGAGTAGCTTGATAAACAACATACTTGTACTTGCAAAAACGTCAATTTGTTAGAAGTACAAAAGTATGGTTTTAAATGAAATAAGATAACATCAGCGAATATTATTCCCGTTCCGAAATGTCGAGGATGCCAAGTTCTCGGCGGATATGAAAGAAAGGTTCCGTTGCTAGCGGCTTTGTGAAAATGTCCGCTAGTTGGTTTTTAGTGTCAACGTGTTCAAATACAACATCACCTTTCTCAACATGGTCCCTAAGAAAATGGTGTCGAATTTCTATATGTTTAGTGCGAGAGTGTAATACGGGATTTTTGGTAAGGTTAATAGCGCTAGTGTTGTCACATAGGATAGGAATACGTTCAAGTTTAAGATTGAAATCTAGTAGTTGTTGCTTAATCCACAGAATTTGAGCACAACAACTACCAGCGGCAACGTATTCCGCCTCGGCCGTTGATAAAGCAACTGAAACTTGTTTCTTGCTATGCCAACTAACCAAGGAGTTTGAAAACAAATGACATGTACCACTAGTGCTTTTCCTATCCGATTTGCACCCGGCAAAGTCGGAATCAGAGTAACCTACCAACGAGCAATCACTACCCTTAGAATACCACAATCCATACTTCGGGGTACCTGACAGGTATCGAAGAATTCGTTTAACAGCTTTTAGGTGGGATTCTTTGGGACATGATTGGTATCGTGCACACATGCACACACTAAACATAATATCAGGACGTGACGCAGTAAGATAGAGAAGTGAACCAATCATACCTCTATATCGTTTTACCTCTACGTCCTTGCCATTTTCATCTTTATCCAAATTTACGCATGTAGGCATTGGGGTGTCTATGGCCTTGGATTTTGCCATGTCAAATCTCTTGATCAAGTCCAAACAATATTTTGTTTGGCTCACGAATGTCCCTTCTTGGAGTTGTTTAATTTGCAGGCCGAGGAAGTATGTGAGCTCCCCCATCATACTCATCTCGAATTCGCCCTGCATGAGGTCAGAAAACTCTCTCACGAGATTCATGTTAGTGGATCCAAATATAATATCGTCAACATAGATTTGCACCAAAATCAAGTGCTTTCCTTGACGTTTAATGAAGAGTGTAGTGTCAACCTTTCCTCGTGAGTACCCCTGATTAAGTAAAAACTTACTTAGTCGCTCATACCAAGCTCTAGGAGCTTGTTTGAGACCATATAAAGCTCTTTTTAACTTGTAAACATGTTCAGGGTATTCATGAGAATCAAAACCGGGAGGTTGAGACACATATACTTCTTCATTTATGTGACCGTTAAGGAACGCACTTTTAACATCCATTTGAAATAACTTAAAATCCTTTGCACATGCAAAGGCGAGTAAAAGGCGTATAGCCTCGAGTCGGGCAACCGGCGCATAAGTTTCCTCATAGTCGATGCCTTCCTCTTGGTTATACCCTTGAGCGACCAATCTCGCTTTATTACGGGTTATTACCCCGTTTTCGTCCAACTTGTTCCTAAACACCCATCGGGTGCCGATTACTCGATGGCCTCGCGGAGGAGGGACAAGGTCCCATACCTCGTTTCTTTTAAACTGATTTAGTTCCTCTTGCATCGATAAAAACCAGTGCTCATCGAGTAGGGCCTCTTTGGGGTTTTTAGGCTCTATTTGTGAAACGAAAGCGAAGTGATAACAAAAGTTACTTAGCTTAGATCGAGTGGTGACTCCCTTTGTGATGTCTCCGAGAATATTGTCAATTGGATGATCTTTACACGACTTCCAAGCTTGAGGGAGATCATCGTTTGTAGGCGGATGAGCTTCCTCAGTTACCTCATGGTGTGCATCCTTATCCTCCTCAATTTTGACTCTATCGGGTTGATCAATCCCCGTTTCGCCACCTTTGAGTATGTCTTCTGTGGATGTACCTGCACCATGAACAACACTATCCTTTCCGACATTTCTCGGATAGGACTCATCAAACGTAACGTGCACAGACTCTTCAACAGCTAGTAATCTTTTATTATAAATCCTATATGCTTTATTCTAAAACCAATAAACACATTCTTCTTATCACTTTCATGCACAATTTTGCAGCAATCTTTTGAAAAGGAAACATTGTAACCTTTGTCGCATAATTGGCTAATGCTAAGGAGATTATGTTTAAGGTTTTCGACAAGCAACACATCGGAAATTGTAGTAGAGGAGGGATTACCTATACTACCTTTACCTAGTATCGCTCCGCGGTTGTTATCACCGTATGTTACATACCCTTTCTTCTTAGCCACGAAGTCTATGAATAAGGATATGTCTCCAGACATGTGCCTTGAGCACCCACTATCAAGAACCCATCTTCTCTCGGTGGACTCGACACATTTCACCTGTCAAAATATAACTTAGAAAAGGGAGGTACCCAATGGCATATTGGGTCCTAATGGGTTAGCGACAAGACGGTTGCGTTTGGGCAACCATTGGTAGATGCCTTTAGGAACAAGAAATCTCCTAAATCGACATTTACCAATGGAGTGGCCTTTCTTGCAACAGTAAAAGCATACAAAGTCAACATTAGAATCACTTTCACTTGCTTGATCCCTAATTACATATGCATATTTTTGATATGGGTTTATCATACTTTTTCTAAAATCCTTTTTATCGATTGCAAATGTAATTTTAGGTTCAAGTGCCTTGTCTAATTTGGCCTTAAGGTTTCTAACCTCACCTTGCCAAATATGACAAGTATCACAACCAAAGTTGAAAGGATTACTATTGTCCTTACAATCCGATTCATTATCTTTCACAATGGAAGCCTTAAGGTCCTCTAATTTCTTTTCGGACTCTAAGACTTTGTGCTCTAAATATGTAAAAATTCTTCTATTAGAAGCAAGTTTCTTAAAGGCTTCAGTTGCTTCCTTGTGTAAAACATCGAATGCGGTTTGTAATTCGGAATGAGACATATTAGATGACATATTATATCTAGAGTGACGTACCTGTTTCTTTTTCTTTTTCTGATTTGCGGAGAGACATAGATTCACGGACTCTTCTTCATCACTAGAGCTTTCATTAGAGGAGGAAGAATCACTGTCGCTTTCCCATGCGATGTACGCCCTCCTAGGCTTTGATGCTCTCTTATGTGACTTCGATTGTTCCATTTCTTTTCCCTTGTTGTTCATTGGACAGTCCGGTTTGTAGTGACCGGGCTTTCCACATTTATAGCACGTTCCTCTAGTCTTTTTGCCTTTTTGATTGTCATCTTTGGAGAACCTTGATTGCCTTCGGAAATTTACCAGGTTCTTTTCCGAATGTTGGATGCCGTTCTTTCTCACGTACCGGTTATACCGTTTAACGAACTGCCCCATGTCCTCATTTATGTCTTCTTCTTCGTCGTCGCTTGAAGAATAATCACTTTGCTCTTTTGCTTTAGACTTCGAGGAAGAAGCCTTAAGAGCTATGGACTTTTTTTCACTCATCTTTACTTTGTCCTTCTTTTCTTTCCTTTCTTGTTGGTCAAGACTCAAGAGTACCTGTTCATGCTCTTGTAGTTTGCCAAACAATGTAGTCAGGTCTAATACCGTAAGATCATTTGCCTCTTTGATGGCGGTCACTTTCGGCTGCCATTCCCTGCTAAGACATCTCAAAACTTTATTAGTAGCAAGATCATTGGAAATAGGTCTTCCTAGTGAATGTAATCTGTTTATGAGATGAGTAAATCTCTTTTGCATGTCAGCAATGGTTTCCCCTTGCTCCATAAAAAAAAGATCAAACTCTTGTATAAGAGTGTTGATTCGAGCCAACTTAACATCGTTTGTCCCCTCATGGGCAATTTGTAGTGCATCCCACATAGTCTTAGCCGTAGGGCAATGGGATACACGGTAGTATTCATCTACACCTAATGAGGAGATTAGAATGTTCTTAGCTTTCCAATCGTAATTATACTTTCGCTCATCGTCGTCGGTCCATTGTGCTTCGGGCTTTGGCACAACTTCGTTATTCTCATTTGTCATGGTTATTTCAATCGGACCATTGAGAATAACGTTCCATATCTTTCTATCTATGGAATTAATGTGCACCCGCATACAGTCTTTCCAATAGCTATAATTTTCACCGTTAAAAACGGGAGCTCTATTGTACGCCCCTTTTGGTTCGTTAGCCATTATTCTATCAATGTTGTATTTGAAGCACCGGAGAACCAGGCTCTGATACCACTTGTTAGACTAAGGCACGGATCTAGAAGGGGGGGGGTTGAATAGATCCCTTTTAAAAATTTGAGTGGCGCTACCAATAAAATTGGTTTTCAAAATTGTTTTCAAATGCGGAAGCGGCCTTGGAAAATATAGTCTAAAACGAACAACTATTGGAGAGCCGGATATGCGTCAAGCAGATGAATTTAAGACGATAACGGATAGTAAATCACTACACACTTTTATGCAAAACTCAGATGTGATTCACTCGTACTATTTCCTTATTCCAATGATCAAAAATTACACCAAAAACTAGCAGCAAAATTAAGGCAATTTTAGTTCAGCACTTTTGTCGAACAGTTGGTGTGCACAAAAATTACACCAAAACTAGCAGCAAAATTAAGGCAATTTTAGTTCAGCACTTTTGTCGAACAGTTGGTGTGCACAAATACCTTAAATGATATTTGTGTTGAATGAGTGATTGAAAAAGCCTTAGTACAGTATTTCTATTGTACTTAGTAGTTAAAAAACAGTGTTTCACCAACTCACTCAATCAATACTACAATTTGACAAAATCACTTATTCTAGAATCACTTAATTTTTAAGCTGTAAATGAAAATGCAGAAAATAAAGGAACACAAGATTTGATGAGGCAGTTCCCCCAGTCGTCCTCGCGTTGGGGTACGTCTGCCCTCAATTCTACAAAGAGAATTGAGATATGTATTGAATAGATATCACCTGTTTGGTAGAACAGTTATACACAAGAATCGATAGACAATTGATACAAACAATCTTAATGTTGCTGATAATTTCTACCACTTCTTGCCCCTTGATTCAAGATGAATCAAGTCCTCCAATTTGATGTGAATGACCTCCGATTGCAGCCACCTTATTGACAACTCTTCCGTTGATCAAACCTTCGGCACGGCTGATCTTAGACACACCCAAATTGAACCCGGAACGTCTTCAACCTTTCAACGCCCTAGCTACTAGATTGATCAACCTTCCGCTAATCAATCACCTTCGCACTCGCTTGATTGTTGAACCGACGATTCCGTAACAAAAGCCTTCAAAACCTGTAGTCTTGATAGGTAAAACCTCAAAGGTTTTCTCCCAAGAAACACCTGCACCAGCTTCCACTCGAACCGGATCTTCAATCACGCGTTCGAACCTTATCACCGTCGAGCAAACCACAAACCGCAGCAAAAAATTGATTATCTGTAATTTGAGGATTTGTGAGTTGATTGAACGATGAAGATGAAGAACACTGATGCACCTCTTTCACGTTTCTTGACCTGAACACTTTCTCACAATGCTTTCAAAAATGTTCTTTTTTTTTTTTAAAAAATTGAAAAGACAGCTATTTATAGTAATATACAAAACAGACAGTTGACAGATCAATGAAACATAGCAGAATTTCTGTTTCTGCGCGCGAACGGTCGACCATAGGGTCGGCGTGCGCTGAGCCGTGTGACACTCAAACTGTCATGCGCCGAGTCAGCGGTCGACGCATGATCTTCATGCGCTGACCCGTGAGATTCTTAAACCTGCATGCGCCAAGTTAACGGTCGACGCATGACCTTCATGCGCTGACCCGTGTGAACTGAATGAAATTGTGTGCTGACGGTATGGTTGACTCATAGCTACAAAACCTGCAAAAATTGATATGTTTGTTGTTTCGTGCATCTTGTCACGACCAAACATTAGTCACATATATTGCCAATGAAATATGATGATTTAAAAGGATATAGGAAGGATGTAATATGTTAAGTATTGCATGACGATTCTGATTCATCCGAGGTTGTACTTTGTCATCATCGTAAGTATGCATGACGACTCTGATTCATCCGAGGTTGTACTTTGTCATCATCGAAACTTGAGAACGTATGTTGTGAGACAGTTTTCCCTCACAAAAAGGAATGAGTAATTTACTAATGCAATAAAATATAAATTTAGAGACAATGTAGTGGAGTAGAACTTTAGACATGCTAATATTCAATGCTATGGAGTATAAAGCTCTGAGAATACTTGAAAATAATGGAATAAGCTCAGAGAAGTAAGGAGAAACTCTAGTTTTTCTCTGTTTACAGAAATTCAAAAGGGAAAGGAGAGGGAAATAACCAAATACTTAAACAGATGCATCCAAATTTCAATCTTCGTAGAAAATCCAAACCTTGGAATCTAGAATATTTTGAAATTGTGTGGTTATGAAATTGAGCATATGTGTGATGTGTTAAGGCGCGTCGGAGTTCAATCTCCATATATATTTATTAAATCCAGCTTCAACTTGGTGATCTATTTGTTGTTCTCCGTTATTTCAACTTCATTATTTCATCCTCTTAGTTCACCTCCAAATTTTTAAAGTGAGAAAAATATAAAAACAACCTATAGTTTTTATCTTTCTTTCAACACTTTTGAATTGATGTATACAACACGTACATATTTTTTAAGTTACTCAACACCTTTGTTAAAACAAAAGTTACACAACTTAAAGTTATCAAACTTTGGCTTAAAATTTCATATAAATACTACAACTATCTCAAAAGAAAATCAGGACAGTTCACAACCACATTATTCAACTTTACAAAAGTGATATAGCTAAAGAAACAAATCATCTCTATCTTTCTGAGAAGACTAATATTCTTCTCAGAAAAAGATCACTATCATCTCCTAGATATCATGATGAACTTCTTGATTAGGAATAATAAGAGGTTGATTATCCAACGGCATGTATTGCGCCATTATTGCCCGTATCTCAGTGTCCATGTATCTCTGCATAAAGAAAACAAACAGTTTCAGTGATCTCATGTTCAAACTCTTGAGACATGAGTTTTGCCGCTCATGTGATCCTACTCGACTCGAGGTTGTGACACTTAGTTTGTACCAAAATATTCACAACTATTCAGCTTTCTCAATGTGGCATTGGTATTGATATATTGTTAAAAGAACAAAACATCAAGCCTGCAACAATCGTACCTGGATTCTGTACTTGTAAAACGCATATCCTCCTGAAAGAGTAATAACCGCGACAAGGATAATCATCCAAATACTCGCCATTGAAGAAGTAAATCTACCTGCATTTATAAATTATAATATACCAAATGATTGAGAAAAAAATACATCATTCTTAAAAGATATCTACTATAATTAGAAAAACTGAAGCAGATTATTCCTCACAAGTCACACCATTGGTTATGGAAGTGATAGAATGATAGAGAAAATATAAGAGACTCACCAATGCACGTGTCATTCTCTCGTGAGTAGAGCCAACCGCTATTGCATTTGCACTCGTAACTCCCAAATGTATTTTTGCATTTGCATTCTGGACACTGACAGGCCAACTTTTCTTTGCACTCGTCAATATCTGCAACATAATCAATATATTAACGAAAACAATAGCCGGAATCTGGTCCGCATGCAACCAATATGCACTAGTTCGCCAAGAGGAGTAGCGACTCTCAATGACGCGTAAGTACCTTCACATGACAAGACTCCATCGCCTTTGAACCCTGACGGACACTCGCAACCTTTTCTATAGTCATCCTGCATTATCAGTTAAGAAAAAAGGAAATATATGACAGTTAATTATATCTAGCATATTGATCTTACTTTCCCCCTGGTAACGAAAACCGTGTAGAAAACATAAGATGAACAAGATAGCTTACATGGCAAGCAGAGTAAAGCCTTCCACCGTGGGATTGTTTCCAACAACCTCCATTGTGGAATTCACAGCTTAAGGCTCCTGAAGCTGTTAAGAAATTCAAATTCCCAATGAGAATGAAACAAAACAAGAAAAAGATATTAAAATCGTTCTGTTTGGAAAGTTACATCGAGAAGCTCATTAGGTTTGTGTTTACCTTCACAGTGAGTATATCCATCCCCAACAAACTTCACATTTTTCACAATAGGGCAATCACATACTCTTCCTCGAAAAGTGTCCTATAATAAGAAAAACACAAGCTGACGGTTAAAATCGAAAGAACCAAAAACACGATACAGTTTTTGCAATGATGTGCCTGACAAGGTTCAGTTAACCAAATACCCTGCATGCAGTAATGTTAGCAGATTTATCTTGCCAACAGCCACCATTGTTTTCCAAACACTCGTTTGTTTCCATGTCTGCAATAATAATCAGCAACATTTTTAGCTTCTGAACAAGATCGAATATCAATAAGTCAATTTTCTATCCGTTTATGATTTTACATAGATCAAAATCAAGAAAATTCTTAACTGGTTATTACACATCATCAATTACCAAAATTTGAAATTAAAGAGTTTGTGAAATGAAGACCTGAAGTTAAGCAAATCGATGGTTCGGTGGTCTCTTGGAAACCTGAACATATTGCCTTGAGAACTGCTGGTCTTGACAACTTACCTAAAAGGAGTTAAAAACTTCAATTCTAAAGTAAAATTTAATAGTGGTTTGGATATATTCTACAGAAGCTACCTCATACTCCATGAAGCACGGACACCTCGAAAACAACCCCGACACTGACATGGTGACATCGATAATAATTTGAAAAAATGAATAAATTAAACGTAATCTCAAGTGTCGGTGCAGGTGTCCGCCACATATGCCTTTTTTCAGAAGTGTCGGTGCCACATAGTTCATACCTCTATATTGTCTGTTGTTTATAACAAGAGTAGGCAGTATAGTAATATCACTCCGAGACTCTTTGCCGATCTGAGACCAAAGTTGGAACAAAATGCAATACAATCACGAAACAACACAATGGCCGAAAAAGTGGACAAGAAGGAATGCTGTAAAAAAATTGCATTTTTAGGAAACCAACCTGTAAATCCTGTTCGGCTTTGAGAACGTGATTTTCAACATCAGCATCAGGGTCCCCAACACAGTTATTTATCTTTTCAAGATCAACACCTGACAAGTAAATGGAAGAGAAGAGGGGGATGCGAGGAGGGACAGTCATATATATCTTAGAATTATGTGTAATAAAAAGCATTATGCAACGTGTATACAAAGAGGCACAAAATGCTCAACCTACCAAGAGATTTAATTACTTGATCTGAACATTCTTCTGTGTATTTTTTCTCCCTCATGGGGCAACGGATTGAAAAGTCGGTCACATAGTCCCACCATTGCCAAGGCCTTCCACTTTCATTTGCAACTTTAAAGAAGCAAGCTTGTCGTAAATTCTGAAGAACGACATCTTTTCCGTCATACCCTTTATTGAAATCATTCTCAGGGTCCGGAGCACAGTATCGTCCGTTGTTTATACACTGAGACTTGCATTGATTGCTTAAGAGAAAATCGTTAGGGCAATACCAAGTTATAAAGTGAGGAGTAAATTGAGTGAACCCCTTCTTCTCAAGTAGCTGAGCCGCACTTTTAAAGCTTTTCACAAAATTAATTTGATTGTCACACTTTGGACCACATTCGTCATTGCTATTCGTCCATAACTCATACTCAACTCTGTCGTCCGGATGTGGAAGAGCCTCTCTCCAATCAAGATTTATATGAACAACCTCACCATTCAAGAGAGCCTCCTTGATTCTTTCCCCCAAGGATTTGCTGATAAGAGCAGAAGGAATATTAATCTTATTCACATAATCATCCTTTGCAACATTCCCTTCATCAGGAGTGTCCATGGTGATTAGTGTTTCTTCTTTGTCATCAGCTACAAGAATAGCCGCTGCTCCACCATTTTGCGCATTCCACGCCTTCAAAGTGAAGTAGCAATCTACCAAAATCACCGGTGAATAGATTTAGAAAAGAGAAGTGCTATATCTTACGAAAACGATTTAGAAACCAATTCCTTTAGCAGTTTTAATGAATGCTTATACAGAAAAAGAAGGCAAACGGACAACAAGCTACGCAGATTAACTATATAAATAGCATAGAAGAAAAGAAAACAATTCCAATCCACAACATATTCAAAACACCACAATCAAGCAAGCAAAACCAACCACAAAAGTCTTGAATAATTTACAAATCATTGATCAATTTTTCAACACATTTTATAAGATTCAGAAACATTATTTGCATGTTAATATTAACAATGTCATTGACATAATCACTATGAACCATCACAATTTCAGCGAAACTACACATTGAAACTTCAACAAAATCACAATACCACAATGATTTCACCAATCTCACTACCAATTCAAACATGCAACAAGAGATTAAGAGAACCAACAAAAATCTAACCTCCACGATCAACAAGAAGAAAGGTGGGAAAAACTCCAGGCTTGGACTGAAACGAAGCATCGTAATCAGCGAAGTTCTTGCATCCTTTCTGATTCACATTTGGATACACCACAGAACCAATCAACGTTCCACCATACTGAGGCACTCCAAAATTTCCAATTGCACATTCATATGAACCTTTCAGCGATTTTGGAGAAGTGATTCTCAAGCTATTCTTCTCCACCAAAAACCTACCCAAACAACACTCCAAAAACAAAACCAAAACACACAATAACAAATTCAACTTATTGCTCATTCTCTTGTCTTAACACAGAAAATAAGCCTTTTTTAGTGCAAATGACAAGAAAACAGAAATAGTAGCTTTTGTTTTGTTTGTTGAAGAAGGTTTAAGGTTTTGTGGGTTAGAAAGAGAAGAGTGATACGTAAGAGTGTAAAAGCATTGAAATCTTAAAGGTGTCGAAATAATGGGGCGAAACGTGTTGGTTACTTTAACGGTAATTGAGATTGTCGCCCAATAATAAGGAGTATAATAAGAAGAGATTAACTTCATTTAATACTAATATTAATTTTCCAAAATGTTTTCATGCAAAATTTGAAGTAATAAATACACACTTTTTAATTCATACATTATGTCTTTTGATATTTTAACTAATATTCCAATAATATTTGTTACTAGTATTTTTAATATGTAATGTTATATTTGTAAAAGAGTTCTATTAGAGTGATTGTTATAGAATACTTAAGGAGAGACGACAACATATCGGTCAAGGGTGAGGTATTACCTCGCCCTCACATGTCTTCGTATCGTCCAGATATGAAAAACGTGTGTAGGGATGTTCCTAGGACAGAGACAAGTCAGCATTATTAACTAATCCATATCTCTTTTGAAAATAGAAATTTGACGGTCTACAATTGATTGAATTGCAGTGATCCTTTTTAAATGACAATTCTTTACACCCTAAGTATAACACTTAACTAGATCATAACACATATTGAGCATATCCACCGTCTACAAAGTCTCTCACCTCATGTGAGCAGAACTCATATAACCATAAAACACTGTCATATAAGGCTTCTTGTCGTCGTTGGCAAGTCTTAACCACCCTAAATTGTTATATACCTACTAAGGCCTCTGAATCTCTTTGTCCTTGTAGGAGAAACACACACATATGCTTTTTGACCAGTATAATCAAGGCTGACCCAAGTCAAGGAGAGTGAGGTCATCGCCTCAGGCCTTATTATTTCGGACCATTAAAATAGGCCTCAAATGCTAACAAAATCAGGCCGCTAAAACTATATAATTAAAAAACGTTTAAGAAATGCATTGATTAAAACTTAGTATTCGAGTGGTGGATAACATGATCCAGCAAGTTGTGGTATCTAAGTTCGATCTTGGTGAGTCTAGATTTTATGCTATTTTTAAAGCAATTTCTCTCACGTACTTAACAATTTACTGTTTTAAAAAACATAGTTTTATGAAATCAATCAAACTTTATAACTTTTCTTAAAATTTGTTTAAAATAAATTCTAAAATTCTTTTTTAAAAAATAAAAAAAAATGATAACAATTATATATAAACTAAACTGTATGATAAAATTTAAAATACAAACTAAAAATTATATACACAAGTTTTTTTAAGAATGATAAAAATTAAAATTCTTTACACGCCTTAGGCCTTAAAATACATTGGGTTGGTTCTGAGTAAAATGATGCCTACCGCGGGGTTTCAGTAAAACTAACTTGGACCGCACTCTTAGTCTAACTTCCTCCACATTCCCCACGAAGATGACAGACAATACCTTAACTTACAATACAAACACCATAGACGGAGGTTTCACAGGTGTAAGCAACTCAAAATCCTCCCAAAGGAAATAAGTAAGGCAAGTGTTTGTAGCAAATGTAATATTCCCTAGTTTCCCTAGAAGCTCTCAAAAGAAAATAAAGATTAATATCATCTTCTCTAAGGAGGACGCCGTTGACAACAACTCACAACGATGATCCCTTAGTTATCACAATGCAACATGGAAATTGGGATATCAAGATCGTCTTGATGGATCTTGGTAGCTCCGCTGACATCTTATTTTGAGATGCCTTACCAGAAGTTGCAACTTGATCTGAACGAAAAAAAATTGTTCAATGGTTCTTTGACGAGGTTAGCAGGCAAATAAGTACAAATAATAGGTCATGTAACCCTGAAAACCTCATGTGGCAAAGGATCGAACGCCAAGGTGATTAACGTCAGTTACCTTATCTTAGATACCCTGTCACTGTATAATATCATTCTGGGGCGGCCGACTATAAACGCCCCGGGGGAAGTCATATTAACCTTGTACCTGTCCTTAAATACTAGCTCCCTGATGGGAGAGTCAACACAATTCAAGGGGACCAATAAACCGCTCGAGAATGCTACCAAACTAGCTTGAAGACATCCAGAGAAAAGCTCACCCATGTTGATGTCCCTCCTTTCGAAGTTCCAAACACCGATTTTGGGTGTTAGAACCTCATATTGGGTGCAAAAACAAAAAGACTAACACCCACGAAAGATTTGAAAGAGGTCCAGATAGGTTATCTCGCTCACCAGGTAATGAAGATAGGTACTCCATTGTCCAAAGAAGAGGAATCAGAACTAGTCGACCAACTCATTAAGAATGTTGACCTATTCACTTGGACTCTCTTTAACATGTCGGGGATAGACATCAAAGTGGTATGTCATCGCCTCAACTCATTATGTTGCTTGACATACCTCCAAATGTAACGCCCTGATTATGAATTCCCATTTTTATTGAGTCCTTATTTGATTTATTTAAGTGATTATTTTATTTATGTGGAATTGTGTGATAATATGTTATGTTTACATATTGAGCTATTTTTGCCGACTTTGAGAGTTTCGGGTAAAAATAGGTTGGGGGTATTTTGGGTATTAGTGATAATATTAAATGGATATTTTGTGAGAATTAATTGATAAGTGTGTGGAAAGAATTTGGGAGGAAAGAAATAGAATATGTGATATAGAAAGAAAAGAGAAAGATAGAAACATTAAGAAGAAAAACAAGAGAAGGAAAAGAGGAGGAGAGAAAAGAAGAGAAAGTGGAGCAAAACCTAGAATCATCAAGAATCAACCTTAGCTTGCGATTAATCAGGTAAGGGTGAGAAGTTTTATCATCTTCATAATGTGTATGATCATGTGTGTGCTAGATTGGATTTGTTGGATTGTTTTCTATGTTTCCATTTCTAAGTCGGAAGTTGATTTAATCGGTAGAAACTGAGTTTTATCGGTTAGAATTTGGAATAGACGGTGTAGTATAGTCAGGTGATGAGTGGGTTGTACTACTGGAACTGATTTGGATTAAATCGGTCGGTTTGTGAGGTTTGGGCTTTTGGACAACCATGGGAGTTCTGAGTTCGCAGGTTCGTTGGGCGAATGGCAGCGAAGCGAGCAGCAGCGAACCAAGTCAATGTGAGGGAAAACTGTCTCACAACATACGTTCTCAAGTTTCGATGATGACAAAGTACAACCTCGGATGAATCAGAGTCGTCATGCATACTTACGATGATGACAAAGTACAACCTCGGATGAATCAGAGTCGTCATGCATACTTACGATGATGACAAAGTACAACCTCGGATGAATCAGAATCGTCATGCAATACTTAACATATTACATCCTTCCTATATCCTTTTAAATCATCATATTTCATTGGCAATATATGTGACTAATGTTTGGTCGTGACAAGATGCACGAAACAACAAACATATCAATTTTTGCAGGTTTTGTAGCTATGAGTCAACCATACCGTCAGCACACAGTTTCATTCAGTTCACACGGGTCAGCGCATGGAACCATGCGTCGACCGTTAACTTGGCGCATGCAGGTTTAAGAATCTCACGGGTCAGCGCATGAAGATCATGCGTCGACCGCTGACTCGGCGCATGACAGTTTGAGTGTCACACGGCTCAGCGCACGCCGACCCTATGGTCGACCGTTCGCGCGCAGAAACAGAAATTCTGCTATGTTTCATTGATCTGTCAACTGTCTGTTTTGTATATTACTATAAATAGCTGTCTTTTCAATTTTAACAACTAACATTTTCAACAACATTTTTTTTAAGAACACATTTTTGAAAGCATTGTGAGAAAGTGTTCAGGTCAAGAAACGTGAAAGAGGTGCATCAGTGTTCTTCATCTTCATCGTTCAATCAACTCACAAATCCTCAAATTACAGATAATCAATTTTTTGCTGCGGTTTGTGGTTTGCTCGACGGTGATAAGGTTCGAACGCGTGATTGAAGATCCGGTTCGAGTGGAAGCTGGTGCAGGTGTTTCTTGGGAGAAAACCTTTGAGGTTTTACCTATCAAGACTACAGGTTTTGAAGGCTTTTGTTACGGAATCGTCGGTTCAACAATCAAGCGAGTGCGAAGGTGATTGATTAGCGGAAGGTTGATCAATCTAGTAGCTAGGGCGTTGAAAGGTTGAAGACGTTCCGGGTTCAATTTGGGTGTGTCTAAGATCAGCCGTGCCGAAGGTTTGATCAACGGAAGAGTTGTCAATAAGGTGGCTGCAATCGGAGGTCATTCACATCAAATTGGAGGACTTGATTCATCTTGAATCAAGGGGCAAGAAGTGGTAGAAATTATCAGCAACATTAAGATTGTTTGTATCAATTGTCTATCGATTCTTGTGTATAACTATTCTACCAAACAGGTGATATCTATTCAATACATATCTCAATTCTCATTGTAGAATTGAGGGCAGACGTACCCCAACGCGAGGACGACTGGGGGAACTGCCTCATCAAATCTTGTGTTCCTTTATTTTCTGCATTTTCAATTACCGCTTAAAAATTAAGTGATTCTAGAATAAGTGATTTTGTCAAATTGTAGTATTGATTGAGTGAGTTGGTGAAACACTGTTTTTAACTACTAAGTACAATAGAAATACTGTACTAAGGCTTTTTCAATCACTCATTCAACACAAATATCATTTAAGGTATTTGTGCACACCAACTGTTCGACAAAAGTGCTGAACTAAAATTGCCTTAATTTTGCTGCTAGTTTTGTGCACACCAACTGTTCGACAAAAGTGCTGAACTAAAATTGCCTTAATTTTGCTGCTAGTTTTGGTGTAATTTTTTATCATTGGAATAAGGAAATAGTACGAGTGAATCACATCTGAGTTTTGCATAAAAGTGTGTAGTGATTTACTATCCGTTATCGTCTTAAATTCATCTGCTTGACGCATATCCGGCTCTCCAATAGTTGTTCGTTTTAGACTATATTTTCCAAGGCCGCTTCCGCATTTGAAAACCATTTTGAAAACCAATTTTATTGGTAGCGCCACTCAAATTTTTTAAAAGGGATCTATTCAACCCCCCCTTCTAGATCCGTGCCTTAGTCTAACAAGTGGTATCAAGAGCTCCGGTTCTCCGGTGCTTCAAATACAACATTGATAGAATAATGGCTAACGAACCAAAAGGGGCGTACAATAGAGCTCCCGTTTTTAACGGTGAAAATTATAGCTATTGGAAAGACTGTATGCGGGTGCACATTAATTCCATAGATAGAAAGATATGGAACGTTATTCTCAATGGTCCGATTGAAATAACCATGACAAATGAGAATAACGAAGTTGTGCCAAAGCCCGAAGCACAATGGACCGACGACGATGAGCGAAAGTATAATTACGATTGGAAAGCTAAGAACATTCTAATCTCCTCATTAGGTGTAGATGAATACTACCGTGTATCCCATTGCCCTACGGCTAAGACTATGTGGGATGCACTACAAATTGCCCATGAGGGGACAAACGATGTTAAGTTGGCTCGAATCAACACTCTTATACAAGAGTTTGATCTTTTTTTCATGGAGCAAGGGGAAACCATTGCTGACATGCAAAAGAGATTTACTCATCTCATAAACAGATTACATTCACTAGGAAGACCTATTTCCAATGATCTTGCTACTAATAAAGTTTTGAGATGTCTTAGCAGGGAATGGCAGCCGAAAGTGACCGCCATCAAAGAGGCAAATGATCTTACGGTATTAGACCTGACTACATTGTTTGGCAAACTACAAGAGCATGAACAGGTACTCTTGAGTCTTGACCAACATGAAAGGAAAGAAAAGAAGGACAAAGTAAAGATGAGTGAAAAGAAGTCAATAGCTCTTAAGGCTTCTTCCTCGAAGTCTAAAGCAAAAGAGCAAAGTGATTATTCTTCAAGCGACGACGAAGAAGAAGACATAAATGAGGACATGGGGCTGTTCGTTAAACGGTATAACCGGTACGTGAGAAAGAACGGCATCCAACATTCGGAGAAGAACCTGGTAAATTTCCGAAGGCAATCAAGGTTCTCCAAAGATGACAATCAAAAAGGCAAAAAGACTAGAGGAACGTGCTATAAATGTGGAAAGCCCGGTCACTACAAACCGGACTGTCCAATGAACAACAAGGGAAAAGAAATGGAACAATCGAAGTCACATAAGAGAGCATCAAAGCCTAGGAGGGCGTACATCGCGTGGGAAAGCGACAGTGATTCTTCCTCCTCTAATGAAAGCTCTAGTGATGAAGAAGAGTCCGTGAATCTATGTCTCTCCGCAAATCAGAAAAAGAAAAAGAAACAGGTACGTCACTCTAGATATAATATGTCATCTAATATGTCTCATTCCGAATTACAAACCGCATTCGATGTTTTACACAAGGAAGCAACTGAAGCCTTTAAGAAACTTGCTTCTAATAGAAGAATTTTTACATATTTAGAGCACAAAGTCTTAGAGTCCGAAAAGAAATTAGAGGACCTTAAGGCTTCCATTGTGAAAGATAATGAATCGGATTGTAAGGACAATAGTAATCCTTTCAACTTTGGTTGTGATACTTGTCATATTTGGCAAGGTGAGGTTAGAAACCTTAAGGCCAAATTAGACAAGGCACTTGAACCTAAAATTACATTTGCAATCGATAAAAAGGATTTTAGAAAAAGTATGATAAACCCATATCAAAAATATGCATATGTAATTAGGGATCAAGCAAGTGAAAGTGATTCTAATGTCGACTTTGTATGCTTTTACTGTTGCAAGAAAGGCCACTCCATTGGTAAATGTCGATTTAGGAGATTTCTTGTTCCTAAAGGCATCTACCAATGGTTGCCCAAACGCAACCGTCTTGTCGCTAACCTATTAGGACCCAATATGCCATTGGGTACCTCCCTTTTCTAAGTTATATTCTGACAGGTGAAATGTGTCGAGTCCACCGAGAGAAGATGGATTCTTGATAGTGGGTGCTCAAGGCACATGTCTGGAGACATATCCTTATTCATAGACTTCGTGGCTAAGAAGAAAGGGTATGTAACATACGGTGATAACAACCGCGGAGCGATACTAGGTAAAGGTAGTATAGGTAATCCCTCCTCTACTACAATTTCCGATGTGTTGCTTGTCGAAAACCTTAAACATAATCTCCTTAGCATTAGCCAATTATGCGACAAAGGTTACAATGTTTCCTTTTCAAAAGATTGCTGCAAAATTGTGCATGAAAGTGATAAGAAGAATGTGTTTATTGGTTTTAGAGTAAACAATGTGTATATGCTTGACTTGAATGTGGTATCCCCAACAAGCGATCAATGTCTCATATCTATGAGTGAAGACTCATGGCTATGGCATAGGCGCTTAGCGCATGTCAACTTTGACTTACTCAATAAGATTGTCTCAAAAGATCTAGTACTAGGACTTCCCAAAATTAAGTTCACCAAGGATCACCTTTGTGATGCTTGTCAAAAAGGAAAACAAACGAGGATCTCCTTTAAATCCAAAAAGATTATTTCAACAACGAGACCTCTTGAACTACTTCATATGGACTTGTTTGGGCCGTCTAGGATCAAAAGTCTAGGAGGAAACTATTACGGATTCGTAATAGTGGACGACTTTTCTAGGTTCTGTTGGACCATCTTCTTAGTGAGTAAAAGTGACACGTTTGCCGCTTTTGAGAGATTTGCCAAGCTCTCCCAAAATAAGTTAAATACAAACATTGTGTCAATAAGAAGTGACCACGGAGGTGAATTTGAAAATCATTTATTTGAAGAATATTGCGGTAACCATGGCATCGATCATAACTTCTCGGCTCCACGAACTCCTCAACAAAATGGGGTTGTGGAGCGTAAAAACAGAATTTTAGAAGAATTGGGAAGAACAATGATTAATGATAGTGGTTTACCAAAATACTTTTGGGCCGACGCCATTAGTACGGCATGTTATGTTTTGAATAGGGTACTCATCCGCCCCATTCTAAACAAAACTCCGTATGAACTTTTAAAAGGGCGAAAGCCTAATGTTTCTCACCTTCATGTTTTTGGATGCAAGTGCTTTGTATTAAACAATGGAAAGGAAAACTTGGGCAAGTTTGATTCAAAAGCCGATGAAGGCATTTTTCTAGGGTACTCGCAATCAAGTAAAGCATATAGGATTTATAATAAAAGATTACTAGCTGTTGAAGAGTCTGTGCACGTTACGTTTGATGAGTCCTATCCGAGAAATGTCGGAAAGGATAGTGTTGTTCATGGTGCAGGTACATCCACAGAAGACATACTCAAAGGTGGCGAAACGGGGATTGATCAACCCGATAGAGTCAAAATTGAGGAGGATAAGGATGCACACCATGAGGTAACTGAGGAAGCTCATCCGCCTACAAACGATGATCTCCCTCAAGCTTGGAAGTCGTGTAAAGATCATCCAATTGACAATATTCTCGGAGACATCACAAAGGGAGTCACCACTCGATCTAAGCTAAGTAACTTTTGTTATCACTTCGCTTTCGTTTCACAAATAGAGCCTAAAAACCCCAAAGAGGCCCTACTCGATGAGCACTGGTTTTTATCGATGCAAGAGGAACTAAATCAGTTTAAAAGAAACGAGGTATGGGACCTTGTCCCTCCTCCGCGAGGCCATCGAGTAATCGGCACCCGATGGGTGTTTAGGAACAAATTGGACGAAAACGGGGTAATAACCCGTAATAAAGCGAGATTGGTCGCTCAAGGGTATAACCAAGAGGAAGGCATCGACTATGAGGAAACTTATGCGCCGGTTGCCCGACTCGAGGCTATACGCCTTTTACTCGCCTTTGCATGTGCAAAGGATTTTAAGTTATTTCAAATGGATGTTAAAAGTGCGTTCCTTAACGGTCACATAAATGAAGAAGTATATGTGTCTCAACCTCCCGGTTTTGAATCTCATGAATACCCTGAACATGTTTACAAGTTAAAAAGAGCTTTATATGGTCTCAAACAAGCTCCTAGAGCTTGGTATGAGCGACTAAGTAAGTTTTTACTTAATCAGGGGTACTCACGAGGAAAGGTTGACACTACACTCTTCATTAAACGTCAAGGAAAGCACTTGATTTTGGTGCAAATCTATGTTGACGATATTATATTTGGATCCACTAACATGAATCTCGTGAGAGAGTTTTCTGACCTCATGCAGGGCGAATTCGAGATGAGTATGATGGGGGAGCTCACATACTTCCTCGGCCTGCAAATTAAACAACTCCAAGAAGGGACATTCGTGAGCCAAACAAAATATTGTTTGGACTTGATCAAGAGATTTGACATGGCAAAATCCAAGGCCATAGACACCCCAATGCCTACATGCGTAAATTTGGATAAAGATGAAAATGGCAAGGACGTAGAGGTAAAACGATATAGAGGTATGATTGGTTCACTTCTCTATCTTACTGCGTCACGTCCTGATATTATGTTTAGTGTGTGCATGTGTGCACGATACCAATCATGTCCCAAAGAATCCCACCTAAAAGCTGTTAAACGAATTCTTCGATACCTGTCAGGTACCCCGAAGTATGGATTGTGGTATTCTAAGGGTAGTGATTGCTCGTTGGTAGGTTACTCCGATTCCGACTTTGCCGGGTGCAAATCGGATAGGAAAAGCACTAGTGGTACATGTCATTTGTTTTCAAACTCCTTGGTTAGTTGGCATAGCAAGAAACAAGTTTCAGTTGCTTTATCAACGGCCGAGGCGGAATACGTTGCCGCTGGTAGTTGTTGTGCTCAAATTCTGTGGATTAAGCAACAACTACTAGATTTCAATCTTAAACTTGAACGTATTCCTATCCTATGTGACAACACTAGCGCTATTAACCTTACCAAAAATCCCGTATTACACTCTCGCACTAAACATATAGAAATTCGACACCATTTTCTTAGGGACCATGTTGAGAAAGGTGATGTTGTATTTGAACACGTTGACACTAAAAACCAACTAGCGGACATTTTCACAAAGCCGCTAGCAACGGAACCTTTCTTTCATATCCGCCGAGAACTTGGCATCCTCGACATTTCGGAACGGGAATAATATTTGCTGATGTTATCTTATTTCATTCAAATAATCATGCTGTTGTACTTCTAACAATTTGATATTCGTGTAAGTACAAGTATGTTGTTTATCAAGCTACTCCGGCATTAAGGTGATATTGTTCCATTTCTCTCTCTATCTCTCTCTAATAACTCTCATGATCAACAATTGTATCGTTTGACCTATGTTGCATATGTATGAAACTTTTTTTTATGATAAACTGTTTGGATGCAAATTGTTTTGTGGCATTTTAGGTAGGCATCAAATATGGCTTGATATGTGACATTAAGTGCAAATCTACATTTGTGCATCCGAACTGAGCTACACACCAAATCTGAACAGTTCAACTCTTTTTCAACAAGAATGAATGAAAGATTTGCAGCTTTCACAACTGCCCATGGATACCAAGAAACAGTCGTCTCTCGCAGCATCAATCGCCTGAATCAAGCAGTGGATTACCTCACTGATATGGCTGATCCATATCGTTATCCATCTTCCTTTGATATGGGCAAGGGACAAGGATATTAGTCATTTGTTTTTGCATTTGCTCATTCTCCATGTTGTTTTTGTTATCATGTTCTGTTTTATCTCTCCTAAGTGCACACTAATGTTTGTTTTACAGTCTTGATTCCTATAAAATGTTATGACTTATGTGTCCTTAATTTGGTTTAATCTATTTTTAATATTTTGCTCATTGTCAATATTTTGTGTGGATATTGGTATATGATTACTTATAGCCTGTTGAGTATTTTGTTAATTGTTAATATGCCAAAACTTTACCTTTCTCCATCTCTTTTTGATGTTGTCAAAGGGGGAGAAAAGACAAGTAGATTGTAGATCACAACAGCTATGACTGTAAAAGAAAGGGGGAGCTTACTACTATGTTAAAGATATCGCATGTTGTGTTCACCAAGCTTCGCATAGGTTTGTCATCATCAAAAAGGGGGAGAATGTGAGGGAAAACTGTCTCACAACATACGTTCTCAAGTTTCGATGATGACAAAGTACAACCTCGGATGAATCAGAGTCGTCATGCATACTTACGATGATGACAAAGTACAACCTCGGATGAATCAGAGTCGTCATGCATACTTACGATGATGACAAAGTACAACCTCGGATGAATCAGAATCGTCATGCAATACTTAACATATTACATCCTTCCTATATCCTTTTAAATCATCATATTTCATTGGCAATATATGTGACTAATGTTTGGTCGTGACAAGATGCACGAAACAACAAACATATCAATTTTTGCAGGTTTTGTAGCTATGAGTCAACCATACCGTCAGCACACAGTTTCATTCAGTTCACACGGGTCAGCGCATGGAACCATGCGTCGACCGTTAACTTGGCGCATGCAGGTTTAAGAATCTCACGGGTCAGCGCATGAAGATCATGCGTCGACCGCTGACTCGGCGCATGACAGTTTGAGTGTCACACGGCTCAGCGCACGCCGACCCTATGGTCGACCGTTCGCAGCGCAGAAACAGAAATTCTGCTATGTTTCATTGATCTGTCAACTGTCTGTTTTGTATATTACTATAAATAGCTGTCTTTTCAATTTTAACAACTAACATTTTCAACAACATTTTTTTTAAGAACACATTTTTGAAAGCATTGTGAGAAAGTGTTCAGGTCAAGAAACGTGAAAGAGGTGCATCAGTGTTCTTCATCTTCATCGTTCAATCAACTCACAAATCCTCAAATTACAGATAATCAATTTTTTGCTGCGGTTTGTGGTTTGCTCGACGGTGATAAGGTTCGAACGCGTGATTGAAGATCCGGTTCGAGTGGAAGCTGGTGCAGGTGTTTCTTGGGAGAAAACCTTTGAGGTTTTACCTATCAAGACTACAGGTTTTGAAGGCTTTTGTTACGGAATCGTCGGTTCAACAATCAAGCGAGTGCGAAGGTGATTGATTAGCGGAAGGTTGATCAATCTAGTAGCTAGGGCGTTGAAAGGTTGAAGACGTTCCGGGTTCAATTTGGGTGTGTCTAAGATCAGCCGTGCCGAAGGTTTGATCAACGGAAGAGTTGTCAATAAGGTGGCTGCAATCGGAGGTCATTCACATCAAATTGGAGGACTTGATTCATCTTGAATCAAGGGGCAAGAAGTGGTAGAAATTATCAGCAACATTAAGATTGTTTGTATCAATTGTCTATCGATTCTTGTGTATAACTATTCTACCAAACAGGTGATATCTATTCAATACATATCTCAATTCTCATTGTAGAATTGAGGGCAGACGTACCCCAACGCGAGGACGACTGGGGGAACTGCCTCATCAAATCTTGTGTTCCTTTATTTTCTGCATTTTCAATTACCGCTTAAAAATTAAGTGATTCTAGAATAAGTGATTTTGTCAAATTGTAGTATTGATTGAGTGAGTTGGTGAAACACTGTTTTTAACTACTAAGTACAATAGAAATACTGTACTAAGGCTTTTTCAATCACTCATTCAACACAAATATCATTTAAGGTATTTGTGCACACCAACTGTTCGACAAAAGTGCTGAACTAAAATTGCCTTAATTTTGCTGCTAGTTTTGTGCACACCAACTGTTCGACAAAAGTGCTGAACTAAAATTGCCTTAATTTTGCTGCTAGTTTTGGTGTAATTTTTTATCATTGGAATAAGGAAATAGTACGAGTGAATCACATCTGAGTTTTGCATAAAAGTGTGTAGTGATTTACTATCCGTTATCGTCTTAAATTCATCTGCTTGACGCATATCCGGCTCTCCAATAGTTGTTCGTTTTAGACTATATTTTCCAAGGCCGCTTCCGCATTTGAAAACCATTTTGAAAACCAATTTTATTGGTAGCGCCACTCAAATTTTTTAAAAGGGATCTATTCAACCCCCCCTTCTAGATCCGTGCCTTAGTCTAACAGTCAGTAGTATCCACCCTGTCTTCGCTGGCAAGTTCGCCAGGCGAATAAGAGTGGCGAAGGTTCGCCAGGCGAGTGTGCTAGCGAGTGCTAGCGAGTATTCCAGAATAAATCCCAGTGGTCTTCGCTGGCAAGTTCGCCAGGCGAACGAAGTAGCGAAGGTTCGCCAGAGGCTTCGCCAGACGAAGGTTAGCGAACACAACAGCATATTTTCTTTTCTTGTATTTTCCATTCGTGGATCGGTTGTGTGGTTTGGTAGCGATCATTCCTTGTCTGAGATGACTAATTATATGTTGTAATATGTGTTGTGGGTAGCCGTATGGTGTGAATCCTAGTTTGTGAATTGTGAAGTGTGAAATGTGGCCGTTTGGCAATTTTGTGCATTATTTGAATTAAATAGAGATGCATGGCGAGATTGATTGTGAATGTGAACCATGTATGAAAATTGGTGTGAATGGGTGATGAATATATATATGCTTTGTGATACATATATTTGAATGCATAATGAATATATGCAATGAATGTGATGAATGCATGAGTATGTTTGTAAACATGTATGCATTTCAAGAGTGTCATGAGTCATGTTGCATGTGAAGCATCATGGTATGCATTCTTGTGTCGATTGATCCCTCGGTGGATTTGCAGAACCTCGTGTGCCCTTGTGGGGTGTGAGTGATGGTTGTTTATTGATCCCTCGGTGGATTTGCAGAGCCTCGTGTGCCCTTGTGGGGTGTGAGCGATGGTTGTTTATTGATCCCTCGGTGGATTTGCAGAGCCTCGTGTGCCCTTGTGGGGTGTAAGCGATGGTTATTTATTGATTCCTCGATGAATCTGCAGAACCTCGTATGTTGCGATGGTTATTTATTGATTCCTCGGTGAATCTGCAGAACCTCGTGTGCCCATGTGGGGTGTGAGCGATGGTTATTTTGGTTCTTCAATTGAACCTGCTGAAATGAGTCGGTACCGCATTTGCATCTGCATAGAGTCGTGTGTTGGTCTCTGTGAGTTGCATGTAGACATCGGTGCATGATGTATGGTGAATATACATGAATGTAGATGTTTATGTAGATTGTTGATAATTGGCATGAATGGAAGGCTTGAATATACATGTATGTGTGAATATATGTGTATATGTATGCATGTTTATGAATCGATATAAACATTGTTGATACACATTATATATGCTTGGTGCTCTATTTGTAAATAGTTAATTGTGAATAGTTTGTGATGTACGGTGTAGTGAGATGAGTTGCGGTGAGAATGCAGAAGACGTTTTTGGGTGTTATGTGTATGTGTGTGTGTGTGTGTGTGTGTGTGTGTGTGTGTGTGTATATATATATATATATATATATATATATATATATATATATATATATATATATATATATATATATATATATATATATATATATATATATATATATATATATATATATATATATATATATATATATATATATATATATATATATATATATATATATATATATATATATATATATATATATATATATACATATATATATATATATATATATATATATATATATATGTTTATGTGCATTATGTATTATGATATTGTTTCTCACCCTTTTGCTGTTTTATAATGCTCTATGAGGCATTGCAGATTAGATTGCTGGAGTCTTTGTGAAGCGAGTCTTCATTTCTTTTGGTCAGATGGCTCTGATATGTAACACTGGGTAGTTAGGAATTGTTTTGATTCTTTTGTGATGCATCTGTGTATGTATCTGCTGATAAACGTTTTGTAAACTCAACCGATGAATTGAATTAATCTGAACGATGTATATGATGCTTATGTAAATGAAGTGATTTCAATGTTTAGATGTTTCCGCTTTATTCTAAATGTTGATGTGTGGGTTTTAAGCGCTATGCTTTGTTTTTAAGTTGAGATTTACCCCTTTTGTTACATATCTCCGTGAGCTGGTATTATTTATGTTTCGTTTCAATGATAATGTGATGCGCCTCTTTTATACCATGTTATAATTGTACTCTGATAAATTATGAATTTATGCCTAATTGATTATTTGGATTATTTGGGGGTATAGAAAGGGGGTGTTACACCAAACATAACATAATCCACATATATTTGAGCTATCATGATTTTTCCTTCTTCTTTCTTGAAAAACAAAGTTTTGTAAATTTTTATCTTACATAGTCATTACTAGTGAGAAACTCAATGAGATGTTCATACCATGCTTTTAGAGCTTATTTCAACCCATAGAGTATGGAACCTTGTTTTGCAGGTGATATGCTTTTAACAAGGACAACTTTTTGTACATTTGATGATGAAAACTATTGTCTAACGATGACAACTAGTGATGACAAGTCAAGTATAAGGCTGTTAAAGATGAAAACTAACGAATTAGGATTTGTTGGACTTGATTATATGATGATGGAAAACAAATGAAAATTAACTCAAGCTTCATCTCAAGTAAACTTAAGCAATTGTCTACAAGAAAGAAAGAATATGATAAAGTTTTAAAGTACAATAAAGCCCCACCTTGATTAGCCTGAGTGAATACTTTGTAAAGCATAAAGGCATTTTTGTAAAAGTGAATGGCTAAAATCACACCCACATGAAAATACTTTTCAAACAAAATTTTTCAAGAAATTATTTTCAAAAGTGTCTTGAAGTTGTACCAAATAAGTTAGAAGCTATCTTAAAAGCTCTAGGAAAGTTTTTTCTTTGCCAATCGATTGAGAGAGTTCAAAAATGTACCATAATCGATTAGAACATTGTCTTAATGATGGGTAACGACTAGATATATTTTCTTTCCATTTTTAACTTTGTAATCGAATTAAATGGAGGCATCCAATCAATTAGGACATGTTGGAAATCGGTTGGCAAGTCATAAAATGCTTTTAAAACTATTTCCTTTTTTAGCCTACTCTAGTTTATACATATAGGTCTCTTCCCTTATTTTAAATAATCCAGAATCATGTTTCATTTCACACTTCTTACTTTCCATCTCTTAAATTCTCTTTTTGTCTAATTTCTCTCACTAAGTATTTTAGCCGAAGTGCTTTTCTAGAAAGTCTTTTTGCAATTGAGGATTATATAATTTTGGATGGGTAGATTTGTAAGTTCACCAAGGAATTTCATTTTATACCTTTGTTGAACATTTTATCCTATTAGTGAATGTTTATTTGGGTTAGAAGAGAAACCCGTAAAAAGCTTTGCTTTGGGGATTGTGTGATCAAACCCTTATTTAGGTTCGAAAGCTCAGTCTGTTATAAAAGCTTTCCTAGGTTTTTGGTTAGCATATGGTAAAACCAAGTTAAGGTTAAAGCTTAGCCCGATATTAAAAGCTTGTTTAGGTTAGATATTAGCTCAATATTAAAATCTAATAAGTTATTGGTTAGCTCGATATAAAAGCAAGGTTTAAGGTTCGTGAGCTCGGACCGATGTTAAAATCTCCCAAGGTTTGTCTAGAAGGTTGAAGACTAACTGCTCCAAGATTCCCTTGGAAAGGAGACTAACCGCTTTGATCCGCTGTTTGGAAGGAAGATTCACCACTTCATTTTGTAGTTTGTTGTTTAGTTGAAAGTCAACTATAAACTTCATTTTTTCCTTGTATAAGGGGGTTCAGGAGTATAACCTACTAAAATATCTAAAGTTTATTATATACTCTCAAGATCAATTTTTAGGAAGAGGAGTATGTATTTTTCTCTTTTGAGTGAACCTTTATAATTCTCGATGTTCTTCTCTTTTCCCTTAAACTCTTTAATTTTAGAAATTTATATTCTTCTAATTTATTTTCCACTACTTAATATTAAAATATCCTTCAAAATATTTTTAGACTCTGATTTTAAATCCAAAAGTGTTTCAAAACCATGTATTTTTTAACCACACAATTCACCCCCTCTTGTATGTTAAGTCACATGTCCAACATAGAGTGCCTTCTTCAGGTTGTAAACATGATTTCGTGACTTGGGATCAATGAACCATTTAAGTTTTTCAACATAAAATTATTCATTCAGAAATCTATATAGAAAGGCGCGTTTAACATTCATTTGATACATTTTGAATTTAAGAAGACATGATATTCAAAGAAACAATCTTATAGCTCCTAAGAAAACAACATGGGAAAAGGTTTCATCAAAATCTAACCCCTCCATTTGAGTGTACTCTTGAGCTACTATACTAGCCTTGTTTCTTGTCACACTACCATTTTTTTGGACTTGTTTTTGTAGATCCACTTGGTTACAATAATGTTGGCAGAGTTGGGTTTGAAGACCAACTCCCAAACTTTATTTCTTTCAGATTGACCAAGTTCTTCTTGTATGAAATGTATCTAGTATTAATCTATGAGGAATTTCTTGACATTTTTGGGTTTAATTTTGGAGATAAAACATATGGTAGCAACCACTTCCTTGGATTTTATGATGACTCATTCATTTAGATCCCCAATCACATTTTCTATTTGATGGTACTTCTGAATTCTTGTGGATGGTCCTTTATTTATAGGAACATTATCCTTTATACCTTCTGAGTTTTCATCTTCATGCATCAAAATTATGTTGGTACCTTTATCTGGGACATCTGGTGTGGCTTTATGCTCAAGAGCACTAAATTCCTCTTCTTCTACTTTGCTTACCTTATTGTGTTGTATGTCATAAAAAATAACATTGATAGACTCTATCATGCTCCTTGTCTGATTATTTAACACTCGGTATGGCTTACTGTTTGTAAAGTATCCTAAGATTCCTTAATCACTTTTAGGATCTAACTTTCGTCTTTGTTCTCGATGAACAGGGATGTAAAATTTTCTTCCAAAAACGTGAAGCACGCTCTTGATTTTGGGCATCTGGTGTCCAAAAACAAAGAGCATGAGTTTTTCAATGTACACTTCATTTTGGTACCTAGGAGACGTGAAGTATGATGTTCATTTTGGAAATAAATTTGCTTCTAAAAACAAAGAGCATGCTCTTCATTTTAGATGTCCAATTATTTATATACAACCATATAGCTCACCCTACTAGAATATGGAGCATGCTTTGACGCCAATTGAAATTATGTCCTCTGGATCTAAAGATGTCAGACACAACAATGAAATAATGTATATTACATTTATAATGTGTAACTGGTATAATAATAGCAATATATAAAATAACATAGGAATCAGTAATCCAGTTTATTACAAAGCCACCTGCGTTTGGAGGGCGTAAGCACAATGAAAGGAAATTCACTATTAATAGTCACAACTACAAATTGGCTTGATTTAAACTTTCATAATCCAATGTCTTTTTTCCTAATACTACTCGTGAACTTCAATTCAGGACTCCCCCTGAATATGAGACCTCTCTCACTTTCACTCAAATACTCTCCCAAGTGTTGGGACATTTACAAAATATTATGAATAATGGAACAAGATTACAACTCAAATAATCTATTCTCCTAACTTAGTAGAAAGGCGTAGGAATAAAGTATTACGCAAAACAAAACACAAGAATTGCAACAAATAAACACATCAAGATTAGTTATGCAAGGTCTGAGTGTTCAAAATGAAGAATGCCTCCTTAAATAGTAATAAAGGTTTAGCTTCAAAATCCCATTAGGGTTTTGGTTTTGAACATGGTTGAACTTCCCAAGGCCTAATAAACAATATTCAAATATGTTGATTGAAAATCTTTGATTGATTAAATCTTGAACAAATCAGAATATCTCGAATTTAATCTTGCTAAAAGTGATTATGAGCAAAACTTCCTTATTTTAAAAAGCATACAAAAGTAAAAACCCTAATTAAATAGAACAGGAAACCTTTTCGTAGAGACGCGAGAATTAATTAAATTACCTTGTGCACGAAGCAACCTAAGGTGAGATAGGATGTATCCCATAGTGAAGGACACTATACTTAACATGTTGCTTTCTTACTGAAGTGGTTGGATCACAAAGAGATAGGATGTCTCACATCATGGTAGAACATCTTGCTTCACGTGTTGCCTATAAAATATCCCCAAACATATGTAATAACATAAAAAAACTCAATAGCTTCTTCTTTAATGTGCCTTTCAATGAACAAATAATCTTGATGGTGATAATTCTTGTTCTACCCTTTAAAGATATTAATGTGTTGCTCTTTAGATACATCCAGCTTAAATAATTTAGGACAAAAAATCTAATCTCTCTGACTAGATGAACAATGAAGTGAACCATAATGTCAAAAAATGATGGAGGGAAATACATTTCCAATTGACACAAGATAGTTGTATGGATCTATGTGCTTCAGGGTTATAAAGCTCCACCTATGAAGTTTTGATAACGAAAACACATGAAAAAACTTTCAACCTTGATGATTATAACATAAGAAAGTATGTTATGACTCATCATTAAAAGGACTCAAAATTAAGTGCATGTACAAATCAGAAACTATCTAGCAAAAATCTTGAAGTCTTAGAGAAAGGTGTGAATGCTCGCTAGGTCATGGTTGTCTGTCTGAGTGACCAGAGTATTGTAAAAGCAAGGGAGTAGCTTACAAGTACTAAGGCGACCCTCACACGTCAAAAAATATTTTCTTAAATGTGTTTAAACTTAAAATCATTTTCTCAGCCGAGACAAGTGATAAAAAAAGTTGTCAAAACCTTTTAAAATCATTTTTTAACTAACCAACTGATTGGTCAATTATGCTAATCGATTGGGAAAGAACCATCTAATTGATTAGAGCGTCAAACTAATCAATTAGAAGAGTGGTAATCAATTAATAAAATGACATGGACAACACATTAATGACTTGCAAATTCTTTATATCCAAAACTTCCTATTTAGGTGTGATAATCAATTAAAAGTGAGTTATCTAATTGATTGGAGCTTTATGCCAATAGTTTAGATAATTAATTTTGCTCATGGAACATTTCAATATCTAGATTTCTATTTACTATATAAAGGAGGAATGCATCCATTTCAAATCACACCACTTTACAACATTTTCATATTTCTTTAGAATTCATCTTTTCTCCCTCTCTATAAATATTTTCTTTCACTTCATATTGTCTTAATGCTAGTAAGTGATGTAACACCCTTTTCTACCCTACAAATATCATGGCAAAATAATCAAATTTATCAGAGTAAAATTTTAAACACTATAAAATCACCTCAAAGGGTGTACATTTCTCAATAAATTCAAATCAAGGTCAATGCTCCGTAAGCAACATGTTTTCTCAAATTTACTCAAAAGTGCTCAATTGACAGCGGAACTCGAAAATCAAAATCCAAAGTTTTCTTTTCACCGCAAGGAAATCAACATAACAAAAACTCAAAAAAAATATAGTTTGACTCAAAGACTCCAACCTGATGTTACACTATCAGAGCAAGATCCTCTAAGTCAACCAAAAGTCAAAAACTCCAAAAAGTCCTCGACGACATCCACGGCTAAACCTGGTCATCTGCATGTTATCCATGTGGAGGTAATATTCAAATAGACAGGGTGAGTAAAACGATTCATAATAATCAATATAGGAATCAATATATAAAATAGCATCATTTTCGTATTCAACATCATCATAATAATCAAGGAAACATAAAAAAGCCATAATATCATAAATTACACCAAATTGACACATAAATGCAAATGCAACAAGACTCATGCATGTGGTACCAATTCATCCAAGTTCGATGGACACTGGGCCATCAACCCTTCATAGATCCCCATCAATAGGATCGATTCTACATAAGAACCAGAGCACAACAAAATACTTCACATCCGTACAATGGGACTGAAGCCACAAGAATCAAATACTAGACCGAAGTCCGGAATGCATATGAATGCATGATGCACACGTTAATATCATCCTCATAATAAAATCATTAGGTGCATCATCATTCATCAAAATCATCATAATAATCATGTCATCATATAATCATCAAAAACTCATGGAATCAACATCATAACTCATCATCATTACTCATAGGGATCATCATACAATCATGTATTAATCACATATGAATCACAGTCATACTCAAGGTAATTCATCCAGAAAATCACAACATTAAAGCATCAAGACAACACTGCACAAGAACACAATTCGCGAAACTCTGCTATGTTCGCTGGACAGTTCACTGTGCGAAGCATCATTCGTTGTGCGAACTCGCGATTACAGCAAATCCCTGCTACACAACAGTAGCAAAGTCAGTCCAAAGGTCCATACAATTTCCTTCCCCAATGCCCCCAAAACATCCCCAAATCATTCCTAAGGTATTACAGTGATAAAGGCACAAAATCTACTACTTATTAGGCCAATCCTGTATCTTATTTACGTCTCCGATTCCCATAAATTCTTACAAATTCGCCACAGTCATTAAAGTTCTCACAAATCAGTTACCCTACAGGGTTAAACAATTTCAATAGATTTTGGCCTCGAAGGACTAATTTCCCTTATTCTTAAATCAACCTCAAACCTATTAGACCATCAGTTCAAATCTCTCAAACACATTGAACTCCCCGCCAGAAAGGCAACAACAATTCAATACTCAAAAACCCCTAAACCCTTAAATCAACTTTAAATACATTGAATCATATATTGAAAACAATGAAGACAATACTCCCCATACTTAAACAACCTCAAAAACAGATTTGGCCACGAAGGCCTAATTTCCTCAAACTAAAAAACCTCCTAAATCCTTAAATCGACTTTAAATACATTGAATCATATATTGAAAACAATGAAGGCAATACTCCCCATACCTTAATTTCTGAATCTAAGCCTTTCTCTTTGATTCTTGGAAACCTCGCGAAGCTTTGCCTCAATCTTCTTCCTCAGAGCTCTGGCCTCGATTTCTTCCCTTTTCACGGTCTAACAAAAATGAATCCTAATTCCCCCAAAATTCTTTTGTTAAACCTAACTTTGGGCCTTTAAAATGGGCTTTCCAATTTCACCATCACTAACTCCTCCTCAAATGTCCATTTTGCCCTTAAATTAACTTATATTTATTTAAATTAATAATAATACCAAATATATTCATATTATATACTATCATATAAATAAATAACTCAAAACTCCATAATTTCCAATATTCACACCAACCACCGAAAATCACCAAAAATATGAATATTCCTATTTAAATAAATTAATTAAATATTGCAATAAATTTGGAGTGTTACAACTCCCCCCTCCCCCCCCCCACTTAAAAGAATTTTCGCCCTCGAAAATCACCTCAAGGAAATAAAGTCGGTTACAACTCCCTCATCTGATCTTCACGCTCCCAAGCCCAATTTTCTCCAGCTGGTCCTCCCAAAACTACCTTTACCAAGGAAATCTCCTTACCTTGCAGTTTCTTCACTTCTCGTTTATCAATCTGTACTAGCAATGCCTCAACAGTCAAATCATCTCTCACTTATACATCATCCATCTGAATCACATATGACAAATCTGGAATGTACTTCCTTAACTGAGATACATGAAACACATCATGCGAATTTGCAAGCGACGGTGGTAAAGCAATCTGGTATGGTACTCCTCCCACCTTCTGCTAAATCTGATAGGGACCAACAAAACACGGTGTGAGCTTTGGAGACTTCAAAGCTCGGCCAACACCAGTTACCGACGTAACTCTAAAAAACACGTGATCTCCCTCTTGAAACTCAAGTGCTTTCCTCATCTTGTCATGATAACTCTTCTGACAACTCTGGGAAACTTTCATCTTTTCTTGAATCCTTTTGATCTTTTCAGTCGTCTGGTGAATAATCTTAGGTCCGAGCATAACACTCTCGTCTGAATCATACCAACATAAATGAGTCCTACATCTCCTACCATACTGTTGTACCCCAAAATTTGCCCAACCTTTTCTTTACTTGGTTTATGTTTCATTTCATTGTTCTAACATATTGCATTGCATAACATTTTGCATTTTTACAGGGGATCAAGAGAGGTTGTGCATAGCAAGAGGAGTCTACTCAGAGTGTTGAGCCTAAGCAAGGGTTGTTACTCAATTTGGAATGGTCATCAGGTCATCTAGAGGAGGTCAATAGTCTTTTGAAAGGATGGATGGATGTATGTGGGTCAGATCCTAACTTGGAGGCCAATTGAAGAGCATCAGAGGATTGTGAATGCATGATCATGAATATAATATGTTGAGAGAGCTCATTGAGTGCTTTGAGAGCCATTTGGAGCTTATTCGAGTTGTTGTGTGAAGTGGAACAAGCCACAATCAAGAATGTTGCATCTAGGGTTTTCATCTGGTAAATCCTCAGTTAACTGTGAAATTGAAGGAGATTAAAACTTAATTCCAAGTCTCTATGGTTATGGGATATTGTGTTGAGGTGTCTAATATATCATTTCAAGATCAATTCATCAAGAATCAAGAGTGTGAGAAGTTTCTAAATTAGGGTTCTCAGTGTAAAATCCCCTATTTAGTCCCCAACTTCAAGACCATCTTTTCTCAAGATACAAGTCTCATCTCAACTTTTGACCAACATGAAACTTGTAGGTCATGTTCTTAGCTTTCTTTTGAGTACTAGAAGTCCTTGATTGGATATATGGAGCTTAAGTTATGAAACATACAAGTTACAGGTCCTCAGATGAATGTGATTTTAGTCAACAAAAGTCAACCAACTTCCAAGCCATTTTTGATCTAGAAGGATGTTTCTCCTCAACTTTTGATGAACATGAAAGGTGTTCCTCGTGATCTTAGCTTTCCAAAGAGTACTATAAGTCCTTCATCTAATTTGTAGAACTCATGTTATGAGGCTTGTAAGGCAAGGGTATTTTGGGAAAGCAGGATTACAGGTCATTGTCATTATAGGTCATTTGCACCACTTTGCACACTTTAAATGAAAATCTTTCCAACATCAAACGTGCTCCAAATGGGGCCATTTGCATTACCAAAACATATCATGCCATGGTTGAAGCTTGGGTTGAAGAATCCCTAATTGAATTTCCATGAAAAAGGCTTAAAAAGGGAAAAATCATATTTAATTCATTTGAAAACACTTGGTACAAACCTTATGCATATTTTGAGTGCAAATGATATTTCAAATGCAATGCCATCCTTGGATTAGAGGTTTGAGTGCATCTTGGTGGCCATTTTCAAGATTTCTTCAAGAATAAGTAACACATGCTAGATTCACCATGGAGATCAAACAAGGGATCAATCCTAGTTGTTGAGATTCCCTACACCCTAAGCAACTGACCTGAGCCAATTTGCAGCTATCTTAGAGCCAAATTCGTGTACTTTGCAAGTGGACATAAAGTGAAATTTTGAAATCCAATTGGGCTTAAGGAGCTTTCCATTGGGCTTTCTCTTGATCTGAATCCAACATACTTAATCCCAGGATCATTCCCATGCCCTCAGAGTTGACATTGGTGAGAGATAGAGTGAGAATAGCTTGAGAAAAAGTGGTGAACAAGTCAAAATCGTTTTTTGAGTTACACTGAGTTTCAATCAAAACTAAGCATCCTAAAACATTCCTTGAGCTTCCTTGAACGTGTCTGGTTAGTTTATTGCAAGCTTTACTCACACACTGAGCACTTTGGAAGCTTTATTTTAGGTTTCTTTCTTTTCAAATTTCCTCACTGTTTAACCATTGTTTTTGCGCCATTGTTACATATTTGTGATCCTCTTGTTGCATAGATCATTTCTGGTATCATTTGGTGGTTGTTCATGAACTTTTTGTTTGAGCACGTTTTCTTGTTCTTTTCGTTTTTATTTATTTAGGAGTTTTATGGAAAAATAATAGTGTATTCTTGATCCTCTTGATGAGTAGATTAATTTTGGTATAAAGTTTGTTGTTTTTGGTGAGATTTTGACACACCTGTGTATCCACGGTGGCCGGACGCGAGGTTGAAGATGACCAGTGGCTCCGGCCACCACCTGGTATTTCCCTCTGTTTTCCCCTTTCAAAAGGTTAGGGATGATGAGGTGGTTGGCTCTGGCGCATTGGATCCTTTTACTTTTCACTTCAGTGGTCCAGATTAAGACGTATGATGCACCGTCTTTGACCCAGCCACACACAAGCACATTTAAATCAGCTTTTTATTTAATTTATTTTGCCTGCCACGTGTGTTGTTGTATGTCACATGATCTGATGACCTCTTGATCACACGGTTTGGAACTTGGAGTACCATGCGCATTCGTTGACCATACCACACTGGAGTCACACGTTTTATTTTCTTTGTTTTTTTCTGATGGGTTGGGCCTGCTAATGGCACCCCCTTGCTGAGCCCAGGCGCGTTTTGAACTATTCTGGGTTGCTCTTCACACCAAGCTTTTTTTATTTTATTTTCTTTGTATTTTCTTTTTATTTTTCATTTTGCATCTGTTTAGAAATTAAATCATGAAAAATACTTTCAATGACTATAAAATTCCACAAAAATATATTTTGGACTCCTTGAGATGTCCTCTAAATTTAGGATATTTTTATTTTATTTTATGAGTTATTTTTAAATTAAAAAAGGAATTTGTCTTTGGAAGTGTTTTACTTGACTTAAATCTCAAGTTGTTTTGTTCTTGAATTTGTTTCTTTCATTTCCTTTTGATCCAATGAGTAAGATTCAATCCTCATATCAATGATGAGTTGATGAATTTTTGAGGACCATTTTGCCCCTGTTGGTTGAATTTTGAGTTGACTTTTGTTGCCTTTCATTTGACCCTAAACAATCCTCCTTCACAATGGAGTACCCTTGTGAATCAATTTCTATGGTGATGTTGTGAAGTGACTTTGATTGAGATCTTTTGGCCTCTGATTTCCAACACATTTATGAGCTTCTTGCATTTTATTTGATAATTTTTGAATCATTTTCCTATTTTTAGGGTACTTGCAAGTCAAGTTACCCCAAAGGGAGGTTCATACAAACACATTGACCTAGTTTGACTTGGATATGACATTTTTGGATCCTTTGAGTTCTAAATTCCTTTTGATTAATGTTTCTAACATGTTGAGGATGATGCTTGTTCATTTTTAGGTCATTATATTGTGTTTAGATTGTTCTTTTGGTTGCTTACTTTTGAGCTTTCAATTAGGGTTTCTTTGTGAACATGTGTGCTTTCCTTTGGGAATTGGCTTGCACTTCTTTGTGCTTTGTTTTGCTTTGGCTTTTGAGAGCTTTTAGTTTATGTCCCTTTATGTCCAATTACCTAGGAGTGTCATTTAATGTGGCTTGGTCCCTCCTTTGGAGGTACTTGAAGCATGCCTAAAATGATGGAATCCTTGAGGACATTTCTTGGTGATTTCTTTGTGCTTCTTTGTACTTTGCTTGTGATGCTCATGGTTGAGTGTCTATCATGAGTTCCTTGCTGTCCTTATATGATCTCCCATCCTCACTTTGTTTTAGGTTTTGTTTATCTTTCATTTGTGTTTGGTTTTGTGCCTTATGGTTGATGTTGCTTGGTTTAGGCCATTTCATCCCATTTTAGTGCACTTGTGTGTTTCCTTTGGTGCATTTTCTTGTCCTTTCTTCTCTTGCATATTTCATATTGTTGTTTGAGGTTGAGATGAGCTTGTGAGGCTACTTCCCACACCAATTTCCTCCCTCATTCCATGTTTACATTCTTACATGTTTATGTTGTTCTTGTTTCCTCTTTTGTCTCTTTTCCCTTAGGACCTCTAATCTCTCTTGTTCAAGAGGGGTTATGATAGACATTAGGATCTTAACCATGTATGATAACATAGGTAGAATTCCCTTATCTCAATCTTAGGATCACCATTGTATGACAACTTTAGGTTTGAGTTTAGTCCCCCTTTAGTTTGTGCCTTTCTCTTCTCATCTCCTAAACAATCCAAAACACCTAATAAAGGTTAATGAATATTGTACGTTACGAGCCTTAAGCTACTTGGGAAATGGTTGTTGAAGGGCTTCCTTTCAATGGCTTGATTGTTTAGTATAGCATCCTTTGGATGATATGCGACACATTCACTCCTAAGTCATAGTCTCTAGTGCAATATGAATTGCAAACCAATTCAAAAACACTTCTCCTCTAAAAAACACAAAAAAACAAAATCATTCAAACTTCGTTTTGCCCTTTGGGGATTTTAACTTTGGAAAACCATTTTCATAACAAGAGTGTTGTTAACTCTTAGTTCTATCACAAAAAATAACGCTTAAGTCTCCAATGGTCGAGCTGCATACACCAAACTGCTAGAACTGATTGTTAACCCTACTCGCCTAAAAACATTTGAACAAGCCTGTGTTTCTGTAGTAGCCCGAACTACGTTTGCTCTGATTTCTCGTACCAGAAGAGGATACGTAGGCACAAAAAGCGATGTCTTGGAGAGAAACCTCCCCCACCTTTCCCCCGTAGTTAGCCGAACTACGTTGACTCTGACTTCTCATTCCAGATGAGATACGTAGGCACAAAGCGTCGTTGCTTTGCCGAGTCATTTCTTTTTCTTTTTGTCCTCAAGCCTGTAGTTAGATAGTTGCAATCACCCTTTTAGATAGACAACAAGCGTGGATCTCGTCGAGTACGACGGACGTGAGGGGTGCTAATACCTTCCCCTTACGTAACCGACTCCCGAACCCGAGATTTGGTTGCGATGACCGATCTTATCCCTCTTTTCATTAGGTTTTCTCTGAGTGTTTCCTTTCCCTCTCTTGGGATAAATAACACACGGTGGCGACTCTTCTGTCATTGTCGACCTCGATTTTCGCAGTAGCGACAATTACCACAAGTGTCTGTGCATCATTTTGCATATCCTTCTCTGACCAAAAATACAAAGACATCACCTATCCCTTGTTCCTAACCCGAAGTTGACTTCCCGACGCTCATGTTGAGCCTGTGGGAGCTGTGAAGCATTTGAAGCAAGAGGAACGTAGATGCCTAGAAAGACCATTTAGATGAAGCAAGAGGAACGTAGATGCCTGGAAAGTCCATTTAGACGAAGCAAGCTGGGGTAGCTACGTCAAGAGAACAACCGCCAGAATGTTAATTCCCCACCAGGATTTATTATGGAAACTAATCCACTGTATGATCTTCTACCTGATGAAGATCTTCCACGAGTAAGCATTGACTGATCCCATGAAGTAAAAGTTTTGTGTCATTAAGGAGAAACTTCAGGCTATGAAAGTGCACGATATGCCCGAGCTCAATGCTGCTGATATATGAGTAGTAGTAGACTTGGTAATTCCTCTGAAATTCAAAGTACCCAACTTCGAGAAGTACACGGGATTTAGTTTCCCGAAGCGTCATTTGGTGATTTAATGTCAAAAAAACAACCTCTTACACTCATGATGATAAATTGATGATTCAAGACAATATGAGTAGGGCGTCTTTAAGTTGGTACATGGACTTAGAAAGAAGTTGTATCCGATCATGGAGGGACTTAGCTAGCGCTTTTCTAAAAGCATTACCGGTACAATCTGGACGTGGCTCCTAGTCGCATACAATCGCAAATCCTACCTTAGAATAACAATGAATCCTTTAAGGAATATGCACAGCGGTGGAGAGAATTAGCGACCAGAGTGCAACCACCACTATTGAACAGGGAATTGATCGACATGCTCATAAACATTCTGCATGGCTCTTATCTCGAAAGAATGGCTGGCAGTGCACCGTCAAGTTTCTCTGACCTTATGATAATAGGAGAACGCATCGAAAGCTACCTAAAGAGTGGACAAAACCAAGACACCTCAAGTACTCAGGCCAGTGAGACTGAATCCCCTAGCAATTCCCAAGAGGAAGAAGAGGATGAAACAGATGCAGTCATAGCAAATATTGAGTATTCCCAGGGTACACCAACAAAACCTTATGGTCCCCCATCTTCTCAATATTTATCATTTCTAGTGCCATGTTATGGGAAACCAGCCGTGCCTAAAGCTTTATCCCAGAAACCATGGATTGCTCCTTGTTTGAATCAACGTGCTCATGACCAAGGGTATCAGCGTCAGAATCAACATAGGCCTCGCAACAATTTAGAAAGGAGGAATACTTATCTTCATCTAGTTCCTATGTCATACAATCATCTTCGCCCGCATCTGATTCAAAGCTTGCCTTTGGAGCCTAAGACTCACAAGTCGTTGCCAGAACCATACCCTCTTCGGTACAATCCCAATAAGCACTATGGATGCCATGTTGGATCAATGGGGTATCTTACTGAAGATTACAAAGCCTTCCAAGCTAAAGTGCAACATCTAATTGACGAAGGTTACATATCCTTTCCAGAAGAGCAGCGCGAAGCTACTGCTATCGTCAACAACAATGGTCAGGGGCAAGGGTCTACCTCAAGAATTTCAGTTCCTGCCCCCAATTCTTATGAGATGAAAATGAATTTCGCTACCGTAGCTGAAGGAATCACTTCTCAACCAATCCCAGTGCGTGGAGTTACTGTTGGAGTTATCCCATAGGCCCAACCCACTGTTGTTCAGATTCCTTTTCCTCATACATAAGAGAATTTGTTGGATCAGTATGATAACGTGCAAAGCTACCATGCTGCTATCCCTATTGCTAGTCCTGTTTCTACTCAGGATTCAGAAGCTATCAAGATGTGTCGTGATCTAGCTGAGAAACTCCGAGTCATGGAGGGGCACAACTCAAACTCTCTTAGTGCTATAGAATTGTTCTTGGTTCCTGATGTTTCTATTCCTCCCAGGTTCAAAGTGCCAAAATTCTCAAAGTAAAAAGGTCTCAGCTGCCCAAGTATTCATCTGAAGATATACTGTCTCAAGATGGTTGCCTGTGCTAGAGACGAAAAGCTAATGATCCATTGCTTCCAAGGCAGCTTGTTTGGAGCACCACTCGAATGGTATATGCAGCTGGAGCGTAAAAGGGTGTGCACTTGGGCTAAGCTAGATGATGCATTTGTCAAACAATATACATACAACACTGACATTGCTCCGAATCGCACTCAACTTCAGAGTATGGCTAAAAAAGACAACAAATCTTTCAAGGAATACATGCAACAATAGAGAGAGCTAGCTGCAAGGGTACATCCACCTTTGGTCGACCGTGAACTGATTGACATATTCATGGGTACCTTACAAGCCCAATACTATGAGAAACTAATCGGTAGTGTCTCTGTTGGATTCTCTGACTTAGTGATCGGCGGTGAGAGAATTGAAGAAAGGCCTGAAGAGCGAAAAAGATCCAAGGAGGTTTTAGTATTCAGGCTAGGGCCAAAAATCCTTTCAACGGATACAAGCAGAAAGAGGGCGAAACGAATTTCGTCTCTATGCAGAAAGGGCAAGCTCCTCAACATGATTCAGCTCCTATGCCTTATCAAAACCCTTACTTCCAGTATCCGTATGCTGCTGCTACGCAATATGCTCAAATGCCTTGTCATCCAGCTGTTCAAGCTCCAACGCCTCAGCAACAGGCTCCTCAGCAACAAGCCTATAACCAGCAAGGATATTAATATCATCCTCAGCAACAACAACTGCAAGATGCCGCAAAGTGCTCGCCAACGACGTCAGCTTAGTCAACAGAGAACGCGGAAGCCAGATAGAGTCTTTGACCATCTGCCCGTGCCATATGCTAATATCTTTGCTCAGTTACTGGAGAAAAAGGCTACCGTTCCGAGAGATTTGGCTCCCCCAACTGTTATTCCTGCTGACTATGATACAAATGCTCATCATGAGTTTCACAAGGGTGCTCCAGGTCACACCATTGAGAATTGCAAGGCTTTTAAACACAAGGTTCAAGAAATGATCGACAAGAACGCTACCAACTTCAACGGGAAGTCTCAAAATGTCAACAATCCAATGCCACCGGCCAGCTAATACCAGCATCAGATTAAGTCCAGTCAAATCAAGTTTAGTTTCTTGAAGAAGGCAGTCATAAGGCCATTTCATCTTTTTTCTCTCTTGTACTTTATCTTCATTTGTTTAAGTGTTGCGTGCTTTGAACATTGTTATTCGTATTTGGTTTTCATTAATGTATTATTTAGTTACAATTGTATTCACTCATTATTTTTCACTTACCACGAATCACAGACACATTTTTTCCCACTTCACTCTTTACCAACTGTTGTTTAGCATGATTGGAGGGAGGATGACGAAAATGAAATAAACATAATTGCAAACTATATGCTTTCAGACTGAATCTCATCAATGACGTACAAGCATTGTTTCAATTCCCCAAACACTGGAGATATAAGGAGTTAATCCCTGGTAAACCCCTTCGAGCCTAGAAGTAGCAGTTTCCTTCGGATATTCAGAACCTTTACACTCAACCTGGAACATGGTAGTGTTCAGTTAATCCAACTACGCACTCAAATCGCAAAGCAAAATCCAAGAGACGGACGGTTGTTCATCAACGACCCATGACATGGCAGTCACAATCCTCCAAAAAAATCAAAAATTGAAAGCCTGCTAAGTTAAGCACCTCAATGGAGACTTAGACAAAAATCAAGGCAGTCCCGATGGATCTGACAAGCAAAGTCAATCCATGCAAAAGTTAGGGATCAAAAACAAAATCAAAATAGGTTCTCGAACCCTCAACAAAAACAAAATAAGCTTCAGTGACCACCATACCAAATCAACAGGGTCACTGACATCCATCAACACTACACTAAAGTGACTGCCATCTCAGGCAAATCTTGAACCATCAAGCATACACCGTCAAGACAAACATGTGCAAAATTAACTAAACATAGGACTAGAGATCATCAAGAAGAAGGGGTGGGTACAAATCATACTTTGAGCCTAATATCCTTTGTTTCATGAACCGTGAACCAAACCACGTTACAATCCTTAAAAGACCTAATTGAGGCGAGGCTCATTCTGAAAGCGTACTATTGTAAGGTTGCGTAAATTGAGTCCTCACGTATTTGCTAAACATCAACGTTGGTGTCACTATCCTTTCTATATCTTTCACCAATCAAATTAACACAATGTCTGGGCTAATGGTTCATTCGTCTTTCACTATCACAACACTTCAATAAACGATAAATGCTTCAAAACGTGCATGAACTTTGCATTAATATTTACCATTTATGAATGTACAATTGTAATTGCAAATTAGTGCTAGACATCAAAGATGATCCAACAAGGGGAAACCAAATAGGAACTTGACTTCCAGTGGCTGACACGAAGCGAAGTTACTTCAAAACCCACAGGCTGGGGCAAATCATTCAACAACTCGAGCAAGGGCAAGTCATCTCAAAAAGCATCAAAGTTCAACTTCAACTTCAAAACTGATTAATCAGAGGTAGACTATTGCCATGTCCAGACTGGGGCAAATCAGGTCATGCGACCATCAAGCAGAGTTGTGATCTTCTCTGAAGCAGATTCACGACAAACCACCAAGTGCTCAGACTTGGGACATCCAGAGCATTTTCGTCTACTTCAATCATGGCGTCTTCAACGAACTGTGTGTCAAGGAAGTCAATCCCTCCCCCCACCCAAAGTCCAATCCGTATTGGAAACTAACAAAAGTCCACCAAACTAGCGTCCTCCACCTGCATTTCCAATCACCTGTCTACAATCATATGCATCATGCGCATTGCATTCGGTATCATAAGCGTCTTGTATCATATGTATACCCTAAACCATATCATACTTCCCCAGCTCTTGCATCTCCGCTCACTAGCATTTTGCATTTACATTTCCATTCCATATGGAATATCATTATCATTATGAATTAGCATACGCAGGTCCAGGTCTAGGATCAATCTCACAGATTCTCCAAGACTATCTTTAGCCCAATCAGGGGCATACTTTGCAAGACCGTGGGTGTTCCCCATGAAATTGTTCAACCTTTTATTGGGCAAATTCAACGACACATCAAAGAAAGATTTATCCCAGCCAGGGACAACTTTTTCAAGACCATAGGCATCTCCCATGATGTTATTTCAACTTTGTGGTTGATCAGAATTGCAAGACGATCTTCTTCCCTGTTAGGGGCATCTTCTTCAAGACTGTGGGGGTTCCCCACTAAGTTGTTTCAACCTTGTGGTTGATAAGATCTCAAAAGCAAGATTCAGCCCAGTTAAGGGCATATTCTTCAACACATGGGCTTCCCCCACGAAGTTGTTCAACCTTTTGTTGGGCAAACTCGAGAGCTTCAGAGCAACCATCAGCCTGGTCAGGGGCATCTTCTGCAAGACCATGGGTGTTCCCCACAGATTTGTTCAACCTTTTGTTGGGAAAATTCAAGAGTTTCAAAGCGACATTCGGCCCAGCCAGGGGCATCTCGTTTGAAGCCGTGAGTGTTTGTCACGAAGTTGTTCAAACTTTTGTTGACCAAGATCGAGAGTTTTAAAGCAAAATCAGCCCAGTCAGGGGCATCTTCTCCAAAGTTCATGGGCGTTCCTCATGAAAATGATTTCAACCTTTTGTTGTCAAAGCTATGACCCCCAAACTAGTCAGTGGGCATTCCCCGTTGATCTTATCTCAATCCAATCTTCCTCTTGGGCATTCCTCAGTGTGTTTGTCTCCAGCCAACTTGACCTTTTGTCAATCGCCTTACTATCATCCTTTTGGTGATATTCGAACCTCAACAATTCAACCTAGCTTGCATCCTTTTAGTGTTAGTTACCTCCAGGATTGGGAAGTTATTATCATCCTTTTTGTGATAGTAACTTATGTGTTTCGCTCTATCATCCTTTTGATGATGGGTCTGTCATCCTTTTGATGCCAGATTGTGCGAAAGTTCTCCATTATCCTTTTGGAAATGGGTCCTCTAACATCCTTTTGGTGTTAGGACTATGTGTGTTTCACTCTATCATCCTTTTGGTGCCAGATTGTGCGAATGTTCTCCATTATCCTTTCGATAATTGGCCCCTACATCCTTTTGGTGTCAGGGCTTCATGTGCGTGTGTTCTCTATCATCCTATTGGTGATAGGTCCGTCATCCTTTTGGTGTCAGAGGCATGTCAACTATCATCCTTTTGGTGATAGGCTTGTCATCCTTTTGGTGTCAGGTTTTCTCTGTTATCATCCTTTTGGTGATAACGACCTTCGCAAAATATACAGTATTTCATTTCCCAAACACTTTCTTTCTTTTTGGATAAATTCAGGGTTTTCTTCATATCTAAGTGTCTCCTACCTTGAAAGGAAGAACGTCGCAATAGTTCATCTTACTCGATTTAAGCCAATTAGATAGGGGCATCTGTCATACCCCAAATTTGTCCTATCTATGTATATTTTCATCTATGCGTCCACCCTCTAATTATTATTAAAAAAAACCAAAAAAAATATAAGTATGTTGTTTCTGCTTGTTGTTCATGTTGATGCAAGGTTGAATTCAAAGTACCAAGTCAAGTGTGTGTGGTATTGATTGAGATTCATATGGTCTGACCTGATCTTGGTCAGACAAGTTTTATTTCAAGAATCGAGGCCAGGGTTAAAGATTTATACGTGGGGCTGAGAATTCAATTAGGGTTTTGTGCGACATTTTGAAAGTTTTTATCTCCATTCATAATCCCTCTATTTGTAAGGCATGATTCTTGACCAAGATGGTTTACAGTGAAGTCTTGGGTTTATCGGTATGCAAATGGCAAAGTTCAAGGATTGATTCAATGATGGATTCATTTCGATTCAAGGTTTTGATTCATTTCAAATTCAAGATGGATTCATGTATTATCACAATCGTCAAGGATCAATTTGAGTTATTTCTTTCTTCAAATAAAGAAGTCAAGAATATTGGAAATTGGTTTTGAGTGCAATTATTTGATTCAACTCAAGTTTGTCATTAATTTGAAAAAACTCCAAGCGCTTATCATCATAATTCAAGTTCCTATCACTACGAAAAATCAATTGCAAAAATATATTCAAGGAGTTCATATTCTTTTCACAAAAAGGCTTATTTTATTTATTTTGTACCATCTTTTATTGTTACAAGCCTAATTCAAAAAAAAGAGAGAACTACTTTTGTGAAGGCTCATTACATTTTGTTGTACCCAAAACAAGGTAAAAAAAAGAAGCTAACCATTCCATACCCAATGCTTTAGTTACACCATGTGAGAAAAAAAAGGAGAACGTTTGATTGAGTCACATGACACCACACAAGTAACCTCTAGCAAGACCTACAGTAGTTGGTGTCGCTACTGCGAAAATCGGCGCCGGCTAAACAGAAGAGTCGCCACCGTGCGTTATTTATCCCACGGGAGGGAAAGGAAACGCTCAGAGTAAACCTCGCACAACACGGGAAAGGTATGGTCGTCGCAACCAAAACCTGGATTCGGGAGTCGGTTACGCAAGGGGAAGGTATTCGCACCCCTCACGTCCGTCGTACTCGACGGGATCCACGCTTGTTTTCGGGTATGGATTGTTATTCTATCTAAACTATAGGTCAAGGGTTAAAGAAAATAAAATGAAAGTAAAAATGACTCGGCAAAGTATCGCACTTTATGCCTACGTATTCCCGTCTAGAACGAGAAATCAGAGTCAACATAGTTCGCCTACCTACGGGAAAGGAGGGGAAGGTTGCTCGCTAGGATATCGCATCCTATGCCTACGTACTTCCACACAGCATGGAAGATCAGAGCAAACGTAGTTCGGGCCACGTACGACACAAGTCTGTCCTTGATTGATTTTATTCCTTTTGAAAAAGGGTTTCTTGATTAGCAGTCCCGGCGGACAAAAATGACGTTTTGATGAGTTCACATTCTTTTACGAAAGAAGTGTCTTTTATTGTGTTTGAAATCTTTATGTGTTTTTCTGCTTGTTTTGAGAAAGAAAGAGACAGAACTCTAACCTACGGTTGCGAAGGGAATCAAACTAACCTAATGTTATCATGCATGGGTTAAGGCCTAGTGTCTATCATGCTCCTCTACTGCACAGAGAGAAACAGAGATCCTACGGGATAGGCAGAAACAGAAACAATACCAGATATATACAGTAAAGTAGTAAAATGCATGGATGCAACAATACAAGCGAGGCAAGGGAGTCCCACTCAACCTCGAACCTAGAAAACAATAGGCAAAAGTGAACAGGCTTCACTTTCAACCCAGCAGGGTAAACAGCAAACAATACAGTTCAGAAAACCAATCAATACATCAGCAAATGAAATACAACAGCAAAAGAAACAGCATCAGCAGCTCTGAATCAACATCTAGCTTCAAGTAATCTCCAATCAGCTACAGGCTTCAACAAGCCTCAATCTCCATCTTCATGGCCTTCAGACAAGGGCTTTGATCATCAGTCTTCCATCTGCAATGGCTTTTCTTCATGCTCAAACCTCCCAGATGAGGGATCAGTCACAAGAGTGAATTGGGTGTTAAGCAATCAGTTGACTACCAAGGGTGGTGAACAGACTGCTTCTAACACAAGAGACATTTTCTCTCAAGAGTTCTATCTCATAGACACTGTCACCAAGCCTTCCAAAGGAAGGGGGTGAGTGTCTTAGAGAGACTCTGAATCACAGAGAGGAATGGATGCAGACAAGGCAATCCATGTTTGAGAAATAAGCTTTCTAATCTAGAGCTCTGCCTAGCTCCTAAACCCTAATCTCCTCAGCAGCTGCTAGCAAGAACCTCCTCTCCAACTCTGACAGTTGATCTTCAACTTCTGGATCTTCAATGGTCTCCATCTTCACAAGTCTTCAGCTTCCCCAGGGCCCCAGACAAACCCAATACCCAAACAAACAAGCACCAATCCCCAGAGGGCACACCATACCAGACAACAGATATACAGACAGTAATAATAGCAGTAGGGGAATCCTGACTTTTTCTAAGGGATCTAGTAACTACCCATAGCCCCTATAGTCCCATAACTAATCTAGTTAAATCCTAAATCCTAAGGGAAATGAAATCAAACTTCTTAAGTTGTCACCTAAAACCCTAGTTTTGTTCATGATGTTCAAACCTATTTTAATCACCTAAAATTAATCTCTAAAAATGGGAACTAAAATATTTCTACAAGTTGAATATCTCATCTAAACAATATAAAAAGAATGACCAAAAAATATTAAAGCATGTAAGAGAACAAAAATCATTAAAATGATACATGAAATGAATCTATTTAAAAATGCCATTTATTAAGAAAATATGGAAAAAATATGAAATAAAAATAAAAATGAAATTTTATTTGATGAAAATTTTCTAGACATTTTAATGAAAATGATGTAAAAAGAATGAAGTGAAATGCATTTTTTATGGATTTATTATGAATTTTCAAAGTTGATGAAAAATTAAAATGGAATTAAAAAATAAAATTGAATTAAAATGAGGGAGGGGGGTTAGAATAGCAGATACGCCCAGTTAATAATCCAGGATGGGCCAACAATGGGGGTGCGCATAGCAACTTGAGTTAGGCCCAGAAAACACTCAGAATTGATGAAAATAAAAAGCGAGCTGGGGGGTGAAACTAGCAGTGAAATCACGTTCAATATGGAATTGGGCCTATTACTGGGGGTGGGATTAGCACAAACTACTCAGGCCCGCCCGTTTCAATTAATGAAACGGCGCGTTTTGGCCAAACTCCATTTCCCTCCAAATTCAGATTAAATAATAGCCATAGGATCTCCTTCTAAGTCAAAAGTCCAACGCGCATTGAACGGACACGATTGTGTCTTCTTCCTTTGATCATTCAAGAGCTAGGGTTTCCCTCCATAGCCACCATGCACGAGCAACCTTCACCTCATCTGTTCTCCCTCTCCAATCCATGAAATGCCACGCCACAAAAATGAAAAATGCTCAGAATTCTTCCCTCTACAATCCTATGGTCTCATCTTGCTTTGAAACTCAACACATCAACAAACCCGCGCGCCACAAACTCTGGTTATCATGAGATTACTCTGAGATGCACCATGATAATTCTCCCTCAAACCTATCCTAATCTGCTCTATGCATCATGGTGATTAACCTGCGCTATCAAGCTAGGATTCTAATGCACTAACCTAAGAGTTTCACCTCCTAACAGTTTATGGCACCTGCTAATCAACATCACCAAACCTCTCCAAATTCACCCTAACTGTTCTACTAACCTCCTACATTGCATCTAAACTAATAAAATCATGCCTAACTAACTGGATCAAGCAAATCGAATGAAAACATACCTGGTGCAAAAGCTTGAAAACAGCTATGGAAGATTGAGGATCTGAGGCTTTTGAGACTTGGATCTTGATCTACACACTCAACACTCAATTCTGTATGCAATATTTTGGAGCTTCCTGGCTTGAATTATGCTGTCCAATGGAAACTTCAACTTTGATGTTCTTGAAAGAAGTACTCGAAAATGGATCCTAACCACCTTGTTCTTGATTGAATTATACTCTATGATGATGAATCAGTGTGAGAAAGTTGATTATGATGAAGATTTGGTGAAGAATTTGTGAGATTGGAATGAAACTTCAATGAAAAAGAATGTGAAAGCTTGTGAAATTCTTGGTGAAAATGAAGCCAACCCTTGCTAAATTCTCATTTCATGAATATATAGACCTCATATGAACATTCTAGATCCATCTTGCACATTCCCTTGTTTTCCAACTTTGATCCATTTTGGTTATGTTTCTTCAATTACAAGTAACCAAAGATAACTTTCTTTTTTCCTTCTAAACTCAAAAAAGTGTTTGAACCATTGTTCTTAGAATTGTTTTTCCATTCAAAATCATATATTGGAAGTCTCCATTTGGACTCATAAATCTCCCAAACCATTTTCCATCTTGAATTTATTCACTTTATAAGCCATTTTAGTTCATATTTTGACCAATTATGCAACTCCATGTTATGAGCTTCTCCAATAATTTGTGACCTTCTTTCTAGACTTAAAATCCCATTTGGAGCAAGTTTGATGTTGTAAGTTTTTCCATTTGAGGCCTCCTTGTATGAGTTTTGGACATAGGTTAAAATGACCTGTAATTCACAAATGCCCAAAATACCCTTTGCTTGCCAAGACCATAAGTTGAGTTCTACACATCATATGAAGGCATACCATACCATTCTAGAAAGCTAAGACAATGAGGAACAATTCTTATGTTGACCAAGAATTCATTTGAAATCTCCTTGAGGGGTAAAACTAGCTTGGAAGTCAAGTCACTTTCACAGACAAAAATTCAGATACCCCAGATGACCTGTAACTTGCAAGGACCATAACTTGAGTTCTATAAATCTCCTTGAGGTCTTCCACCACTAAAATTAAAGGTCTTGAGATCCTCTACAAGTTTCATGTTGGCCAAGAAGCCATTTGAAGCTAGCATTTTGACTTATCTTGCTTGGAAATTTGACCTAAACTAGGGAATTTTACAGAGAAACCCTAATTTAGTAACTCCTCTTCTCCTTGATTTCTCTTGAATTCTCCTTGTCATATCTCCATATCCTTCTTCATATGTCCAATGATGAACCCCACATCTCTCCAATAGACTTGAATGCCCTTTAAAGCCAATCAATTGACCTAGGGTTGACCCAGATGAAACCCTAGTTGACTGTCTTCAACTGTAGCTCTTGTGCTCTCATCAATGACTTGTCTCCTTCTCCAAATGGCTTTCTAAGTCTCTCATAAGGTCTAGACACTCTCCATGCCTTCAACTCACAGCTCACAACCCTCTTGCTGACCCTCAGATGCCCTCAGCTAGGAGATGGACTCAAGGCTTGATCTGCTGAACTCTTTACTTTCAAATTCTTGCCTGATGACTTGAATGAGATTGAATTGGGATAATGACCTCTTGATAGGCCTCTAGAGATGAGAATAATGATTGGTCCCCTGTTGAATGACTTGCTATGCTTATGCTATGCAGATGGTTAGTCTATGTACATGACTCTATATGCAAATGCTAATGATATTAAAACATAAACCAAGTGAATAAGGTTGGGCAAATTTTAGGGTGCAACAGCTGCCCCTATTCAAGCGACTTGGACCCGATTGGGTGAAGAGCCCGGAGCCTTCAGACATTCGCGGTACGAGACGATTGAATACTAGTGAAACCAGAAATTTGCCAACCGCAGAACTAAATTGCGCTCCTGCTTGAGGAATGACATTCATCAGCTGAATCTGACTGCTACAGCAACCCACTGATCTTGCGCGACCGTGCTGGGGATTGTCTTCATCGTCCTGAAGAGGATTCTGTCATCACAGATTGCTTGCTTGCTTGTCCACGTTAGGACTCTGTCCGTCGTCGATACGAAGAAATCTCAACTAAACCTGTCCACGTTAGGACTCCATTTGCTGTTAACCCAGAAAAATCTCGGCAACTCCGCTGGGGATAACTCGTCTGCATTTCCATAAACTGAATCATCCACGTTAGGAATAAAACACTTCCACGCTAGAAGTAACACCTGTCCACGTTAGGAATAACATCGTCCACGTTAGGAGTAACGCCTATCCACGTTAGGAATAACATCATCCACGTTAGGAGTAACGCCTATCCACGTTAGGAATCGTCTTTTCTGTATCTGTCCACGTCAGGACTAAACTTTTCATCTTTCCACGTCAGGAAGCACTCTTCTTTCAGCGTAAGGAGAACTATATCAATCTGTCCACGTAAGGACTCCAATACCACTTGACATGTCCGCGTCAGGACTTCCATCTTTCCACGTAAGGAATTCAGCTTTGGTTCTGAACCTGTCCACGTCAGGACTCAACTTTCCATATAAGGGGTACATCATTCCTCCACGTCAGGAGTCCTGAATCTATCCCCGTAAGGACCCCAATTTTTTCACGTAAGGAGAAAATCTTTTTTTTTTCACATCAGGAATAACTTCTTTGATCTGTCCGCGTCAGGACTAAACTCTTCCACGTCAGGAATTAATCGTGATATGTCCGCGTGAGGACTCAATCTTTCCACGTAAGGAATAAACTCGTCTTTCCACGTAAGGAAACCACTTTTCTTCCACGTAAGGAATGCTCTTGATGTGTCCGCGTCAGGACTCTGATCTTTCCACGTAAGGAATACCAACTTCTTTCCGATTTGTCCGCGTCAGGACTCATTTTTCCACGTAAGGAATGTCATCTTAATCCATCCGCGTAAGGACTTCACTCTTTCCACGTCAGGAATGCTGTCATTTCCACGTAAGGAAACTATCTTTTTCCACGTAAGGAATCATCTTTTTCCACGTAAGGAATCACTTCTGTTGATATGTCCGCGTAAGGACTACATCGTCCACGTTAGAACCCATTTCTCCTCATTAGGAATAATAATTTCTTTGATTTGTCCACGTCAGGACACTGATCTCGTCTTGATTTGTCCACGTTAGGACTCAGGCGTCTTCGACCCGCTGAGGAAATAAAACTTGTCCACGTAAGGACTCCCACCCTCGACCCACTGGGGAAATAACTTGTCCACGCCAGGACACCAACACAAAGAGTAATCACTTTCGTCAACGTCATGACCTCCCATTCCACTAATTTCGAGAACCCGAATCTGCCCACGATAGGACTAACACACCTCACCAATCCAGGGAAATAAACCTGTCCACGTTAGGACGCCCACTTCTGAAGAAATCCCGTCAATATAGGAATAAACTGTCCACGTTAGGATTTAGTTCTCCAATGATCCTCACCCATAAACTTCTTAGCACTGACGTGACAGCGACTTTGAGATGAACTCTACTGGGGATGTCTGAAAACCAACTATCGGACGCCTGCTCTGATAACCGGCGGTGGCCTCTGAAATTCTGATTCATGGGACCCGTTGATGACAAACAAACTCTGCTTGGGGATAAGAAGACACTTATCCTGACAACTCTGGTGGGGAAAACACGAGAAATTTGCCTAAATGACCCTGTTAGAGACAAAGAGAATCTCATCATGCTGACTCTGTGGGGGAATACTGCCGAAACTGACATTATCACTGGATGTCTCATGCCGAGATCTTGAATGTTTGATTGTTCATTTGAGCAAGAGCTCTCTTCCTCTGAACTGCTAGAGTACAGAACCTGCTTCAGCAAAATAAATGCTGGAAGGATAATGCCGACTCCGCCGGGGATAGCCAGATGCTACAGAATTATTCCAGCGAAATAAATGCTGGAATGGTGAAGTCGACCCTGCTGGGAAATTGGGAACTCAAACCACACACCTTGCTGAAGTAACCCACTACTGGGGAATATAACTTTGCTGGGGAATAGCAGATGCGCATAGTTCGATCGGACTTTCTGCTGGAACGTGAACTGATATCACCCGTATCTCCGACAAAATAAATGACAGGACCCACCATCAACTCTGCTTTGGAGAGTCTTGATTTTCGAATTCCACTGGAAGGAATGAACACTTGCTGAAAAGAGAACTCCGCTGGGGATGGGATGATTCTCTTGGGGAAAATAACTGACTCCGCTGGAGGAGAGTGCATGACCCTGCGGGGAAAGATGAACCTATCTGAATACATCCTTACGATCCTGGAATCGCCAAACTCTGCTGAGGACGAATAACTTTTCTGGAGCACACTCTTTGGATAAGCTACGGCTAGCCAGGGAATTCTATCCTTCTTCAGGAAAAACATGCATGACCTGCGTGAAGATCGAGTCTTTCGTTATCGCAATCTTTTGATCACCTTCCTCGTATGGTTATGAAACCTGCAACAACACAACAAAACGAGGCAAGCCTATACAACCAAATCAATTCAGGTTAGTGACGTTACACTCAGTTAATTCAAAGCTTTAACAATTGTTGGCAAGGGCCAGTGATGTTATACTCATGCTAGCTTCAATAAACTTAGGCGTTTTATCATGCACAAAACAGTAAGGAACAGGCATCAAGTACTGAATAACACATTTTCATTGATTGGGCCCCTGAATGGGCGGAGTTTTTGTACACGGGATGTAACTCCTGAAAAGAGGAAGCTACGCAAAGCAAATACATAAGTATGCAAGTATGCACAAGAAGCATAAATATTTTGACAAATTAAATTTTGTACACATGTCGGCAATTGGATGCAGATGAACACCACGAACTGATCCTCCCATGACTCGTCCGACTCTAATACTTTCCCGGTATCCCCACTTCTGAAGAGGTTGTATCCGATAACTGACTTCTCAAATATATTCTCCCGCATTGATGCTCATTGCAATATCAAATTCGGACCGCAGTCATTTGCTTTTCACATCCCTAACTTTTGCGTGAACCGCCCTTTACGGGTTTTCAGTTCACCGGGATACCCCTTTTTGCCGAAGCCGCCCAGTGTAGGTTTTCGACTTCGCGGGTGTACATTTTTCAATTTTATCCCTAATTTTTGCCCGAACCTTTCATTCTGTTTTTGGTTCGCCAGGATGCCCCATTTTTGCCTGGACTCTCATTTTTTTTTGTCCAGCGGGTCTATTTCAAGCAAAGTATTTTTTAACTGCGTCCGAATTCACAGGTGATGCAAAGTCTTCTCCGTCCATGGTGGACAACAACAACGCTCCTCCTGAAAAGACTTTACTGACAACGTATGGCCCTTCGTAGTTGGGGGTCCACTTGCCCCTGTGATCTGCTTGTGGCGGGAGAATCCTTTTCAGCACAAGGTCGCCCGTCTGAAAGCTTCGCGGAAGTATCTTCTTGTCGTACGCTTTCTTCATTCGTCTTTGGTACAAACGACCGTATGCCAGAGAAGCTAGCCTCTTCTCATCCATCAAACTCAGTTGGTTCAACCTATTCGTCACCCATTCTGCCTCGTCCAGCTGAACGTCTCGCAATACCCTCAGAGAAGGGATCTCAACTTCCAATGGTAATACCGCCTCCATTCCGTATACCAACGAGAACGGAGTTGCCCCGGTTGATGTGCGTACCGTCGTACGATAACCGTGCAAAGCGAAAGGTAGCATTTCATGCCAATCTTTATACGTCACCACCATTTTCTGGACGATCTTCTTGATGTTCTTATTGGCCGCTTCGACAGCGCCATTCATCTTGGGTCGGTAAGGGGAGGAGTTGTGATGTTCGATCTTGAAATTCTGACAGAGCTCCTTCATCATTTTGTTGTTCAGATTTGAACCGTTGTCCGTGATTATCCGCTCGGGAATCCCATATCGGCAAATGATATCTCTCTTGATGAATCTAGCCACCACTTGCTTCGTTACATTTGCGTAAGACGCCGCTTCCACCCACTTGGTGAAATAATCGATTGCTACTAGAATGAACCGATGCCCGTTAGAAGCCGTCGGCTCGATCTTTCCGATCATATCGATTCCCCACATCGAGAATGGCCATGGAGATGACATCACATTTAAAGGGCTCGGAGGCACATGTATTTTGTCAGCATAGATTTGGCACTTGTGGCACTTCCTTGCGAACTTGAAACAATCAGTTTCCATCGTCAGCCAAAAGTAACCTGCCCTCAGCAGTTTTCTCGTCATAGCATGCCCACCAGCATGCGTACCAAAGGCACCTTCGTGAATTTCCTCCATGAGAAGCTTTGCCTCTTTTTCATCTACACAACGCAACAACACCAAATCGTGGTTTCTTCTGTATAAGACGCCATCCGGGTTCAAATAGAAATTGCCCGCTAATCTCCTGAGAGTCTTCTGATCTTGACTGGATGCCCCAGCCGGATACTCTTTATTCTTCAGGAAATTAAGGATATCGAAATACCACGGTTTGTCATCAGATGCTTCATCAATAGCAAATACATAAGCTGGCCTGTCCAACCGAGAGATAGTGATTTGGGGAGCTTCGTTCCAGAAGTTGACCTTGTACATGGAAGACAAAGTGGCAAGGGCGTCAGCCATTTGATTCTCTGCCCGCGGCACGTGATGCAATTCAACCTTGTCGAAGAAAGGCAACAATCTCCTTGCATAATTCATGTAATGTATCAAATTGGGCTGACGTGTCTCCCATTCCCCTTTGATCTGATTCACTACCAGAGCTGAGTCTCCGTATACGTCTAAATGTTTGATTCGCAAATCAATGGCTTCTTCAAGCCCCATTATACAAGCTTCGTATTCGGCCTCATTGTTGGTAACGGCAAAGGTCAATCGGGCAGTAAACGGGATGTGCGACCCGTGTGGCGTGGTGATAATTGCCCCCATTCCGCTACCGTAAGCATTCACAGCTCCGTCAAATATCATCTTCCATTGGGACCCCGGCTCTGGTCCTTCGTCTGGTAACGGCTCTTCACAATCCTTCATCTTGAGATACATGATATCCTCGTCAGGAAAATCAAATCTCATTGATTGGTATTCTTCAATAGGCTGCTCCGCCAGATACTCAGACAGCACACTCCCCTTTATAGCCTTTTGCGAGACGTATTGGATATCATATTCAGTCAAGACCATCTGCCAACGGGCAATTCTACCTGACAACGCCTGCTTTTCGAATACATATTTGATTGGATCCATCTTCGAGATGAGCATGGTTGTATGATTCAGCATGTACTGCCTCAAACGCTTGGCGGCCCAGGCTAGCGCGCAACACGTTTTCTCCAGCATTGAGTATCGAGATTCACAGTCTGTAAATTTCTTGCTCAGATAATAGATCGCATGCTCTTTTCTCCCCGTCTCGTCGTGTTGACCGAGAACACAACCCATGCTTCCCTCAAGAACCGTCAAATACATTATCAAGGGTCTCCCTGCCACCGGGGGTATCAAAATAGGAGGCTCCTGCAGATACTTCTTTATTTTGTCGAACGCCTTTTGACAATTTTCGTTCCACGTTACAGCTTGATCTTTCTTTAACAGCTTGAATAATGGTTCACACGTGGCCGTTAGGTGAGATATGAACCGGGCAATGTAGTTCAACCTCCCTAAAAACCCGCGCACCTCTTTCTCTGTTTTAGGCGTCGGCATTTCTTGAATCGCTTTTATTTTAGCAGGATCGACCTCTATCCCTCTTTCGCTTACGATAAACCCCAGCAGTTTACCCGATCTCACCCCGAAGGTGCATTTGTTAGGGTTCAGTCTCAGCCTGAACTTCCTAAGCCTTTTAAATAACTTCAACAGATTCACCAGATGCTCTTCCTCCGTCTGGGATTTAGCAATCATATCGTCAACATAAACTTCGATCTCTTTGTGCATCATGTCATGGAAAAGAGTCGTCATCGCACGCTGATATGTTGCCCCAGCATTTTTCAAACCAAAGGGCATCACTTTGTAGCAAAATGTTCCCCAAGGCGTTATGAAAGTAGTCTTCTCCATATCCTCTGGCGCCATTTTAATTTGATTATAGCCTGAAAAGCCATCCATGAAGGAGAATACAGAGTATTGAGCAGTATTATCCACTAACACGTCAATGTGAGGAAGTGGAAAATCGTCTTTTGGGCTTGCTTTATTCAAATCTCTATAATCCACGCACATTCGAACCTTGCCATCTTTCTTTGGCACCGGTACGATGTTGGCAACCCATGAGGGATACTTCGTTACAGCCAGGAAACCAGCGTCCCACTGTTTCTGAACCTCCTCTTTGATCTTCATTGCCATATCTGGTCGTGTTCTGCGAAGCTTTTGTTTGACCGGTGGGCAATCTTCTTTCAGTGGCAGGCGATGCACAACCATATCAGTATCGAGCCCTGGCATATCTTGATACGACCAAGCGAATACATCATTATACTCTCGGAGCATTTCAACCAGTCTTCGCTTGATATCACTCTGCAATGCGGCTCCAATACGAATATTCTTCTCAACCCCTTCCGACCCCAAATTGATAATTTCAATAACCTCGTCGTGAGGCAGAATGGCTCTTTCCTCTTGCTTCACCAACCAAGACAGTTCTTCAGGAACGTCGCTATCTTCGACAACCTCTTCTTCGGTTTGGAATACCGGGTGCTCGAAGTCGGGACGAGTCATAGGTGGCTCAAGGATGTCATCTGAAAATGTCACCCTGCAAAAGAAAGGGTTAAGTGCTTCAAAATGCGTATAAAGCGAATAACCACATTGCCATTTTATTGAAAAATACAAAACAAGAAAGACAGGGATTACAGTATTTGCACATGAAAAAACGCCATTTATTCAATGATTAACGCACAATGTTTATAACAACACAGCCCTAAGCAAATCCTGATGCCCCGGGCAAGACATCAGATTATTCAACAATTAATAAAGCAAAGCATTACTGTTTAAAAGTCACAGGAACAAGCTCCTGAATAGACCAGTTGCACAGTCCTTGTCCTGGCGTGCTTGGCTGAATCCAGGCATCCATATCACAGTCGCTGTCCCCTTCATCAGACTCTGAAGCAGCATTGACAGATTCATGACATACTCCACTGGCAGAGATGGTGATCGACTTTCTGAAATGGGGGGCCCCCACGGAAGGAGTTGATGACGACGGTCGGTACCCCAGTCCGAACCGGTCCATTTTCACCGGAATGTCCAATACTTTGCCCCAGCCTTTGGCTTCTCCTGCTTCCACTAGCGCTTGAGCCTCTTTATACGATGAGACAGCTATCTCCGGCACTTTGCTCGGCCCGGGACCTTTGTCCTTGATGCGCAAACCTTCGAATGCCTGGCATGGCGTCTCGTGGATCTCCCCGTCGACTTCCACATATTTAAACGAAGATAGATGGCTGACCAGGATGTCTTCTTCTCCGCACACGGTGACTACGCTGTCTCCGACCATATACTTTAACTTCTGATGCAGGGTAGACGTGACTGCCCCTGCCCCATGAATCCAGGGTCTTCCCAGCAAGCAGCTGTACGCAGGCTGTATATCCATGATATAAAACTCAGTTGCAAACACTTCCGGCCCCACTTGCAGAGGCAAAGTAATCGATCCGAAGACTGTTCTCCACGTGCCGTCAAACGCTCTGACTACCAAATCACTGGGAGTACACAAAATCCCTCGAACATCCAGCTTCATCATCGCCTTCTTAGGCAGCACATTCAAAGACGACCCGGTGTCAACCAATACATGCGACATTGTCGATCCCCTACACTCCACAGACACGTGTAATGCCATATTATGATCCCTCCCTTTCGGAGTCAAGTCAAAATCAGTAAAGCCCAGACTGTGGCCTGCATTCACATGTGCCAATACTCCTTCTAGCTGGTTCACGGAGACATCCTGGGGCACAAAAGAAGTGTCCAGGACTTTCAGCAAAGCGTTCCTGTGAGCTTCCGAACACAGCAGCAGTGACAAGATAGATATTTTGGATGGCGTTTGCTGCAGATGCTCCACAATTTTATAATCACTCTTCCGAATCAAGCGCATGAATTCTTCTACATCCTTAGATGCTGCTTCTTTTTCCTTTGCTTGTACCGGAACATTCTCAACCGCTTTCCCTTTTCCTTTCGCTAGCCTTTCAGCCTCCACTTCAGGAGATATAAAGATCCTGCCACTCCTCGTCATGCCTCCTGAGCCAACAACATTATCCACAATCTCCGCTGGCTGCTTGTTAACATCGATTTTAATCCCATCACAATACACCTCTAGCCCATATGACCATGGGACTGCTCTCGTGTTCTCATACGGGATTGGCCCGGCTTTAGTTATGGTAATCGGTGGTCGCTGAGCTGGTGCTGCAATAGTGATCGTCTTCCGCGGAATCGTCACTGTGGCCACATCACTCCGATTATCCACTACTGCCCCTGCAGGCTCCTCAGTTGCCGCTCGATCAAACTGCAATATAACTTCATCAATTAAGGCCTGAATGCCTTTCTTCAAATCCTCACACCCCCAGCCAGGGCCCAACAATCTAAACAGTACTCATTACATCCGGGGAAAACACCTCCTTGCAACAGTCGGCTTTTTATCTCGCTCAGCGGCGTCTTTAAATCTTCAACATTCATAATCAGATTCAGACCTTCCTCAGTCAGCACGGCGTTCGCCCCATGATTAGGCATGGGTTTCTGGACTATATTCGGACCTGCCGTTCCGAAGTTGATAGACTTGTTGTCCAAGAGATCTTGCACAACGTGCTTAAAAGCATGGCAACCTTCGATATCATGGCCCGGGGCCCCAGAATGAAACTCACAATGCCTGCTTGCATCGTAGCCGAACGGGGGAGTTCCCGTTATCGGTGCCAAGGTTCTTTTCTCTACCAGATTTAATCCCAACAATGTCTGCAACAAATCAGCATAGGTCGAGGGCGGCTTCTCAAACACCCTTCTCGGCTTATTACCCTGGAATCTTCGCTGAGCCTGCTGTGCCCCCTGCTGAGGCTGCTGCTGCTGTGGCATTGGTTGCTGCTGAACCGGTTGTTGTTGCTGGATTGGTTACTGCTGATAGGGGATAGTGACACTCGACACTTGCTGCGGCTGACGATATTGATTTCTTCCCCTGCCTCGGCCTCGGCCTCGGCCTCCAAATACCGCGCTAGCTTCGCCCTGACGGCGCCCACCATAAGCTTTCTTATTACTGCCAGATGCAGTTGATTCATCGACTTGGAACTTTCCTTGCTTAATGTTCCGCTCAATCTTTTCCCCCATCAGAATCAGGTCTGAAAAACTGGCCAGAGACGTATGAAACAGCATATCATGAAACAGCCCGGTGAATGTGCCGACAAACATATCATTCATTTCTTTATCTTCCACAGGAGGACGGACCCTGGCGGCCATATCGCGCCACCTTTGCGCGTATTCTTTAAAACTCTCCCCCTTCTTCTGCGAGAGCCCGGCCAACTGGACCCGATTGGGTGCCAGGTCGCTGTTATACTTGTAATGGGCTACGAACGCCTCCGCCAATTGCTTCCATGTCTTGATATCAGTGGGCTCTAACCCCATGTACCACTCTAGGGAAGGACCCGATAGACTATCTTGAAAGAAATGCATTAGCATTCTTTCGTCAGTGGAGTATGCAGACATCTTTCTGTAATAAGCTCGCACATGCACTTTCGGACATGTGTCTCCTTTGTACTTATCGAACGCAGGCGCTTTGAATTTAATTGGCACCCTCAAGCCAGGTACCAAGCCCATTGTTGCCATGTCCAATCCCACAGCACTCTGATTTAGGACTCCCTTCATTTGCTCTTCCAGCATTCTAATCTTTTGGGAATCATCCATCGGCCCTTCAAAACCCCCTCCAGAGAAGGCGTCTTCCTGCTGATCCTCTTGCCACAGACCATTTCCAGCCCCGTACCCATCGTACGCATTATTACGTCCAGCTCTGATCTGATTCATTCCCGGACCTCGGCCTCTGTTGCCGTACCCTTGAACACCTCCAGCAGGACCAACAGCCATAAATCCAGCACCGTTTCCGTTTCCAAAGCCTCCGTAACCCTGATTGACCATACCATAACCATCTTGCCCAAAGCCTTGAGCATTAAAGCCATACTTGCCAGTGTTGTCAAATCCCTGATCGTTGAATCCGAACCCAGTATTGACGAAGCCATTGCCTCCGAGATTATCTCCCACATTGACATCACCCAGCCCAACATTGTGGACAACAGTCTCATTCCCCATTCCAACGTTACCATTCACAGCAGCGGTAGCGTTGTTGACGTTAGCAGTAGGTATATTGACCACGGGCGGAGCCACTGGCGTGGGAGTGCCGTCTCCATGAGCAGTATCAACCCGGACAGACTGATGATCGTCATTACCATGACCAGCGTTGCGAGCCAACAGAGGCTGGACCATGGCCTGCAAATTCTCTTGCCCTTTTGCTATAGCTTCCATGGTTTGCATGAAGAGGGCGAGCTTTTCGCGCACATCCTGCATCTCGTTCTGAATTTGGTCCATGATTTTCCGACAGTTGGAGCGTGTAGAATAGCGGTGCGGATGTTGATCTGGAATCCTGTTAAGTACCTGGTACAGAGCAGGAGATAAGACACCATTCAAAGGTTACCTGTCATGCAATATGAATATGAATGCAATGCAATGTGTCTGTGCCTTAGGGAGGTTCATTCCCCAGTTCTAGTGCGAAGGTGCCGGTGCAGTGACAGTGTTGACAATAGGAATATCGGAGCTGAATCATAGAAAGCCTCATATATTGCTGAGAGAATCAATAATCCCAGGGTACAATATCACTGAGAGTACAAAGAAGGCATGACCTCAACCAACAATCCTGGTGATGGTCAGCACTATGCAAATAAAGCATACAAGCGAATATGAAATGATCAAATCCTCCCAAAAGTCTGATACTCCTCTATCAACTTCTTGGTCTCCGGATGGCTTGGTCGATCAAGCAGCCCTTCAACAAGCTGGTTTCTCTTCTTAAGGACACGGCGTACGTCTTCAGCAGTTTCTTCCCATGTTGCTTCTCCGAAGCAATCTTCTAACTTTCGCTTCTGAGACACTGCTTCATCTCTGGATTTGATTGCCTTGTTCAGTGCATGCTGGACACTATACCGGTTCATCACTTCTTCCTCACACTTCTTGATGCTAGACTTCAACTTCTCTTCGAGATCGGACATTTGCTGCTTCAGCTTATCTTCCCTCTTCTTGTTGTTGGTGAGAGTAGCATTCCAAGTCTTATTGCAAGAAGATATCTCTCGGTGTGCTGCGTCGAGCGCTTTCTTTTTGGCTTCCAGCATGTCATGGGAGCTTCTGAACTCTTGCCCCAGACGTTCACGCTTCTTCTTTTCCTCGGTCAACTCAGCTCCTAACCTGTTTACCAGCTCGATCTGTTGTTGGAAAGCATATACGGCCTTGTTTTTCTCGCTGCGTGCCTGAGCTAGCTCTTGCTCTAACCCTTCATTAATCTTCATCAAGGCTTCCTTCTCCTTCACAACTTGTTCATAGGCTTCTCTAGAAACAGTAGTCGGCTCTGCTACCGGAATAGGATCAAGAATTGGTGCATCTGGAAACGGCATCCTCAACTGACTAGCTCTCTCCTGAATCCAAACTCTATAAGGTGCATAGGCCTGGCAATCGTTCTTACCTAACAACGGCTTCCCTTTGCGGTTAATACGCGTCCAGGCATGTTGCAACTTGGCCAATAACTCCCCCTTCACGTCACCGGTGAAGTACAGAGATCCCTGTACTTCCTCCTCCTTTGGTGGATTTTTCAGCGCGTATCCAAACTGGCGAATGAATAGAGAAGGGTTGTAATTGATACACCCCTTTCTTCCTATCAACGGTACATTAGGGTACCCAGAACAACTGAAGATGAGCTCAGATCCCAGCAGATCTCTATCAAACCACTCCATATCTTCCGACGATAGCCTCATCAGGCGCTCTGGCCAACCAACTGGGACTGTAGTCTCTGCAGCAGATCCTCTCTTAGGGAGGTGACTCTCAAACCACATACTCAACAAGGGTACACACAGATGAACATTCTTCCCTCTTCCCTTCTCATTCTTGTAATGCAGTGAGTGGTAGAAATCTCCGAGTAAAGTAGGTACAGGATTACCAGCGGCAAACAAGTAGAAAGCGTCAAAGTCCACAAAGTCCGGTATATTGGGGAATAAAACTATGCCATAAATGCACAAAGCCAACACAGCATTGAAAGCAACCCAGCACCCGCTCTTGGCGTACTCTTGGGCTTTACCAACTAAGAACTGAAGTGAGAAGCCTGGAACTCCACGGGAAACAGTAGTCACAAGTTCAGAAGCATCAACATGCAAGGCTTTTGCCAAATCCTCCGGCTTGGGCTTGGCGTCATAATGAATGAATGGAACCTGGTTCTGCACGGGCAGCTCAACATACTCAGCGTATTCCTCCAAGGTTGGTCCCATAATAAAGTCAGAGAACGTGAAGCACCTCAAAGCAGGGTCGTAGAATTGCATCAAAGCATACAGCCCATCTAACTCTACCTCTGTAGGTTTGCACACCAATCTCAATAATCTACCATAGCTCATCCGGAAACTCCTACGAACACCCTCATCAGCAAGAGAGATCAACCCCAGTAAAGGAACAATATCAGGCGTAGGCAATTTGTAAGCAACCGTTCTCCTTAAGCTAGTCATGATCAAAACTCAGAAGTCTGGGCACTAGAACTAGGGAAATGCAAATGCACCTGCAGCACAGACACACGTTAGTGAAATGCAAATGGTAATGGATATGCAGGCAATGCAATGCAAGTAACATTCAACAGGGACCAAAGCTGCAGCTGAATAGCCTAAACCCAATCAAGAAAGGTCTCAGATAGACCATCCAGAAGTCATCAAACCCTGGTCTCAGATAGACCTGAAATAACACTCCAATACTGGTCTCTGACAGACCTCAAACCATAACCCCAACTGGTCTCTGGTAGACCTCAAGTCATATCTCTAATTGGTCTCTGACAGACCCCATAACACATCTCCAAATGGTCTCTGACAGACCTCAGAACACATCTCCAAATGGTCTCTGACAGACCTCATAACTCTCCATAAATAACCCGGATCTCTGATCAAGAACAAACCGGTATCTGAAGGTCTGGTTACCTGCATAACCCCAAATCCCCTCACAGGTGGGTGGCCCTATAACTGGCACAAGGTACGGCATCCTATGCGGTCGTCGGCGTCACAGACTTTCAGGGTTGATGATACGATTCCCAGAAGGAGTGGCATCATCAAATCCTGAAGAGGCCTCACTTAGCCAACTTCCAAATGATCGGTCCCCAGAGTCGACAATCCAACTAACCAGCAACCCACGCCAACCAAAGGAAGGGGCAGGAGGCCAACCAGAGGAACCTCGTCTGAGTGTAGATTTCATGGGACACCAAAGCAAGCAAAGCAAGCGGGCGCCCACTAATTTCTACTCTAATTCTAGGTGCACTCAAGCCCAGGTCCGGCTTATCTCTCAATATCAGAACACCCGTCACACCCCAGATACAGCAATAACAATCAATATATAAAGCTGAAAATACAAGGTTAGAAATATACAATAACTCCATACAAAATCCTCGACGGGAAAACAAGCGCTAGGATTGACTCTCTCAAAGGGACGTTGGATCCCAAATGCATAAGAACCATCGCAGTCCTTAGCAGCCAGGGGACGTTGGATCCCCAGCAGAGTCGCCAGCTGTCGCTACTGCGAAAATCGGCGCCGGCTGAACAGAAGAGTCGCCACCGTGCGTTATTTATCCCACGGGAGGGAAAGGAAACGCTCAGAGTAAACCTCGCACAACACGGGAAAGGTATGGTCGTCGCAACCAAAACCTGGATTCGGGAGTCGGTTACGCAAGGGGAAGGTATTCGCACCCCTCACGTCCGTCGTACTCGACGGGATCCACGCTTGTTTTCGGGTATGGATTGTTATTCTATCTAAACTATAGGTCAAGGGTTAAAGAAAATAAAATGAAAGTAAAAATGACTCGGCAAAGTATCGCACTTTATGCCTACGTATTCCCGTCTGGAACGAGAAATCAGAGTCAACGTAGTTCGCCTACCTACGGGAAAGGAGGGGAAGGTTGCTCGCTAGGATATCGCATCCTATGCCTACGTACTTCCACACAGCATGGAAGATCAGAGCAAACGTAGTTCGGGCCACGTACGACACAAGTCTGTCCTTGATTGATTTTATTCCTTTTGAAAAAGGGTTTCTTGATTAGCAGTCCCGGCGGACAAAAATGACGTTTTGATGAGTTCACATTCTTTTACGAAAGAAGTGTCTTTTATTGTGTTTGAAATCTTTATGTGTTTTTCTGCTTGTTTTGAGAAAGAAAGAGACAGAACTCTAACCTACGGTTGCGAAGGGAATCAAACTAACCTAATGTTATCATGCATGGGTTAAGGCCTAGTGTCTATCATGCTCCTCTACTGCACAGAGAGAAACAGAGATCCTACGGGATAGGCAGAAACAGAAACAATACCAGATATATACAGTAAAGCAGTAAAATGCATGGATGCAACAATACAAGCGAGGCAAGGGAGTCCCACTCAACCTCGAACCTAGAAAACAATAGGCAAAAGTGAACAGGCTTCACTTTCAACCCAGCAGGGTAAACAGCAAACAATACAGTTCAGAAAACCAATCAATACATCAGCAAATGAAATACAACAGCAAAAGAAACAGCATCAGCAGCTCTGAATCAACATCTAGCTTCAAGTAATCTCCAATCAGCTACAGGCTTCAACAAGCCTCAATCTCCATCTTCATGGCCTTCAGACAAGGGCTTTGATCATCAGTCTTCCATCTGCAATGGCTTTTCTTCATGCTCAAACCTCCCAGATGAGGGATCAGTCACAAGAGTGAATTGGGTGTTAAGCAATCAGTTGACTACCAAGGGTGGTGAACAGACTGCTTCTAACACAAGAGACATTTTCTCTCAAGAGTTCTATCTCATAGACACTGTCACCAAGCCTTCCAAAGGAAGGGGGTGAGTGTCTTAGAGAGACTCTGAATCACAGAGAGGAATGGATGCAGACAAGGCAATCCATGTTTGAGAAATAAGCTTTCTAATCTAGAGCTCTGCCTAGCTCCTAAACCCTAATCTCCTCAGCAGCTGCTAGCAAGAACCTCCTCTCCAACTCTGACAGTTGATCTTCAACTTCTGGATCTTCAATGGTCTCCATCTTCACAAGTCTTCAGCTTCCCCAGGGCCCCAGACAAACCCAATACCCAAACAAACAAGCACCAATCCCCAGAGGGCACACCATACCAGACAACAGATATACAGACAGTAATAATAGCAGTAGGGGAATCCTGACTTTTTCTAAGGGATCTAGTAACTACCCATAGCCCCTATAGTCCCATAACTAATCTAGTTAAATCCTAAATCCTAAGGGAAATGAAATCAAACTTCTTAAGTTGTCACCTAAAACCCTAGTTTTGTTCATGATGTTCAAACCTATTTTAATCACCTAAAATTAATCTCTAAAAATGGGAACTAAAATATTTCTACAAGTTGAATATCTCATCTAAACAATATAAAAAGAATGACCAAAAAATATTAAAGCATGTAAGAGAACAAAAATCATTAAAATGATACATGAAATGAATCTATTTAAAAATGCCATTTATTAAGAAAATATGGAAAAAATATGAAATAAAAATAAAAATGAAATTTTATTTGATGAAAATTTTCTAGACATTTTAATGAAAATGATGTAAAAAGAATGAAGTGAAATGCATTTTTTATGGATTTATTATGAATTTTCAAAGTTGATGAAAAATTAAAATGGAATTAAAAAATAAAATTGAATTAAAATGAGGGAGGGGGGTTAGAATAGCAGATACGCCCAGTTAATAATCCAGGATGGGCCAACAATGGGGGTGCGCATAGCAACTTGAGTTAGGCCCAGAAAACACTCAGAATTGATGAAAATAAAAAGCGAGCTGGGGGGTGAAACTAGCAGTGAAATCACGTTCAATATGGAATTGGGCCTATTACTGGGGGTGGGATTAGCACAAACTACTCAGGCCCGCCCGTTTCAATTAATGAAACGGCGCGTTTTGGCCAAACTCCATTTCCCTCCAAATTCAGATTAAATAATAGCCATAGGATCTCCTTCTAAGTCAAAAGTCCAACGCGCATTGAACGGACACGATTGTGTCTTCTTCCTTTGATCATTCAAGAGCTAGGGTTTCCCTCCATAGCCACCATGCACGAGCAACCTTCACCTCATCTGTTCTCCCTCTCCAATCCATGAAATGCCACGCCACAAAAATGAAAAATGCTCAGAATTCTTCCCTCTACAATCCTATGGTCTCATCTTGCTTTGAAACTCAACACATCAACAAACCCGCGCGCCACAAACTCTGGTTATCATGAGATTACTCTGAGATGCACCATGATAATTCTCCCTCAAACCTATCCTAATCTGCTCTATGCATCATGGTGATTAACCTGCGCTATCAAGCTAGGATTCTAATGCACTAACCTAAGAGTTTCACCTCCTAACAGTTTATGGCACCTGCTAATCAACATCACCAAACCTCTCCAAATTCACCCTAACTGTTCTACTAACCTCCTACATTGCATCTAAACTAATAAAATCATGCCTAACTAACTGGATCAAGCAAATCGAATGAAAACATACCTGGTGCAAAAGCTTGAAAACAGCTATGGAAGATTGAGGATCTGAGGCTTTTGAGACTTGGATCTTGATCTACACACTCAACACTCAATTCTGTATGCAATATTTTGGAGCTTCCTGGCTTGAATTATGCTGTCCAATGGAAACTTCAACTTTGATGTTCTTGAAAGAAGTACTCGAAAATGGATCCTAACCACCTTGTTCTTGATTGAATTATACTCTATGATGATGAATCAGTGTGAGAAAGTTGATTATGATGAAGATTTGGTGAAGAATTTGTGAGATTGGAATGAAACTTCAATGAAAAAGAATGTGAAAGCTTGTGAAATTCTTGGTGAAAATGAAGCCAACCCTTGCTAAATTCTCATTTCATGAATATATAGACCTCATATGAACATTCTAGATCCATCTTGCACATTCCCTTGTTTTCCAACTTTGATCCATTTTGGTTATGTTTCTTCAATTACAAGTAACCAAAGATAACTTTCTTTTTTCCTTCTAAACTCAAAAAAGTGTTTGAAACATTGTTCTTAGAATTGTTTTTCCATTCAAAATCATATATTGGAAGTCTCCATTTGGACTCATAAATCTCCCAAACCATTTTCCATCTTGAATTTATTCACTTTATAAGCCATTTTAGTTCATATTTTGACCAATTATGCAACTCCATGTTATGAGCTTCTCCAATAATTTGTGACCTTCTTTCTAGACTTAAAATCCCATTTGGAGCAAGTTTGATGTTGTAAGTTTTTCCATTTGAGGCCTCCTTGTATGAGTTTTGGACATAGGTTAAAATGACCTGTAATTCACAAATGCCCAAAATACCCTTTGCTTGCCAAGACCATAAGTTGAGTTCTACACATCATATGAAGGCATACCATACCATTCTAGAAAGCTAAGACAATGAGGAACAATTCTTATGTTGACCAAGAATTCATTTGAAATCTTCTTGAGGGGTAAAACTAGCTTGGAAGTCAAGTCACTTTCACAGACAAAAATTCAGATACCCCAGATGACCTGTAACTTGCAAGGACCATAACTTGAGTTCTATAAATCTCCTTGAGGTCTTCCACCACTCAAATTAAAGGTCTTGAGATCCTCTACAAGTTTCATGTTGGCCAAGAAGCCATTTGAAGCTAGCATTTTGACTTATCTTGCTTGGAAATTTGACCTAAACTAGGGAATTTTACAGAGAAACCCTAATTTAGTAACTCCTCTTCTCCTTGATTTCTCTTGAATTCTCCTTGTCATATCTCCATATCCTTCTTCATATGTCCAATGATGAACCCCACATCTCTCCAATAGACTTGAATGCCCTTTAAAGCCAATCAATTGACCTAGGGTTGACCTAGGGTTGACCCAGATGAAACCCTAGTTGACTGTCTTCAACTGTAGCTCTTGTGCTCTCATCAATGACTTGTCTCCTTCTCCAAATGGCTTTCTAAGTCTCTCATAAGGTCTAGACACTCTCCATGCCTTCAACTCACAGCTCACAACCCTCTTGCTGACCCTCAGATGCCCTCAGCTAGGAGATGGACTCAAGGCTTGATCTGCTGAACTCTTTACTTTCAAATTCTTGCCTGATGACTTGAATGAGATTGAATTGGGATAATGACCTCTTGATAGGCCTCTAGAGATGAGAATAATGATTGGTCCCCTGTTGAATGACTTGCTATGCTTATGCTATGCAGATGGTTAGTCTATGTACATGACTCTATATGCAAATGCTAATGATATTAAAACATAAACCAAGTGAATAAGGTTGGGCAAATTTTAGGGTGCAACAGTTGGGACACCTTACCAAACACAAGAGTAATTCACAGAGCCTCACGATTTGCAAAAAAGACATCAAGCTTCAAATAAAAAAAGCCAGCAACCACAACAACTAACTGCACGACATTAACCACGACTTGCACAAGCAATAAAAACCAAAAAATTCACGCATCAATGGTCCCCAAAAGCAATGTGTTTCCACTACCAAATGATCAACAACAAAGTCATGTGATTTTCAGAACCGTACCATAACACAGACAACGTCATTTCCGTTTTCACCCTCTCAAATCCTCTATAAAGTGGAATCTATTTACACTCATCAAGGGAGGAACCCCTCTTGATTGTTTTTACTTCCTTCATAAAAGACCGAAACAACATTAGAAAGGGGATGAATTTGAGAGGGTGAGAAAAAAGATCCGAGTTAGAGAGTCACAAAACACCCATTCAATACCCCTTCTAAAACCTTCACTCCAAGCTTGGAACATCATTCTTCATCAATTATTCGTCAAACTCTGCACAATCACAAAACCCTAACCTTCTTCGAACCTAACCCCATCTTTTAAAAACTCCAAATCAATAACTTCAAAACCCAAAAAACCCATAGCAGTAGAGAGAAACAGAGAGAGATCGAGTATAACATAAATCAAAGATGAAATAAAAACACAAACCAGAATGAGATTTAAGCAAGACATGAGGCGAAATGCGAAATCCGTTATCGTTGTTGATTTGTTTCTCAAAATCGTATGTTGTTGGGATTCGTCGTCGTTTGTGGCGTTTAGTCGTATTTTTTATTTCCCAGTTTTCACTCATCGCGATGTTAGATTTGCTTTTTTTTGTTCCATCAAAGTTAAGGAGAAGTAATGACCTTGGAAAAGATGTTTTAGTCAGATGATATTTTTGTGTGGGTGATGATGAATCATAAGCTTCTGAAACTTTTCAATGAACTTGTAGAAGGTGGAAGTTGGACTGTTACTTTGTTGTTATTCTTGGAGAAAAGTTGTGTCCTTTACCAAAATAACATAAGAACTGATTTTTTCATATTGAAATTCATTTCAGTATGATTTTAAGGGTACCGTGAACTCGGGGGCTATTTGGTTTTTAGGTTATTTTTTTTCCATTTATTTCGGGTGAGGGATCTGGGTTGGATGGCCTGTTGTTCTTTTCATTATGTTTTACTTCTGGTGGGCTTCAAGAGGGAAGAGGTGATGGGCCTTGAGCCCAAATGATCCTCTCCCTTTTCATTTTCCATTCGTTAAGACCCCCCCATCCTTATTCACACACCCATTTTTAATACATACCCCCTTTTCATTTTTTTTTAAATTTTTGTTAGATTTAATTTTTTAATAATTCAATACTTGTTTTAGACTCTTGATTTTATTAGAATTTCGTCTTATAAACCTCCAATATTTAGTTTGTAAATTTATCATTATTTTATTCTTTAAACTTTCTTAACTTAAGGTTTTAGTGTTTTTATTTATCTTTGAGGTTTTATTTTCCTATTATTTCGTTTCGGTCAATGACGAGACCTCCGAAAATCATTACTAGTCAAACTATTGATAAATAATGATGGATCTGAGACCATTTTCTTTTTCTATTCTCATCTTCATTTTGATTTTATTTCATTTTCTCGATCTATGAAGTCTTTCGATTCACGAATGTTAATTCTCGAGGTTGATAACCTTCATTATTTCAAATCTGTAGAAAACGATCATTTGGATCATTTTTCTATACTCTGGGATCGTGAGAGGTTTCCCTCGTTTAATTAACATGATTTTATGATTAAGACGAGATCCCACCCTTCTTTTGTCCGTGCAACATGATTTAATCGGAGAATGATCCTCAATATCATTTCTTTATCTTGTTTTTAGCATAGATATCAATTTACGCGACCTCCTATAGTTCGAATTTCGTCATAAGTCAAGCTATGACTGTTTAGCGTTACGTTTCATCCCGATCCAATTCATAACAAACTAACGACTAACTTTTACTTTCTGTTAATATACAACTGCTTTACTTTTAGTTGTTATTATCTTGATTTACATTATCTTGTCCATATACTTGTTAATATTTATCTTGATATATTATTGTGAATATTCTTGTATATATTATTATATATCTTGTATATTATTCATATCTTGTATATATATTCATATTCATTTATTCTCTTATTCACGTTCTTTCAAAACACATAATAACTATCGAAACCATAAAATCCTAAATTGGTAGACTGTTGGTTGTTTGTCCGAGTGACGGATCCTTGGACTTGTACTTAAACCCTAGTTTGTTTATTTATGTCCGAACTCTTCTCTGTTGCTTATTTTAGGACACCTCACACACACACGGCTTTCTCTTAGGCTACCTGACAATGAGACCTTTTATTTCGTGCAATCCCGTGTAATTTAGATGTATCCCTTTCTCACTTTCTATGTACGCTTTCGCATTTCTTTGATTGTGGTTTATCTTCTAAGAGCACCCCCATGGACTAGCGTAGATTAAAAAGTTTTCAAACTAATTCTCGATTCGTCATCGAGCCATTTTCAATCACCCATCTGTAAGCCGAGTGCTCGTCCGCATTCGCCATCAACCTATCGCATACACTGTCACACTTCATTGTGGTTTCGATATTAGGAGCACCCTCAGGGACTAGTATCGTTTCTCACACCTTAATCCTTGACTAGTCGTCATGCCAGTTTCATTTTCAATCAAAACCCTCGACTCGTCGTCGATCCATTTTCAAACCCACTTCTATTCCCCCACGTTTTTGAACGCGGATATAAGTCAAACCCTTGATCCAATGTCAAGCATATTTTCTCAACAAACTGTTAAACTAATTCACCACATTTTCTTTTCAAAATGTTTCTCTGTTTCTTTTTGTCTCCTTAAACCTTGGTGTCGTACCAAGTGCATTTTCAAAACTCTTTTCATAATAAAACTTGGATGGTTGTGGAGTGGTTAGGCGAAGGCCTTCTCCTATCCCGAGTGCTTGACATTACCTTGAGGGTTCACTTTCGTAAAGAATTTACCATTCAAGATCAAAACATCTTTAATAAGAGAATGAAGTTCTCTTTGTATTGAGCTAAAGAGATAGGACTGAGTGCATACTTATTCCTCTCCGAGTATTAGAATACTCACTGTAGAGTGTATGATCTCGATACTCGTCTTTCAATTCAAAGACGTGACTGTATTCGCCACACCATTTTCACAATAATTCTTTTGAGAAAAAGATTTGGGTACTACCCGCAAGGGGTTACTATCTAAGGACCTATTTCACCCTTAAAAATAAGTTCACAAATCAAATGTGACATCTTGCCTCGATGGCGAAAACTATCTCTTTTCAAAAGGATATGTTAGGCCCGTTCTACCGCAAACAGGTAACGCCTAAGACTCCACAAGCAAGCTGCAATACACCTAACTGCTAGAATACGCACCCTAACATCATCCACAAAAAACCAGTTAACTGTAGGTCGAACTACGACTACTCTGATTCTTCACTTCTTTTAAGTGAAGATACGTAGGCACAAGGGCCTCAATCCTTGCCGAGCACACTTTCCTGTCTTTCATCTGTAGTCTCCAAACTACGTTGACTCTGACTTTCTCATACCTGTTGAGAATACGTAGGCATAGGACCGCGAAGTCCTACCGAGTCTCTTTTCCCCTTTATATCTCTTTTCCCTGTTTCTTACCTTTCTCTCTCTCCTTAGAACACTCTTTATAACAGTATCTTTTAGCAAATATCATCACACATAGACAAACAAATGGTTCCCATCGAATAATATGGATGCGAGGGATGCTAATTGTTGCACCCCAAAATTTGCTCAACCTTTTCTTAACTTGGTTTATGTTTCATTTCATTTTCTTTCTAGCATTTGCATTGCATATCATATTTCATTTTACAGGGGATCAGGAGGTTGTGCATAGCAAAAGGAGCCTACTTAGAGGTTTGAGCCTAAGCAAGGGGTGTTACTCAAGTTTGGATGGTAATCAAGTCATCAGGAAAGGAAAATGGTCTGGTGAAAGAAGATGGATGTGTGTGGGTCAGCTCCTAACTTGGAGGCCAACTGAAGAGCATCAGAGGTTTGTGAAGCCATGGTTATGGATATAAGATGATGAGGGAGCTCATTGAGTGCCTTGAGGTTCATTGTGGGGTTTATTCAAGTTGTTGTGTGAAGTGGAACAAGCCACAGTTGAAAGTATTGCAATTAGGGTTTTCATCTGGCAAATCCTCAATTAACTATGCAATTGAAAGATATTAAAACTCAATTCAAAGTCTATATGGTCATGGGATGTTGTGTTAAGACATATGAGACATCATTTCAATTTCAATTCATCAAGGGTTAAGTGTGTGAGAAGTTACTAAATTAGGGTTCTTAGGGTAAAATCCCATATTTAGTGCCTGACTTCAAGACCACCTACCTCAAGATACAAGTCTCATTTCAATTTTTGGCCAACATGGAACTTGTAGAACATGTTCTTAGCTTTAATTTTAGTACTAAAAGTCCTTGATTGGATTTACAGAACTTAAGTTATGATCCAGACAAGTTACAGGTCATCAGAGGGATGTGATTTTGATCAACAAAAGTCAATCAACTTCCAAGCCATTTTTGACATAGAAGGATGTTTCTCCTTAACGTTTTGCCAACATGAAAGATGTAGGTCTTGATCTTAGCTTTCCAAATTGTATTAGAAGTCTTTCATCGGATTTGTAGAACTCAAGTTATGAGGCTTATAAGTCAGGGGTATTTTGGGAAAGTAAGATTACAGGTCATAAAATTATAGGTCCATTTCACCAACTTAAGTACTTCAAATGGAAATCTTTTCAACATGAAACTTTCTCCAAATGAGGCCATTTGCATTACCAAATCATCTCTTGTCATGGTAGGTGTAACAACCCAATTTTCAATAATTAATTAATTGTGTTAATTAATTAATTTATTTGGATTATTCTAATTATTTGAATAATTAGATGTTTGTTTAATGGATTGATAGATGTTTTGAGAGAGTAAATATATTGGAAAGAAATAAAGAGAAAGGTATACATGAGGAAGTGGAAGGAAAAGAAAAGAAAATAAAAACATAAGGAAAGAGAAGAGAAAGAAAGAGGAAGAGGAGAAAAGAGAAGGAGAAGAGGAAAAGCTTGGAATCGCCAAGAATGACTTCTAGCTTCCGATTAATCTAAGGTAAGGGTGAGAAACATTATTATTTGATCAATGTGTGTGATTATGTATGCTTGGGTTGGGTTTTTGGATGTTTTCCACCATTTTTTCCACTTTAGGGCAAAGTTGGATTTAATCGGTAGAACTCCATTTAATCAATTAAAATCTGAAATAGATGATGTAGAATAGTCTAGAAATGTTAGACTAAGAGTATTGGAATTGGATTGGTGAGATTGGAGTTTTTGGAGTTGGTTGAGTTGGATAACAGTAAGTGAAAAACAAAATACGCAGACACTCGCTAGCAGCTCGCTAAGCGAGCAGGTCGCGAACGCTCGCTAGGAGCTCGCTCAGCGAACAAGTAGCGAATGGTCCCAGACTTAGACAGAATGGATTTTGGTGTGTTCGCTGGTAGCGAAAGTGTAGCGAAGAGATAACGAATGGTTCGCTGGGAAGCTCGCTGTAGCGAGCAAGTAGCGAATGAAGTCAGTAGCTTCTGTTGAGGTTCGCTAGCACGTTCGCTAGGCAAACAAGTAGCGAATACTCGCTAGGAGTTCGCTTAGCGAAGGAGTAGCGAGTATGACAGGTTTTTGTTTTGTTTGAGATTCATCCATAGGTTGATTGTGTGGTTCGACTATGGTTTATTGCTTGTTTAATCGCATAGTTTATGTACTATTGTGATATGTTGTGGGTAGCCTTCAGGCGTGAATCCTAGGTTTTGAGATGTGTATATTATTTGTATTGATTGGAAATGCATGAGAACATAATAGAGGTTATGTGTGCATTGCTTGATAGATGTTTTAAATGCATATTGTATGTATGTGATTAAATGTGAATAATGCATGAGAACATATTGTGGATATGTGTGCATTGTTTGATAAATGTGAAGAATGCATGAGAACATATTGTGGATATGTGTGCATTGTTGATAATGTGGTAATGATATTGAATTGTGAATGCATATTGTTTGTATGCGGTTGTATGAATAGAATGCATGAGAACATGTCTTGGATATGTGTGCATTGCTTGATAGATGTTTTAAATGCATATTGTATGTATGTGATTAAATGTGAATAATGCATGAGAACATATTGCGGATATGTGTGCATTGTTTGATAAATATGAAGAATGCATGAGAACATATCATGGATATGTGTGCATTGTGTGATAATGTGGTGATAGTGTTGAATTATGAATACATTGATGAATGTTATGTGAATATGTTGTGTGTGCAATCATGATATAATTCTTGAAGAGATGAATTATTGGAATGCATGAGATTAAGATGTCAGTCTTAAGTGCATTTGATTTTCGATTGCATATGCATCATTTAGTCAAGAGGCAATGCTTGCTAGTTTCGTGGAGACTAGTGACTTGTCCCAAACCTAGAAGAGTGGGTTTGAAGGCTTAGAGGACGGGCCTTTGTTGTTATCGGTCTAGAAGAGTGGACCCGGTTTAATGTAAAAACCAAAAAATGATAACGAGAGTCGGTACCGCATTGCATGAGTTGCATTGAGTTGTTGAGTCACATTGATATATGACATATGAATGAAGAGATGCTTATGTGTGAATGATAAGATTGTGGAAATGTGAGTGTATGCATGATGTGGGAATGATTTGTGAATATTCATGTTGTCTATATATGTGTGGTAAATATATATGACTAAGAGGGTGAATAGTGGTGAGAATTGTGGAATATGCGTATGTGCATTACTTGTGTAATTGAGAAATGTGAATGTGTAATAGTGAATTGGTAGAATTGATGGGCTTTACGTGTGTTGCGGTGAGAATCGTGATACCAAGCTATTAATTAACTTGAATCTTAATTCTTAAATTCACAACCGAACTTTAATTTATCCAAAAAAGGAAAGGTTTAAAGAAAGAAAAACCTATAAAAAATGCAAAGCAAAAGGCAAGGCCTAAAGCTAAGCAAAGAGAGATCTAAAGGTTCGGGGGTTGGTTATGCATAGGGTAGGTATTTCACATCCTAAACATCTGTAGTACTCTACAGGAACCTCTTGTTAATATTTGTGTTTGCTAAAGTTTGCTTGCTAAGGGAAAGTGCTAAGGGTAAAGATAAAGGTTGAAACGAAGGAAAAAAAAAAGGTTGCTCGCCAAGGATCGGGGCCTTGTGCCTACGTATTCTCAAAAGGTATTTTGAGAAATCAGAGCGTTCGTAGTTCCCCTAACTAAGGGTGAGGAACTCTTGACTGTGGTCAAGATTCCAGGGGGATGTAAGCATTCATATGGAAGTACTTACATGGAGTGCGGTGACTCCTGAATCTACATTGAGATTGTTATGGTAGAGAACATCCACGGCGGGATGCTAAACATGAGTACGGCGACTCAGATCCTAAGGTTAGGATAAATATGACATGACAATCAACAGAGGGAATTCTTTCCTTTGGAATGTAAGAGTAAGCAATAGCAAGGAGCAATCAAGACATGAAAATAAAATCGGACAACAAGAAGAGTTATTAATTAATTTAAATATAAATATTTAATAAGATTAATTAATAATTTAATTAATCAAATTAAATAAAAATATTTAAATTAATTAACAATTATCACATATTTTTGCAATTTTCTCATATCAAATAACTAATAAAAATATAAATGAAAAATATATTTAAAAAAAGAATAATTAAAATGTTTTTATTTTTAATCTTTTTTGTAGAATATTCACATAAAAGGGAAATATTATATATATAAAGTAAAATGCAAACTTTTAAGAAAGAAATAAAAATTTATTTTAACAACCAAAACGGTGAAATGTAAAACTATATCAAACTAAAATATATATATATATATATATATATATATATATATATATATATATATATATATATATATATATATATATATATATATATATATATATATATATATATATATATATATATATATATATATATATATATATATATATATATATATATATATATATATATATATATATATATATATATATATGTATTTTAAAGAAATTAAGTGTTTTTTTTAAAGAAAACTAACTAATATTAAGTTATGGATTTCCTAATGTGCTACTAGAATACATACATTAACAGCAGGAAAAAAACGAAAGGTAGTAAGTTGTATCAAAAGCAGTAACAATATATACACATATTTCTTTAAACATTCACACACCACACATTCATATTAAATGACAATTACTATTAAATATAAACACAAAATTTACAAAAATACTAAATAAAAGTATATATGAACAAAAAAAAAATTGGTATTTTCAATAAAAGTCATTAAAACAATTTACTTACATTTTTTTATAATATCGCAAAAAACTTAATGAACATATTAAAAAACAAAAGATTGAAATATTTTAGGTATTTTTAATAAACAAATAAATAATTAAACTATAAGAAAATTTAAAAGAAAATGATTAAAATGTTGTTTTTTTTTTAAAATTAAAATCAAATATTTTGAAGCTAAACTTTGAAACACGTGAAAAGAAACTACAACACTCATATGTATCAAATTCTATCCATATATTCAAAATCACTTGTATCTCATTTACTGCAACTTGAACCATGAATAAATCAACAAAGATAAATAGACCAAATGAACATACAAGATACACTGTTCCGCCACTAGTTAAAACATAACCTACTGTAAATGATCAAGAACAACTTCGATGGAACCGGCATCATTACTGATAGCAGTAATATTGAAAATAACATGATAATCATACAACACAAAACCAACATAATATTTACATAACCACATGGTTGTCATTGAGACAAATTCAGAACAGTTACGCACACAATATAAACAAACTGAAAGCTTGAAGAAATGCATAAGCGCACACACCATATTTCAACATATCAATACACACATATATTTTAACGCACATTAATATTAACACACATTAACATACACATACAACAAGCAGGATATAATATAAAACAAAACAAAAAAATAATGAAAGTAAAAAAAATGTTACTTACAGTAAACAAAGAAAGAGAACAAAGTTTTCCTATCTCTCTCACTAGCCCTTACGTGCGACTCCCTCCTCTTTTCTTATGCTTCTCTCTTGACCTTTTTGAAGTGATGTTGTAGTGAGGTTTAAAGACGGTTCATGAGATTAAATGGTGGTGGAGGAATTTGTGAATGTGAAAGATGAGGTTTTGAGATGATAAAGTTTGTGATATGGTGGGAGCTTAATGAAAAGGGTTTGGAGTGTTTGTGTGTTGAAATGAGAGTGGGAGGCTCACATATGAAAGTGACTTACAAGATGATGGTGATGGAATAAAGGGTGGATATCAGCAACAGTAAACGTCAAAAAAGCAAAAGGCTAGCATGGGAAGTTGTAGCTAGCTAGCTACTATTACTCAAAAAAATGGACAAAATCTCCACAAAATAAGGAAAAGATAGCATAGAAAAAATAAACTACTTACAATAAAATCTAAAATAAAGATTTGATGGATTAAAAGAATATATTAATTAAAAGTAGAAATAAAGACAGTAAAAAAAATGAATAATTGGGTCGGTATCGAAGTACTCGAAAAAATAAAATGAATACACCAAAGTGATCAGCAAAAAATATACGATTCGGAAAAATACGGCGTTTTGTCAAATTTTGAAATAAATTTTACCCGCTAAAACGGCTTAAACTGTCCAAAAAGTTTATTTCAGCTGATAAATTGGGTATTATGAAAAATGTAAGAGATAATAAACTATACAGATGATGCAAAAAGAGTGGGATCTTAGAGTCAAAAATTAGGGTGCAACAGATGCCCCTATTTAAGTTTCTTCGATCCGGAGAGGTGAAAATTGAAATTTTCGTCTCGACACGGTCGGAGAGACTTAAATACAAACATACGTAATTTTTGACCCTAAGATGCCACAAAATACTTATGATATGATATGATATGCAAGACAAAGATTCTATGAGGAAAGACGCCATAGGAGACGAATATATATTGGGAAGATGTTGCAACTCCATTGGGGAAAGACTGACAACTTCACGGGAAAAAGTATCTAGCAGACACAACTGAGGAAAACAAAAAATATGGACACATGTTAAGGTGACAAAGAGTATCCATTAATACTTGGAAAGAGAGGGACAAACCCTAGACAAAGACACAGACATCCGGAAAAGCATCAGATGCTGGAAATAACACACAGTGAGATAACAAAAATATCCAGAAAGTAAAAGAAACTTATTGGAGAAAAAGTCACAGTCACCAGAGGTTTTGTCAAAAGAGCATTGAACAAAACTCTGGAGAAGAACGGTAATAGCCACCAGAGATATTCAGAAGAGCGTTGAATAAACTCCGGAACACATCTAAAAAAGCATTGGATGGAGTATAGAAACAGATTTGAAAATAAAACTCAGTAGTTGTTAACCAAAGTCAGAAACAAATTGAAGACATCTAGAAGAGCATTAGATAAACAGGGTCGTATCTGGAAGAACGTCAGATAGACACAAAGGGGTTCTGGGAGAACGTTAGAACAAAAGACACATCTGGGAGAACATCAGACGCAAAAGAGATAAATTCTGGTAAAACATCAGAATTTACAGACACATCTGGAAAAACATCAGACGACAAAAGAAATAAATTATGGTAAAACATCAGAATCAAGGTAAATATCTGGAAAACCATATGTTCTGGAAGAACATCAGAACAAAGACTCAATCTGGAAAACCATCAGAAAGAGAAATAAATATCTGGAAAACCATCAAATAAGTTCTGGAAGAACATCAGAACAAAGAACAAAGACTCAATCTGGAAAACCATCAGATAAGTTCTGGAAGAACATCAGAACAAAGAACAAAGACTCAATTTGGAAAACCATCAGAGAGAGAAATAAATATCTGGAAAACCATCAGATAAGCATGACACAAACTGTTTGGTAGGTGCCAAGTGAGTTGGACTTTGACCACAAGGTAAGACGTGAATAAAACACGACCTCGGGGGAAAAGTAAATGGGGATAAAACAACCATAATGCCAGGTAAATTGAAATTCGTCCACGAGGTAAGACGCGAGTAAAACACGACCTCGGGAGAAAAAGCAAATGGGGATAAAACACCCATGATGTGCACATGTACATGAATTATGCTTATGATATACGCATGTATAAATTATGCAGATGACATATGATCAAATGCAAATGCAAATGCCGACGACAAGGCTTGACTCTTTTGGTGAGAAGATAAAACTGGAAGACTGATTCCTCTACACGGAGATCACTGCCATTCTGCTTGGGGACTAAAGATGCTACTGCTGGGCACATCTTTGCCACACTGGTAAACTGTATCAAGTTGATGATCCTTGTAGAAAGGGTTGATAAATAGCTGTTTGGGGATTCTTCAAGTGAACTGCCCCATGTTTAGCTGTCTGTTGTAAATGAACTGATAATGCTTCGACTTGTCTGATGTTGAAGATTACTGATGCATTGGGTACTTGGAGAGCTTGCCCCAGTCTGAGTCTTGAAATATATTCTGGATAAGCCAAATCTGAGAATACCATGCCTTGAACAAATATTGAATTGATTCTTAGACAGGATGTAAAAGGAACTTGCCCCTGATAGGATCACTTGACCAAGTTTCTCAATGTTTGAAAATTCCTTGAGAGGAAAGCCAGCTTGCAAACAAAAGTGTTCATACAAACATGGTAATGTAAAGTTCATGCAACTTTTGAAATCAAAATCATTTTTGAAAGATGCAAAGTAAAAGAGTCATTGATCGGAACACAGCGGTTCAAGACACTCAAAGTTTAAAACAAAGGTGTACTGCCAAACTGATTGATTTGCAAAAATATTTTGGAGTCAGTGTACGTAACCTTGTTGTAGTATGCTTTCAAAATAACCTTGCTTCAGTTAGGTCTTTTGAGGGTTGTAATGTGGTCTCGTTCACGGTTTAAGAAACAAAGGATAAAGGCTCAAATTTTATTTGTACCCACCCAATCTACGTGATAATCTCCAGTCCTATGCTCAGTTAAATCAGACTATGTGCTCAGGTTCCCATAGATTAGGAATTGCACTGATGATAGTAGTGATGATGGTTCAGAAGTTAACAGACTTTTTGAAAAGGCAGTCACTGCTTCTTTACAACATTTGGTTGTTTTGAAATTAAAGGATTTAAAGATCTCCTCTATTTATTATCCCTAACTTTTGCCTGAACTGTTTCTTTTGAAGCTTACAGTCAGCGGGATGCCCCAGTTTTGCCTAAGTTTCCTTCATAGGTTTTAACTTAGTGGGCTTTTTTTTTTTCTTTTTTAAAGAAAGAGAGTGACTGTCTGGATTTAATGATTACGGTGAACCATCATCGGCTTTTTAACTTGAAAAACATCTTCGACACTTGTTTGTTGTGTGCGAAGGAAAATAAATTGTGGCTGCAACCTTTATATGAAAGGTGTCTTGCATGAACGCACAACCAAGTTAACTGAGAACTACCCATCCCAAGGTTAAAATTGTGGGTTTTTTTGTAAAGAAAGAAACTCCTACTTCTAGGCTCGAAGGGGTTAACGAGGGATTAACTTCCTTATTTCTCTAGTGTTTGGGAGTTGAAACAATGCCTTACATCGTCAACAAAGTTTGATTGAAAGCATACTAACAGCAGTTATGGGTATAGCGTTTTCATCATCCTCCCTCAAATGTTTGCATAATCAGAAATTTGGGCAAGGAGTAAATATTTGAAAGATAAAGCATAAAAGTGCAAACAATAGGCAAAATTATTTGAAATCAAAAGCTGTGATGCTCATTCATTAAGATGAAAGTACAAACACTAATAAAAGCAAACAAGCTTAAACAAAATGAAGGAAAATGCAAACAATGAGAAACAAAAGGCCTAGTGACTAAATTTGTCCTGTCTGAAACACTGGCGCTCAAAAAAAAGATAGTCTGCTGGAGTTGGACTAAAGCTTCACTTTTGATGTTATGGCAATGGATTATTCTGGACATTCGGATGATTATCCTTAAAACCAAGGATTCCAGTTTTAATCAACTCACGCACTCTAGCTTTCAGTGCATAACAATGTTCCAAGTCGTGGCCTGGGGCACCCTCATGAAAAGCACAATGGAGGTCAGCTCTAAATCCAGTTGGAGGAGGATTAGGAGTTTGCAAAGCCTTTGTAGTAATCAACCCTTGTTGTACCAGATCCGGATAAAGTTCTGTATATGTCATGGGAATAGGATCAAATTGATTCCTATTTCGATACTGGTTTTGTCCAACAGTTAGACGTTGAGGAATCTGAGCTGGTCGTGGAGCAGCAACAGCAGTAACGGCAGCAATAGCAGGGTGGTTATACCTTGGCTGAGGACGAGGATTTCTCACTTCAACCATGACAGCGTTGGTTTGCTCTTCCTTCTTCTTATGGAAATTCCCAAAGGATTTCTTTGCACCGTTAGAAGATTCAGCAACTTTGGACACTTTACCATTTTTCAGCCCTTCTTCTAACCTTTGGCCGATGGTTACCAGATCTGTAAAGCTCGAAGAGACGCTCCCAATCATCTTTTCCCAATAGAAAAGAGACAAAGTATCCATGAACATTCCAGTAAGCTCTTTCTCTGCTAGAGGGGGTTCAACTTGGGAAGCCAACTCTCTCTAACGTTGAGCGTATTCTTTGAATGATTCTTTCTCATTTTGAGACATGTTTTGAAGTTGACGACGACCAGGAGCCATATCTAGATTATATTTGTATTGTCTCATGAAAGCATTGGCGAGATCTTGGAAGCAGTGGACGCTGTTATGTTCTAAATTCATATACCACTTTAGAGAGGCACCACTCAAACTGTCTTGAAAGCAGTGGATGAGCAGCTTCTGATTGTTGGTGTAGGCCGCCATCCTTCGGTAGTACATAACCAAATGGGCCCTCGAACATGAGTGCCCCTTATATTTCACAAACTCTGGAGTCTTGAACTTTGTAGGCATAACCAGACCAGAAACTAAGCACATATTGTCTGCATCAATGTTGAAGAAGTCAGTTCCCTCAACAGCTTTGAGTCTCTTGTCTATATTATGAAATTGTTCACGGACAATCTCAGGCTCAACAAAATCTTCACGGTCCTCACCTTGAGCACTAGCATCATTGTAATCAAAGAAAGGAGTCTCAAAGGGAGCTTGGCCGTTCTGAGCAACAGTGTGGACCACAGGTCTGGGCTCTATAAAGACAGAAGCTGGAAAAACTGGTCTGACAGCCTGACCAATCATGGCGGTAGATGCAAGGGGTGGAGAATAGTTGGGAGGTAAACCGAACTCTGGCCAAGTTGATTGTGGCATTTGAACAGGAGGAGGATCAACATTTGAAACTTCTTGAATGACAGTCCTCTGAGATGGCTCTCCTCTGGCAATCAATACTTGAAGCATCTCGGTGAGCTTAGTCATGCCTGACTTCAGTTCATCGATCTCCATTCGGATTTCTGCGTTATGTACTTCTTGCTCTGACATCTTGCGTCTATAGTTAGCTTTAGTCCGATATCGGTGTCGAGGAATCAGCTTGACGACTCAAAGGTACACTGGACGATGAAGACAACTGGAGATGAGCGACTAGACAAACAGAGGTATGCAACGAACCATGCAAAGATGCAAAATGCAATGCGATGCAAGACAGGATGCAAAACACACATAACAGGATCAAAGGCTCAAGACCACAACATGAGGTCTGGGTAACGAACCAACCAGAGGGTATGTACTATGGGTAAAGCACCTGCATAACGGGTTCTAAAAAAGTTCCCAGAATCCTCAACCCATCTTTCGGATATTATCGACACACCAACTACATGGAAATCAATAATATTCTCAAGAGAGTCTCGTCTGAGTGTAGTATCGCGTATCAACTACTTCGGGAATACTCCCTCATAGTCATCGCACTACGTCCTAAAAGGCCAAGTGGGGATAAAAGGTAACTAAAGGTCCTCAGTGTCAAAGGCTCCTAAATCTAAAGTAGTAATGTTTTCACGAATACTCGTTCAACAAAACTAACTCTCAAGAGGGCCTCCACTGAGCGGTGGTTTCTCAAGTTAGCTTGGTCGGGAATCAACTCCCTATAAGCCTTCTTGAATATACCACCATCCTATCATAAGTGCACTCGAGTCCGGGTATAGGACTTATCCTCACCACTCAAAGTAACAACCCTGAATATAGAAGAATCCAAGCACAAACAGATATATGTACAAATATATACAAATATAAAAGCAAGCAAACATATAGCAAACACAAATATAAACAAGGTGGGCTTAACCCTCTTAGGGGAGTCCCCAGTGAAGTCGCCATTTCTGTTGCGGTGAGAATCGTGATACCAAGCTATTAATTAACTTGAATCTTAATTCTTAAATTCACAACCGAACTTTAATTTATCCAAAAAAGGAAAGGTTTAAAGAAAGAAAAACCTATAAAAAATGCAAAGCAAAAGGCAAGGCCTAAAGCTAAGCAAAGAGAGATCTAAAGGTTCGGGGGTTGGTTATGCATAGGGTAGGTATTTCACATCCTAAACATCTGTAGTACTCTACAGGAACCTCTTGTTAATATTTGTGTTTGCTAAAGTTTGCTTGCTAAGGGAAAGTGCTAAGGGTAAAGATAAAGGTTGAAACGAAGGAAAAAAAAAAGGTTGCTCGCCAAGGATCGGGGCCTTGTGCCTACGTATTCTCAAAAGGTATTTTGAGAAATCAGAGCGTTCGTAGTTCCCCTAACTAAGGGTGAGGAACTCTTGACTGTGGTCAAGATTCCAGGGGGATGTAAGCATTCATATGGAAGTACTTACATGGAGTGCGGTGACTCCTGAATCTACATTGAGATTGTTATGGTAGAGAACATCCACGGCGGGATGCTAAACATGAGTACGGCGACTCAGATCCTAAGGTTAGGATAAATATGACATGACAATCAACAGAGGGAATTCTTTCCTTTGGAATGTAAGAGTAAGCAATAGCAAGGAGCAATCAAGACATGAAAATAAAATCGGACAACAAGAAGAGTTATTAATTAATTTTTGTATGGACCATCACCAGACCTGTTGGTTGAGGTCCTTTTCTGTTTGTACTCGTTTGCTGTTTATACTTTGCCTACGGGCTTATGTTTGTATATATGAGGAGTTTCTATTATGTGCTGGCCTGCGGGGCTCTCCATCGTCTTGGTTGTTATCCTAAAACTAGAATCGAGGGGGAAATGTCCCTATTTGCATAAATACATGTCTGCATTTTAGCATGTTTCTCGCATTTGCAGGTGCATCGGAACTGTTAAACTTATCTTGTTTCTTGTGCCACTAGTGTTTCAGGATTGCAGAACAGATAACTCACCGCTACGGTACTAGAGGAAACCAGAAAAGGCTGATGGATCTGATGCAGGTAGAAATGCAAGAAATGAGAGATCGTATGGCTCAGCTGATGGAAGTCATGCAAGGGGTTGCTAGTGGTCAGGCTCAACTGCAAACTTTGGTGCAACCTCTGATTGCGCGGGTGGATAGTGATGGTGTGTTACAAGGTAGGGTCGCTTCTAACACTCCTCATATAGAAACTCCTCGTGCAGATGGTCTTATGCCAACTTTAGTCATCCCTACTGTTGGAGGGAATGGTCGTGCTGCTGGTATCGGAAATGGTGGTAATGCTGGCTTTGCTAATGGGGGTATTGGAAATGGAAACGATTTTAGCCTTGACACTACAGGTACTGTACATGGTAGCATGGACCACACTTGGATGGAAGATAGGCAGGAGGATGTATTCACTCCGAGGTTTGTAAATGCTGTAGGATCTTCTGAGGCTGATAGAAGGATTCAATTGATTGAAGAGAAGATGAAATCCCTCAAATGCCAAAATTCCATGGGGCTAAATATGTCTAACTTGGGGATGATCCCAGGCTTGAGGGTGCCTCACAAATTCAAAGTGCCCGACTTCGATAAGTACAAATGCACTACTTGCCCGAGGGTTCACCTGCGCTCGTACTACAGAAAGATGTCCGCGTACTCGGACGATGAAAAACTGTTGATGCACTTTTTCCAGAATAGCCTGTCTGGCCCCTCTTTGGAGTGGTACATGGGGTTGGAGCCCACTAATGTCCGCAGCTGGAAAGAACTAGCCGAAGCTTTTATAAGGCACTACCAATACAATAGTGACCTTGCACCGAATAGAGTCCAGCTGCAGAATCTTTCCCAAAGAAATAACGAATGCTTTAAAGAATACGCCCAGAGGTGGCGAGAGCTTGCTGCTAGAGTGCAACCACCCATGGTAGAAAGGAAACTCATCGACATGTTTGTAGCTACTTTACCAGGGTTGTACTATGAAAAACTGATAAGCAGTATGTCGGGGATTTTTTCAAACTTGATAATCACCGGTGAAAGGGTGGAAAATAGCATCAAGCTCGGAAAGATTTAGGCGGGTGAAGTACCCTCATCTGGAGGAGGAAGGAAGGTATTTGGGAACAAGAAGCGTGAAGATGATGTTAGCTCAGTAACGAGTTTCAGAGGAAGAGGTAGGCGTCGACCACAGAACCAATATCGCCAACAACAAGTTGCCAGTGTCACCATTCCTGTGCTGCAATAACAACAACAACAAAGGCAGTATCATCAACGTCCATAAAATCAGCAGGGGTACAGAAGGTACCAAGATGGAGGCAGGGCAGCAGGGAATAGACATTTTGATGCGCCTCCCATGCCATACGCTCAACTTCTGCAAGCATTGCTACAACTTCAGTTGGTTTAGAAAAGGACCATGGCTCCTTTGATCGGACAACCTCCACCTGGGTATGATGCAAACGCCCATTGTGAATTTCATTCGGGAGCTCCCGGACATAATATAGACAATTGTAAAGCCTTCAAAAATAAAGTGCAAGATTTGATTGACATCAAGGCGATCAATTTTTCTAATGAGGTCCCCAATGTGGTGCAAAATCCCATGCCGAATCACGGACAGGCTGGGGTTAATGCAACTCTCAGAGAGGAGGAGTTGAATCTGGTGACAGATGTTGATGAACTAAAAACTCCATTGAAGTTTGTGAAAGACAAATTGCTGGGAGGAGGTGTATTCCCAGGCTGCAATGAGGATTGTGCTGTTTGTTTAAGTCATCCTGAGGGATGTGTTGATTTGAGAAAGTGTACCTAAGGAATAATAGATGAGAGAATGTTGCAGTTTGAACGGACCGGAGAAAAGAAACTAGTCGAGGAAGTAAGCGAGGAGAAGGATGAGGTCACTACAATCTCGATCCCATATAAGACCATAACTATTTCAGCGCCTCCTAGGCCACCAACAATCACTATTACCAAAGCAGGACCCGTTCCTTATGAAAGCACCAAGGCTGTCCCATGGAACTATGGGGTTGAGGTGTACTGTAATGGTCAGAAGATAGATTTGAAAAGTTTTCCTGTGGAGTCAGCAGAGAATGTTGTGGGAGCAGGGGCAATTACCCGAAGTGGCAGGGTCTTTGCATCGCCCGAAGTGGTGGTCGAAAAAGCAGATAGAGGGAAGGGTAAGATGGTAATCGAAGAGACTTCCCAGTCTGGTGAAAAAGAATCTTTGGAGAATGATGTGGAGCAGGGGAAATTACCCGAAGTGGCAGGGTCTTTGCATCGCCCGAAGTGGTGGCCGAAAAAGCAGATAGAGGGAAGGGTAAGATGGTAATCGAAGAGACTTCCCAGTCTGGTGAAAAAGAATCTTTGGAGAATGATGTGGAGGAATTCATGAGGCTGATAGACAAAAGCGACTACAAGATAGTCGAGCACTTACAGCAGACACCTTCCAAATTTTCAATATTATCGCTGTTGTTGAGTTTCGAAGCTCACAGAAATGCATTGATGAAAGTGTTGAGCACCGCTTTCGTGCCTCAAGAAATATCAGTGAATCAGCTTGAAGGGGTCGTTGGGCATGTAAGCGCGGGAAATGGCCTTGGATTTACAGATTTAGACTTAACGCCAAGGGGCAAAAACCACAATTGTGCACTGCATATTTCCGTTGAATATAGAGGAGTGGTTATGTCTCATGTCCTTGTTGACACAGGGTCATCTTTGAATGTGCTGCCAAAGAAGGCACTTATAAAGCTAGATACTCGGGGTAGTACTTGTACACCAAGTGATTTAGTCGTACGTGCTTTCGATGGTACTCGGAGGTCTGTCTTCAGTGAGCTGACTTTGCCTATCCAAGTGGGCCCAGAAGTTTTCGACGCTGTATTTTATATCATGGACATTCAACCCGCTTACAGCTGTTTGTTAGGCAGACCATGGATCCACTCGGCTGGGGTTATCACATCGACTCTGCATCAGAAGTTGAAATACATGGTTGGTGGCAGTGTTGTGACAGCGTGTGGAGAAGAGGACATCATGGTTAGTCACCTGTCTTCTTTCAAGTATGTCGAAGTAGATGGGGAAATTCATGAAACCCTATGTCAAGCGTTTGAAACTGTGCAGTTGAAGGATAAGTCTCCGGTGGTGAGAAAAGAGCCTGAGGTGGCTATGTCTTCTTTCAAAGAAGCGCAGGCTGTGGTGCAAGCTGGCTCAGCCCAAGGATGGGGGCAGGTGATTGATATCCCTCAGAAACAAGACAAATTCGGTCTGGGGTACCACCCATCATCTTCACAAAGCACGTCAAAGTTCAAGGGACCGATCACGTTTACTAGCGGGGGTGTTTTCTTTGAGAGGATTAATGCCATTTCTGATGATGAAGCTGGAGACAGTGACTGCGATATGGATGCCTGGATCAAGCCATGCATTTCAGGACAACGTCTATGCAACTGGTCCATTGAGGAATTTGTCCAAGTGACCAATGAACATTAATGCTTTATTTTTTCAATTATTGTACGACCCTATGTTCTACCCGGAGCATAGTGGTTTGTTATTTCAGGGCTTGTCTTGTTTATGTTTGAATATTGTTTCATCTATTAATCAAAAGGCGTTTTTCCATTCAAATTTTGAGATCTCTGTTTTTCTTGTTTTTATTTTTAACAATAAAATGGCAATGTGTTTGTTTGCATATCATTTGAAGCACTTAACCATTTTCATTGTAGGTCTCATATCATTGCAGATGACACTGACCAAGAATCTTCTATGACTCGCTTTGACTTTGACAACCCGGTATTTCAAGCTGAAGAAGAGATTGATGGGGATGAAGACTTGCCCGAAGAGCTAGCTAGACTCTTAAGACAAGAAGAGAAGGTCATTCTGCCTCATGAAGAAGAGATTGAAGTTGTCAACTTGGGTTCTGAAGAGGTTGTCAGAAATGTCAGAATAGGGGCTGCATTGCAAGAGGACATCAAGCAAAGGTTGATAGAGATGTTTCGAGAGTACGGTGACATCTTTGCTTGGTCCTACGAAGATATGCCCGGACTTGATACTGACATTGTGGTTCATCGATTGCCATTTCGGGAAGAATGTCCACCTGTAAAGCAGAAGCTTAGGAGGACGAGACCAAACATGGCTGTAAAAATCAAGGAAGAAGTTCAAAAGCACTTGGACGCTGGATTTTTAGCCGTGACAACTTACCCTCCGTGGGTCGCCAACATTGTACCTGTACCTAAGAAGGATGGTAAGGTATGGATGTGCATTGATTATAGAGATTTAAATAGGGAGAGCCCAAAGGATGATTTCCCGCTCCCCCCATTGACGTATTGGTCGACAATACGGCTCAATTCTCGGTGTTTTCCTTCATGGATGGCTTCTCTAGTTATAATCAGATAAAAATGGCACTGGAAGACATGGAGAAAACAACATTAATTACACCGTGGGGAACATTTTGCTATAAGGTGATGCCGTTTGGGTTGAAAAATGCAGGGGCAACTTATCAGCGGGCAATGGTGACTTTGTTTCATGATATGATTCATCATGAGATTGAGGTCTATGTTGATGACATGATTGCGAAGTCCCAGACGGAGGAAGAACATCTGGTCAACTTATTGAAGCTGTTTGAAAGGTTGAGGAAGTTTAAATTGAGTTTGAATCCAAATAAGTGCACTTTCGGAGTTCGGTCCGGAAAGCTATTGGGGTTTATTGTCAGCAGAAAAGGAATCGAGGTAGATCCTGCAAAGATAAGAGCTATTCAAGAAATGCCAGCGCCGAAGACTGAAAAAGAGGTCCGTGGCTTCTTAGGGAGGTTGAACTACATCGCTCGGTTCATATCTCATCTAACGGCCACGTGTGAACCAATGTTTAAACTGTTAAAGAAAGATCAAGCGGTTGTTTGGAACGAAAATTGTCAAAGAGCATTTGACAAGATAAAACAGTATTTGCAGGAACCTTCGATACTGATACCCCCAGTCGCCGGAAGACCATTAATCATGTATTTAACGGTTCTTGAGAATAGTATGGGTTGTTTTCTCAGTCAACACGACGAGACAGGGAGAAAGGAGCATGTGATTTATTACTTGAGTAAAAAGTTCACAGATTGTGAGTCCCATTACTCAATGCTTGAAAAAACGTGTTGTGCACTCGCTTGGGCGGCCAAACGTTTAAGACAGTACATGCTCAATCATACAACCATGCTAATTTCAAATATGGATCCGATTAAATATATCTTTGAGAAGCAGGCACTTTCTGGAAGAATTGCCAGATGGCAAATGGTATTGACAGAATATGACATCCAGTACGTTTCCCAAAAAGCCATTAAAGGGAGTGTTCTGTCAAAATACCTTGCTGAACAACCGATTAATGATTACCAACCGATGAGATTTGAATTTCCTGACGAGGACATTATGTATTTGAAAGCAAAAGATTGTGATGAGCCATTACCCACTGAAAGTCCAGAGAGGGGTTCTCAATGGCAGATGATATTCGATGGTGCAGTTAATTCATATGGTAGTGGAATTGGGGAAATTATCACAACTCCCCATGGAACTCACATCCCTTTCACTGCCAGATTAACTTTTCCTTGTACCAATAATGAGGCCGAGTACGAAGCATGTATCATGGGTTTGGAAGAAGTTATTGATCTGAGAGTCAAGAATCTCGATGTATATGGTGATTCGACGTTAGTTGTTAATCAGATCGAAGGAGAATGGGAAACTCGTCAGTCCAATCTGATCCCTTACAAGGATTATGCAAGAAGATTGTTACCATTCTTTGACCGTATAGACTTCCACCACGTGCCAAGAGCGGAAAATCAAATGGCAGACGCTTTGGCTACACTTTCTTCAATGTACAAGGTCAATTTTTGGAATGAAGCTCCAAGGATCGTTATCTCCCGCCTCGACAGGCCCGCTTTCATATTTGCTATTGAGGAAGCTTTCGATGGTAAACCGTGGTTCCATGACATCCAAAATTTTCTTAAGAACCAAGAGTATCCACCAGGGGCGTCGACCCAAGATAAGAAAACTCTTAGGAGATTGTCTGGAAACTTCTACCTTAACCCAGATGGTGTGTTGTATAGAAGGAATCATGATCTGGTGCTACTCAGGTGTGTGGACGAAAAAGAAGCAAGCTTGCTTATGGAAGAAGTCCACGAGGGTACTTTTGGCACGCATGCCGGCGAACATGCCATGACTTGAAAGATACTACGAGCAGGTTATTTTTTGTTAACAATGGAGTCAGATTGTTTCAAATTCGCGAAGAGATGCCATAAATTCTAGATTTATGCTGATAAGATTCATGTGACGCTGTGCCCGTTGAACGTAATGTCATCCCCTTGGTCGTTCTCCATGTGGGGCATCGATATGATTAGAAAGATCGAGCCCACTGCTTCCAACGGACACTGTTTTATCCTGGTAGCCATCGATTACTTCACCAAATGGGTGGAGGCAGCCTCGTACGCTAATGTGACCAAACAAGTGGTAACAAGATTTATAAAGAAGGACACCATCTGCAGATATGGAATCCCCGAGCGAATCATTACTGACAATGGTTCAAATTTGAACAATAAGATGATGAAGGAGTTATACTAGAGCTCCAAGATTGAACATCACAACTCATCGCCCTATCGGCCGAAGATGAATGGCGCTGTTGAAGCGGCCAACAAGAACATTAAAAAGATAGTGCAAAAGATGGTTGTCACATACAAAGATTAGCATGAAATGTTACCTTTCGCCTTGCACGGTTATCGTACGACGGTACGCACATCAACCGGGGCAACTCCTTTCTCACTAGTGTACGATATGGAAGTTGTCCTACCGCTAGAGGTTGAGATTCCTTCTTTAAGGGTTTTGGTTGATGTAAAACTTGATGAGGCAGAATGGATCAAGAACAGATTGAATCACATTAGTCTGATGGAAGAAAATAGGCTAACATCAATTGCATATGGTCGTTTGTACCAGAGCCGGATGAAGAAAGCTTATGATAAGAAGGTGCGTCCTTGAAGCTTTCAGACGGGCGATCTGGTGCTGAAAAAGATTCTCCCACCACAGTCAGATCACAAGGGCAAGTGGACTCCCAACTACGAAGGTCCATTTGTTGTACGAAAGGTTTTCTCTGAAGGAGCCTTAGTATTATCCACCATGGATGGTGAGGATTTCACCTCTCCTGTGAACGCAGACGCAGTTAAAAAATACTTTGCTTAAGAGAGACCCGCTGGACACAAAAAAGAAAAGTCCAGGAAAAAATGGGGCATCCCGGTAAACCATAAAAAAGGAAAAAAAGAGGTTTGGGCAAAAATTAGGGATAAAATTGAAAAAATATGTAAACCCGCAAAGTCGAAAACCTGAAAAGGCGACTTTGGCAAAAATGGGTATCCCGGTGAATCGAAAACCCGAAAGGACGGTTCAGGCAAAAGTTAGGGACTGAAAAGCAAATGACTGCGGTCTGCATAAGAACTTCATTACTTAGTGGATTGGGAGAACCTGAGGGCCATTTATCCGAATCAATCTCTTCTGAAGACGAAGCGTCAGGAAAGCGTTAGGGTCAAGCGAGTCATAGAGGAATCAGCTCATGGTGTTTGTCTGCGCCACATTGCCGACATTGTTGTACTTTTTGTTTAAAATGTACACTTTTTTATTTGCTTTTATGCTTACTTGTAGCATTTGTGCAGCTTCCTCTTTTCAGGAGTTGCATCTAATGTAAAACTTTGCCTATTCACAGGCCGATTATCAATAAACATATATTATTCAGTACTTGTCTATGCGCTTTGTTTTTATGCTTTTACTGTTTTGTTTGTGAAAAACGCCCGATGTTTTTGATGAACTCGCATACATAAACTTGCGGGCCTTGGCCAATAATTGCTAAAACTTTTATATTAATTGAACAATGTCACGGACGATGACCAAGATATGCTTTTTGTATAGGATGTCTTGTCTGTTTGTCTTTTGCAGGGTTGTTACCCTTGGGGCAGGGTTTTATGAAAAGGGTGGATTCATCTGTTCCCCCAAATATTGTTGTTCTCCAGCAGTTGAGGTTGCATCTCTATCCCAGTAGAGTTACATGCAGTGTTTAGCATGTCCCTGGCAGTTTGCCAGTGCACTTTTAATCCTCCGCAGAGTATGAGTATGTGCTTACTCCCCAGCAAGTCGAGATTTGGGCATATCCCCACAGAGTAGGTGCCAGGTTTTCCCCAGCAGTGGCCTGGTATTTCTCCCTCCCACTCAGTCTGATTGAAGGAACTCAGCTTTCAGCAGTACAGACTGAGACCTCCGATAGAAATTTTTGTTCTCTATCAGGTAAGTTAGGTTGTTTAGCCTGGTTGTTTTGAGAACTCGGTGAGTTATCTATTCTTCAGAAAGTTTTTTATTCCGGAGAGTCAGCCCAGAAATTTACCTCAGCAAGTGGTGATCTGCATCCTCAGTTGAGTTTGGATTTTCTGTTCTTGTATGAACTTCGTCCCCGGTAGGGAAGCCTTTCGAGGCCTTTTTATTTCGGTGTAAGTCCAATCGTTATTGGCATGGGTAAGCCGTTCCCTGCAAGGTTGCTTGTTGTTCCTGACAGGATGGTTTATGTTGCTGTTTCAGTTCCGTTGCACCTGCATGTGTGCATAGCATCTACCAAAACGCGTAGCATTTCCATTTCGTATGGATCATTATGCCATTTTCAAACATATGCATGTGAAATATAACCCATGTTTATTATCTCTTTGTTTCAGGTGTATCTCGCAGGTGATGGGTCTTTGCCCGCGTGGTGGCCAAACCCCAATTCATGTTATTTCCCCGGTGGAGTTTCTCCGTGATTATCATCAGTGGGTGATTTTAACTTCATGTGTGGTGGCTCGCTTCTATTTAGCGAAGGTCTGGCGGCGATGTCAGGAGTTTCTAAGGAATATGGTTGTCTGACGGCGATGTTGAATGCTTATCAGATTTATGTTGGTCTGGCGGCGATGTCAGAGGCTTATTATCACTGTGTTTGTATGGAGGCGATGTCAGAGTTCTCTATCCCCACGGGTACCTGACAGTGATATTGGGTGTTTCTCAGAATTATAGTTAGCTGGCGGCAAGGTCAGATTATTTTATCAGGTCGAAGTTAGCTGGCGGCGATGTCAGGTGTTTATTGGTTATGGTTGATGACGACGATGTCAGGATTTTCTTATTAAACTTGTATTGTTACTGTCGGCGATGTCAGGCGATTTTGGTTCTCCAGCGGCGATGTTGGAAGTGTTGGTTATCGACGGTGATGTCAAGAGGGTTATTTCTGATGGCGATGTCAGGTGTTGTGTGTTGCTGACGGCGATGTCAGATATCTGTGGTTTACCAGCGGCGAGGTTGGGTGTTGTTCTAGCGGCGATGTCAGGTGTTTTTAAGTTTCCAGCAGTGATGTTGGATGTTTATTTCTGATGGCGATGTCAGGTGTTGTGTGTTTCTGACGGCGATGTCAGATATCTTTGGTTCCCCAGCGGCGATGTTGGAAGTATGTTACTGGTGGCGATGTCAGGAGATTGGACTTACCAGCGGCGATGTTGGATGTGTATTTTTGGCGGCAATGTCATATGATTTTTGTTTCTCTAGCGGCGGTGTTGAGTGTTTTGTTACTGACGGCGATGTCAGATTATCATTGATTTTTCAGCGGCGATGTTGGATGTTTGTGTTTCTGGCGATGATGTCAGATGATGTGGTTCTCCCGGCGGCGAGGTTGGATATTTGTTTCTGGCGGCGATGGCAGATGTTTTGGTTATTGACGGTGATGTCAATGGTTTAATCAATTTTGTGATGGTCAGACGGTGATGTCAGACGTTTTATTGTGACTGGCGGCGATGTCAGAGAATTATATCTTGGGATTCTGTACCTGTTTTATTCAACAGAGGTCTAACGGCGATATTAGGTATTCTATTGACTTGAATTAGAAGTTCGGCGGCAATGTCAACTGTTATTATAGACTTAATGTCATGACTGACGGCGAGGTCAAGTGCCCGACGATGATGTCAGAAAGATTTAATACAGATAATTGACGGCGAGGTCATATGCTTTTCAGACTGTGTGTCATTATTGTTTTCTCATACTGGTTTTCCCCAAGTGGAGTTACTCGTTAGATTTCTCTTCTCCCCCAGCGGAGAGTGTTAGTGATCAGAGTCGTTGCCTTAGTAGGGTTTGCAGTTTTATTTCTGCGGTTGGAAAATTTCCGGGTTCTTTGGTATTCAACCGTCTTTTACCTTGATTGCATGAAAGCCGTTCGCTTTTCATTTATTCAGGTCCAAGTCGTTTGAATAGGGGCAGCTGTTACACCCCAAAATTTGCTCAACCTTTTCTTAACTTGGTTTATGTTTCATTTCATTTTCTTTCTAGCATTTGCATTGCATAGCATATTTCATTTTACAGGGGATCAGGAGGTTGTGCACAGCAAAAGGAGCTACTCAGAGGTTTGAGCCTAAGCAAGGGATGTTACTCAAGTTTGGATGGTAATCAAGTCATCAGGAAAGGGACAATGGTCTGGTGAAAGAAATGATGGATGTGTGTGGGTCAGCTCCTAACTTGGAGGCCAACTGAAGAGCATCAGAGGTTTGTGAAGCCATGGTTATGGATGTAAGATGATTAGGGAGCTTATTGAGTGCCTTGAGGTTCATTATTGGGTTTATTCAAGTTGTTGTGTGAAGTGGAACAAGCCACAGTTAAAAGTATTGCAATTAGGGTTTTCATCTGGCAAATCCTTAATTAACTATGCAATTGAAAGAGATTAAAAATCAATTCAAAGTCTCTATGGTCATGGGATGTTTTGTTAAGACATATGAGACATCATTTCAAGTTCAATTCATCAAGGGTTAAGTGTGTGAGAAGTTACTAAATTAGGGTTCTTAGGGTAAAATGCCCTATTTAATGCCTGACTTCAAGACAACCTACCTCAAGATACAAGTCTCATTTCAATTTTTGGACAACATGGAACTTTTATAGCATGTTCTTAGCTTTAATTTGAGTACTATAAGTCATTGATTAGATTTATAGAACTCAAGTTATGATCCAGACAAGTTACAGGTCATGAGAGGGATGTGATTTTGGTCAACAAAAGTCAATCAACTTCCAAGCCATTTTTGACATAGAAGGATGTTTCTCCTCAACGTTTGGCCAACATGAAAGTTGTAGGTCTTGATCTTAGCTTTCCAAATTATACTAGAAGTCTTTCATCTGATTTGTAGAACTCAAGTTATGAGGCTTACAAGTCAGGGGTATTTTGGGAAAGTAAGATTACAGGTCATAAAATTATAGGTCCATTTCATCAACTTAAGTACTTCAAATGGAAATTTTTTCAACATGAAACTTGCTCCAAATGAGGCCATTTGCATTACCAAATCATCTCTTGTCATGGTAGGGGCTTGGATTGAAGATTTGGGGTTTGAATTTTTCATAAAGGAGGCTTAAAATGAGAAATTGAGAACTAATTGATTTTGAACTTTTTCAAGGCAAGTTTGTGCATTTTCTGATTGCAAACAATGATTCAAAGGCATTGCCACTTTCACATTGGAAATTTGAGGTCTCTAAATTGGCCATTTTCATGGTTTCTTCTTCTTGAAGTAACAAATTATAAATCAACCATATGATCAAAATCAAGCCTCAAATCTTAGCCCTTTGATCAACTCAGGTGATTTGGAGTGGATTTGAATTAAAAACCAAGCTGGTGTAGTGGAAAAACGTGTGTATGGCCATGTGAAAAAGTGAGGAAAATGGAATTTGTGCATTGGGTTGTATGGCTTGAATTGGAGCCCCATTTGATCCTAAATCCAACACATAAATATCCCAGATGAAGATTGGATCATTTCTAGGTCATTTTCGTGCAAGCAAAGCCAGAACACGTCTGAAGAAAATGGAGAAAACTCAAAAAAAAATTTCTCAGATTCAACCATTTTCAGACCAAGTTGAGCATTCGAACACCTCTATTGAAGTTCATGGAGTGATTCTGAGCATTTACCTTGTTGTTTTCGGTTTTGAAAATGTATGCGTGGTATGTGAATTCTAAGGGCGGATTTGAGATCCTTGTGATCTCTAGCATGATTTTGATATAAGAAACGTGTGAAACGGTGAAGTTTTGAGTTCTGTGTGTTGTTGGTGGTGGTACACGACGGCCGGAGCATGGGAAGAAGATGACCGAAGCGTTTGCTCCGGCGGGCTGGTTTTGTTGACTTTCCATTTGTTGAAGATGATGCCTTAGCCGTTCGATCTTTGTTTTAATTTCTGGACCGTTTGATTAAGACCCACGATGAGGTACGTTTGACCATTCCACACCTTGTCACTTTTTGAAATCTCATTAATGTGCTGGCCTATTCTCAACCACGTGATGTGAATGCTGATGATCATACGCTTCTTGACTGCTTTCTACGATGCACTGCGTTTAATCGTCCCTCACACGATTTTCAGTTTTGTTTGGTTTTTGTTGATTTGTTTTGTGGGCCTGCACACGTTATGCTCTTAACACCCCCCCTCTGGGTCCAGTTCCTTATTTCAACTGTTTTCTTTTACTATCCGCACCACATTCTTGTCTATTTTCTTTTTATTTTCATTTCTTTTTATTTTATTTTCATGTTACAATTTAATTCATTATAATTAATTCCCTGATTATTTGAATTCACAAAAAATGTTTTAGATACTTTGACTTATGTTTTATTTTATAATTTTTTTATTTTATTTTCCATTTAAAAAATGAATTATTTTAATTGGGGATGTTTTATTTGAATTAAACTATAGCATTGTTCTTTCTTGATTTTATTTCTAGGTGTAAACTCCTTATTTTTGCATGAAAATTTTTGAGCATTGCATTAACATGTTAAATGATTTTTGCATATTTTTATTTCTGTTTTTCATAAAGTATTGCTTAGTGTTTTGGTTTGGTTTTGTGAACCCTTCCTTTTGCCCTAGTTTAGGGCATACCTTGTATGTTTGCCTCCATTTGAGGTGGCTTGGCTTTGAGTTTTGATCTCTAATTTGGACCCTTGGTTCCTAACACCTTGGGGGTCCAATGAGATTTTATTTGGTATTTTTAGGGGCTGTTTGCTATTTTTCATGCCTTTTCCATTTCATCTCTACATTGTGTGATTATCTTTTGCTTATGTGATTTAAGTATTAACTTGTATGCTTGCTTTCTCTTGTGTTATGATTGTGTTTGCATTTGTTCATTATCTCCTCATCCTCCATTCTGTCCCATGACTTTGGAATACTACTTAAGGTTGCTTGGTTCCTCTTGAGGAGGAACTTGAAGCTTGCCTAAAGTAATGAATCCATGAGGACTTTTTTTCTCATTGTTTTTGTTACTTGTTTTTATGCATCTTCTTCTCCTCTTCTCTTGCATTTATTCATACTATGGCTTGAGGTTGAGATGAGCTTGTGAAGGCTCCAGCCCCACACATATTTACTCCCTCACTTGCATTGCATCCTTGTCTTCCATGTTTGCATTTCATGTTTGCATTCTTGTGCATGTTTCTTTCTTCTTCCTTTGTCTGTTTCTTCCCTTAGGATTTCCATTCCTTCTTGTTTAAGTTGGAGTGTGATAGACATTAGGGTTCTAACCATGCATGATAACATTAGGTAGAGATTTCCCTTTTGTAATCCCGACTTTAGGTGCACTTTGCATAACAACTTTTAGGGTTTGGTCTAGTCCCCCTTAGTTGGTCCCTTTCTCTTCTCATCTTCAAACAACTTCAATCCACTTAATAAAGGATGACAATTGTTGCATGCTACAAGCCTTAATCCATTTGGGAAATGATGATTGGGTGGTTGCCTCTCAATTATCTAGAGTGTTAGTGTATGTTCTTCGGACGATATACGAAGCATTCGCTCCTAGATCATAGTCTTTAGTGCAACATGAATCAAAAACCAAGTTCAAAACATTTCTTTCCTTAAAAAAACACAAAAACACTTCAAACCTTTTTTATCCTTCGGGATCTTAATCAGAAAACCTTTTCATAAGCAAGAGTGTTGTTAACTTTCAGTCCTATCGCAAACGGTAACGCCTAAGTCTCCAATGGTCGAGTTGCATACACCAACTGCTAGAACTGTCTGTTAACCCTACTCGGGTAAAACTTTTGAACAACCTGTGTTCTTGTAAGCCCGAACTACGTTTGCTCTGATTTTTCATACCAGATGAAAGTACGTAGACACAAGACGTGACGTCTTGGCGAGCAACCTTCCCCCTTCTTTGGTCGTAGTTAGGCGAACTACGTTGACTCTGACTTTCCCATTGCACGAGGGAGTACGTAGGCACAGAGCGGCGATGCTCTGCCGAGTCAGTTCTTTTTTTTCTTCTTTTGTCCATAAGCCTTTAGCGTAGATATTTTACACACCCTTTTAGCTAGACAAAACATGCGTGGATCCCGTCGAGTACGACGAACGTGAGGGGTGCTAATACCTTCCCCTTGCGTAACCGACTCCTGAACCTAGGACTTGGTTGCGATGACCTCATTTTTTCCCGTTTTCGTCAGGTTTTTCTGATCGTTTCCTTTCCCTCTCTTTGGGATAAATAACTATAGGTGGCGACTCTGTTAGTCATTGCCGACCTCTTTTTTCGCAGTAGCGACACTAATACCTTCCCTTTGCATAACCGGATTCCGAACCCTTTCTCCTTGGTTGCGAGACCATCTTATCTGTTTCTTTCTTGGGGTTTTCTCGATGTTTTCCCTTCCCTTTTTAGGATAAATAAAGTTCGATGGCGACTTTTCTGTCTTTCCATTTTTGCCTCTCCGTCGTTGCATTTTCGAGTAGCGACAGTTCCTACTTGCAATAACTTTTGCTTGATTAATTGCATGATTTTTCGTAATTATTGTGCAATTTCATCACATGTTTGAAGTACTTTTTGCACATTTTTGCTTATATGTTAACTTGAAATTTCTTAGAAATGCATGTTAGCTTGTTCTTGTTAATGCTTTGCAATTCAACTTGATGCATTAGATTTGTTCTTCCTTGAAAAAATTTAATCTTGTCAACATTATTTCTTTCACATGCTTTGATGATCTTTCGACTCGCTTGAATGATTATTGGAATTTTATTCCCCTTGACTGATTGATCGAAACCTTATTTCGTTTGATTAATTGCCCTCCGCTCTTCTCTTTAGGATTTCCGTAGAGCCTTTCTTTCTTAATCCTGTTTCGAGCTGGACCTCTGCACGACAAGCTAGAGCAACGTATGAATTGTGTCGTTACTCTGTCGATTTCAATCTTTGCACTACGCTTTAAGGGCTAGAGAAGGAATGCGAATGGAGAATTCCTACTCTCATTCTGACTATTTTTGGTAGGGGACGAATGATCCTGTGCCTGGAATAGTCATCTATATCCCCAGACCGTACTGTCTCTTGAGTCGATCCTTGGTCACTCATTCTTTCCTCGAATCTCTCTCTTTCTTTTGGGTTAGCAACCTTCTCTTGATTCAACATCCATTCCTTTGGTTAATCACAGTCCATATGTTAAAACCAATCTCTCTTTCTTGTCGGGTTAGCAACCATCTTTTGGTTAAAATACCCTTTCCTTTGGTTAATCACTGTCCATTTGTTAAAACACCAATCTTCTTCTTCCCCAGCAAAGTCACAATATTTTCTTTCTTTTAGTTAACCATAGTCCGTCTGTTAAGATACCGAGTCCCTAACGGAGTACACAACCTTCTCTTGGTTCCAACCTCCATTTTGTTGGTTAACCATGCCTGTCAGCTAACATATCAACTACCTCTTTTCTTCGATTAATCATAGTCCGTCTATTGAATACCGATTCTTTGTTGGGTTAATCACCTTTTGGTTAAAACACACAATTTCCTTTTTCGTTAGTTAACCATTGCCTGTCAGTTAAAAGATCAATCGCCTCCTCTTTTATTCGTATAACCACAACTCGTCTGTTAACATACCGAGTCTCTTTTTGGGTTAACACTTTTCCTTGGTTCAACACCCTTTTTGTTGGTTAACCACTTCCTATCAGTTAAAAGATCAACTTCTCCCTTTTCTTCGGTTAACCACTGCCTATCAGTTAACATACCGAGTCCCTTGTGGGTTAAACACCTCTTTTTGGTTAGATCACCCCTCTCCTTGGTTGATCACCGTCCGTCAGTTAGAAGACTAATTATTTTTTCCATCTTCCTAGTGGAACCAACCTCTTTTTCTTGGTTCATCACTGCCTGTCAATTAAAATACCAGTTTCTTTTGTTTCCCATCAAAGACCAATTCCTTTTCTTTCCCCTAGCAAGGGTCAATTTCTTTGTTCCCTAGTAGAGATATTTGTCCTTTTCCTTGGGTTAACCACCGAGTTCTATTAGAAAACCCTTGCCCCTTACCTCATTCCTCTTTATCCTTTTTATTACTCCTACCTATTATGCCTCTCTCCTGGTTTTGACACCAGTTCTTTGCTTTTTGCTCTTGATTTGGATACCATTTCTCTCCTTCTCTGTCTTAGTTCTCCAAACTACGTAGGTTTTGAATTCCTCATTGCACTATGAGGATACATAGGCATAAGATTGCAAAGTCTTGGCGAGCCACCTTCTCCTTTCCTTCCCTGGTTCCTTGAACGAAGCTCTGAATTTCTTTTTGCACTATGAGAATACGTAGGCACGAGGGCCCCAATCCTCTGCGAGCACTTTCTTCGTCCCTTTTTCCTTCCCTCTTTAGCAAGTAGCCCTTAGATAAATCACCCATCCGAGCCTAAAAGCTTTCAGAATGGTTCCCGTCGAGTACGACAGATGTGTGGGGGTGCTAATACCTTCCTCTCGCATAACCGACTCCCTTACCCATTTTTCTCCCCCTTGGATTTTATTGATCCCTTTCCTTTTGAAATAAATAAAGTTTGGTGTCAACTCTATTGTACATCGAGTGTGCGATGTGCACGGGTATAATTCCATAACTTCAACCATCATGATTAAACATGGTTAACTCACAATTAGAAAAAAATCTTACAACCATTATATTAATTTATTATATGATAGCTCTTTGTATTAACTTTTTATCGTATCTTACCACATCTCAACCAGAGTTACAGAACTCGTGATACAACACTTTCAATTCTAATTCAAAATTTTTAACATTGGCATTCAAATACCAAAAAATGGATTCGGTTATCACTCATCCATAACTAGAAATCCACAATTTTCTTGTTGGTATTCGAATACTAAAAGGTGGTATTAGATTATCACTAATCCAAAACAAAATATAACAACTTTTTACTACATTGAACCATTCCAAAGCAATCCCAATTCTTCCCTAAACCAACACACAATACAAAATTCAAAATCAAAGCATATTATGAGTAGAAATCAGACATGCAAACATGGAATTAAGAAATCAGCACATTCAGTCACAAGATCTAAATGCCCAATTCCACATGCAAAATATTAAATTGGATATATCCCAATTTAAAGCCTAAGAAATCCCACATGGAAATTTTGAGATGGAGGTGATGAAATGATGACGATGCTTAAGAATCCACTCTTAAATCTTATTTCTCCTTCAAGACATCATACACATGCAATCAAGTTCACTCAAGCTTGGTCAAAATTCCCCTCTTCTCACATATTCTTATATTTTTTATGAATAATGAGAGGACGACAACGATGATAGTTTGTTAGTTTGATCAGTTCAACTTTGGATTTTCTCCAAAAACTCCAATTTAATTCATGCAAGATCAATCTTGAAAACAAGAATTTCTTCTTTCCTTACCCTAGCTCTCTCTCACACACCTTTCGCTTCTTTTCTTGGACTTCAAATTCTGATTTATTTCTGTGTGACAAATGAATAAAAAGACTTTCACTTGTTCCATTTTGTCTTATATGTTGCCCTTTGGAAATTACACTGATGTCCTTGCTACTTATGGTTTAATTTCCATAATGCTAATACAACTAATTAAGAACTAACCTTTCCACTTAATCCTAATCATTTTAACTAATCCATATTTTCCACCATTAATTTAATATTAAGTGTTTAACCATGATTATGAGGAACTTTGGGTATTACAGATATAAGTTATTGCATTAAGACATGACAATCATAAGATTTTAAGCCAATTAAATTGAGATCTTTCATTTATATAAGGTTTTTTTTTAATATTTGATGAGTACCCTTATGGAACTTTGATACCCTACTAACACTCGTAATATTTTCTCTTTTCTACACAAATTGCGACATGTTGGGGAAAATATGTTCTTTTACCTATTTCTCTGGGGGATAACTCTTGTCGTATACACATCTTCCCCATATCTAAACTAGCATTCTTATCATCTTCCATCTTGACTTGAATGTTGAGAAGTGCTCCAATTAAACTATCACACATTTTTCTCCACATTCATCACATCAAGACAATATCTTACATCAAGATTAGACTAATACGTAAGATGAAAGAACACTGACCACTTTTTTCATATATATTTTTCCAAACAAATTTTTTTATTTCTTTCTAAAGATAATATTAATTTGGTTTTTCCATTTACAAATTTCCTCACTGGTTAAAGGCTTTAGAGCGATACCAAACTCTCGCTCTCTATTAAAAGTCTCAGGCAATCTACAATATGGATAATTGGGTTTTAGAAATTTTTAATGCCCAAGGTAAACAATCTTTTTTTCTTCCCATTATTTAGTTGGTGGGATCTAGTATCAGCTTCACATATCGACTATGCTTTATGTCCTTTATCGTTGTACCCAAAAAAATTACCATATGCAGGAAAGTCATTGATTGTGCAAAATAACATGGCACACCTTAAAATTTTCACCCGAATATTCATCATCACATTAACTCATTCCTCCCAAAAAAAACTCATAAATCTTTGATTAATGGACTTAGATAAACATCTATGTCATTTCCTGATTGTTTTGAACTCGAAATAATCACATATAACATTATATATCTACGCTTTATGCACAACCACAATGATGGGTTATAAATTATGATAAGAACATATCGTGAAGTATGTTTTGTACTTAAATTACCAAAAGGGTTCATACTATCGGTGGAAAGTCCAAGCCCAAGGTTTCTTGGCTTATGGCCAAAATCCAAAAACAACGAATCGATTTTCTTCTATTGCAAAGATTCAACTATGTGACTAATTTTTCCATCATAGTTTCTTTCATCTCCATGCCATCTAATATTCTTTGTGTTATTTAAATTAGAAATCAATCTCTTAAATCTTAGAATCATTATCTTTCAAGTTATAGTGTAACTCCCTAATCTCTGAGCACTCATTAATTTTTTCATACTCTTTCATGTATTTTAATATAGTCCTAACCCATTGAACATTATATCTTCTTGGCCTCATAATTACAATTCGACAACATGTTCCCTTCCAGAAGCATATCTTTCAAAAATTCAAACAATTACGTGAAACTTTTATCCCTCCACCCACTTTTTCCTGCAAATTAAAAAGTCTTAATACCGATGACAATTGTGTAAATTTTGTGCACCTCGGATATAACAACTCATCTTTATCACTACATAAAGTATCATACACATGAACTCTCCTAAAAAAAATCTTATTTAATATCATGAATTATATCTTCTAGTTGATCATCAATATCTTAATCAACTTCATCTCTATGTGACACATTTAGGCTTTTATTTTTACTTCAAGATGAAGAAATGGTTCTTCATTTGTTTATTGAAGATAGTGTTTCATTTGTTAGGTGGAGAAGATGAAGAGTGTTTCATTTTCTAGGGCTCAATCAATTTTTGTGACATGCAAAAGTGAGTGAGAGCTAACATTGTATTTTGGAAAAGAATGTTGGTGGAATTTTTCTCTTGGTTAGTATCCTAAATAAGAAAATAGGTGGAATTTTTTCTCTCGGTTGGAAAGCTCAATCGATGGAATAGCTAAATTTCTTTTATTTAATTAAAAATTAAATAAAATAATGGCGTCATTTTAATTTTGGAATGGACTTTTCCCGTCTTCTGGATTTTCCAACTGAGGGAATAGGTGATTTATTTTTTAGGCAAAAATATTATCTAGGTCCTTTAAGTTATTTTAAAATATCAAGTTAGTCCTTTAAGTTTTTTTTTGTAACGCTTTGGTCATTTATGTTAAGTAACGTTTGCACCGTTGACCTTTTTAAAAATCTTCGTTCCAGAAAAGTCTATGTGGCACAAACGGAGCTCATGTGGCATTTAACAGCGATGATGTGTCATTTTATTTTATTTTATATATTTTTTAATTCCACGTGGATTTTAATTTTTTTATATTATTTATTTATTTATTTATTTATTTATTTTTTTAACCGGAAGGATCTGATTATCACATTTTAAAAACATATGGGATGTGCGTATTACAAATTAAAATATAACTAATACGTTGTTTTACACTATTTTAAATTTTAAACAATAACTAATATTTTGTTTTACACTATTTTGAACATTAAACAATTACAAGACAACATACCAAACATTAAATAATCTAAATATTATAAAAAAGTATTGTTATAATGTTATAAACTAATACACGCATAAACCAATATATACATAAACCAATACATACAACAAAATAACTTCAAACAATATAACAACAAAAAATCCATGTAAATGTAAATATCAAACAATTCTTTTATAATAAAACATCAAAGAACAAAAATAAGAAACAAAGAATTTACAATAACAAAGATCATTAATTGAAATGAATAACAAATAAGTATAGGATGGAAAATGATAAATTAAAAAAAGATGAAGATGATTGAGAAATAGATAGAAATAGAGAAGAAATAAGATAGAGTTTTTTTGAATTCACTTCTCTTTCATGTTGTGACAAACTATGTAAAAGAAAATAAATGCAACAAATATAATAAAAATAATTAATTGTGCAATCAAGATACATTAGTCTCACTCCAAAGTATTAGAAGAAAAAACTAAACATGATTTAAATTAAAATAAAAGAATTTAAAGGATATTCGACTTCATTATTGATCATCAATCTTCACCGTGAAACCTTTATATGTATTTAATAACAATCAAGTGATAGAAAGAATGAGAGAAAATAAAATTTGATAAAAGGGGATGAAAAAAACTTAAATCAAGTGTTATCAGATTTTTAGAAATTACTAATACATAAATGCCAGAAACTTAATGGAAACGTATTAAATATGCACTCAAGCCATGTTATAATGACATAGAAACAAATTACTAATAATGATAAAATGAGTAACTATTCTCATAATAGCGTACCAAAGAAATAAAATTACTCATATTAGTGCATAAAACGGAACCTAATTTTTAGTGAAGGAGAGAGAAAAGATAAAATCTGACAAGGTTTTTTTGTTCTGCATTTTGGGCAATAAAACACAACTGTAAAATTTATAAATTTTAAACGTAAAAGATTTAAACTGCCACAAGTTGCAGTATTTATTTTATAAAAATTGTATTCTCATCTAGTTACTTTCATAGAGTATTTGAATTGTGGAAGTTAACGTTCTCTTTCTTCTTACTAGAAAAAACTTCAATAGTATTCTCATCTAGTTGTCATATTTGATCTTACTAGAATATCAAATTTCAATAATTGAATAACCATATTTAGAAAATGTTTTTGATAATATTTAAATTATTAAATGTTTAGTATATTGTCTTGTAATTGTTTAAGATTCAAAATAGTATAAAACAACATATCATTTATTGTTTAAGATTCAAAATAGTGTAAAATAATGTATCAATTATATTTTAATTTGTAACACTCACGTCCAATATATTTTTAAAATGTAACAATCAGGTCCTTCTAGTTAAAAATAAAAAATAAAAAAATAAAAAAATAAAAAAAATAAAACGTAAAAAAAATAAAATAAAAAAAATAAAATATTTAAAATAAAATTAAAATCCATGTGGAATTAAAAAATAAAATAAAATGACACATCATCGCTGTTAAATGTCACATGTGCTCCGTTTGTGCCCCATAAGCTTTTTTGGAACGGAGATTTTTAAAAAGGCCAAAGACACAAACGTTACTTAACATAAAGAATCAAAGTGTTACAAAAAAAACTTAAAAGACTAACTTGATATTTTAAAATAACTTAAAAGACCTAGACATTATTTTTGTCTATTTTTTAATTACAAAATAAAGTAAAATAAGGGTGTCATTTTAAAAGAAATAAAATCATAAACTGCCATTGTTGAGATTCAAAGTGTGTTTCTGATGGATTTTTTCCCTCGGTTGATAGTCCAACTGAGGGAATAGATTACTTAAATTGAAGCCCAATAAAAAAAATGGTGAATTGAATTTTTTTATAAAAAAGGAAGTAACACAATGTGTTGTTTCCATTTTAATTTCTTACCATTTCACCATTTTATTTTTGAGTTGTAATATCTTTTCAATATAGTTAAAAGTAATTTCTCAATGTTGTAAGTCAAGGCAAGCGATAAATTATTGAATTTTTTTATTGACGGGCAACATTGAGAAACTATTGTTATTTAGTATTTTATTCAACAACAACAACAAATATAACAATAATAACAATAATACATAGAACTTAATTTAGGGGATAAATAAAGTATCGTTAATGGAATATGAGTTTGCACTACTACAAAATATACATTTCATAACAGTTAAAATAAATTAACTATGGTTGGTGGTCCGTAGTAACGAAGGGTGTGGCAATAAGTGAGCTACTTACCACCATGAGCTATTGACCATGGTGATAAACTAAAAAGTGTGCTAGATATAACTATGGTTGGAATTAACAACCATAGTAAAAAGTAGAAAGGTTATTGGTTTGATACTCATAAATATCATTTTTGTGATTTATCAAACTGGATAGCTTGCTACATATCACCATGGTCGGAAGAACCAGCCGTGGTGAAATATATTATTTATTTAAAATATATATTTTTTATTTTATAAAATTCTAATTTTTAACATGTATTTGTGTGAAACACAAACATACCACAAATAGCAACACAATACACTTGTGAATAAAAAAAAATTGACAACTATTATGAACAAAAAAATATACATTATATTAAAACCAAAATGACACCAAAACGACATGCATTTTACACATCATTACATCAAATAAAAAATCAATCAACATACAAAAATTTTGTGCACTACATTCATTATTTTTAAGGAGTCAAAATGCACTACTTGATTGGGGACGTCTTTTGGTGTCTTGTCTCTAAGAAGTTAACATCTGAAGAAGGTTAACCTCTGGTGATCCAAACTCTGAAGCTTCAGAAGTCAAGAAGAAGACTCTGAAGAGACCAGCCTCTAAAGAACGAATTCTGAAAAATTCAACCTCTGAAGGATAATCTCTTCAAATGAGGTAACTCTGATAGATTCAAAGATCTTTTATTCACGTGAAGACTTAAGGAAAAATCTCTTTATTTTCGTCTGAGCTTCAATGGATAACTCCTATTACAGAAAAGTGTTTTCTTGATGTGTCCAATCAAGTACAAATATTTTTCACCATTTCGTGAAAGTATTCCAACGTCTCTTTTTTTTCCTCTCTATATAAGGAGCAGAAGATCTGAAGAAGAAGAAGACTAATATACTGCAATACAAGACTCTGAATCTTGACATTTCAAAGAGAAGCCACTCTATTAAAACAAGATAGACTTAGAACCTCTTAACATTTTGTATACTTTAAAAGTTCTTATGTATTAGATTCTTTCTAAGTTGCATTGTGTCTACATCTATGATTGTATATTAAGTGTAGTTGTTACCTAAATTTCTTAGCAATTTGTTATAGAGTCAGAAGTCTATTGCTTTAGTGCTTGAGTAATTAAAGTCTCTTGCTTGAATGCTTAATCATAAAAGTCTCTTACTTGAGGGTTTGAGCATTGGAAGTCTCTTTCTTGTGTGCTTGAGCATAAAAGTCCCTTATCTGAGGGTTTGAGAATTGGGAGTCTCTTGCTTGTGTGCTTGAGCATATAAGTCTCTTGCTTGGTGCTTGAGCATTTTTAATTAGTTTGGTTATAGTGAAAATACCTTAAAAATACAAGGGGACTGAACTACTCTCAAGTTGTAAGAGGAACTAGGATATTTGATGTGTGTCTTTGCTTTTACTTTTCTGCTATTAATTATGCAACTCTGAGTCATATTCTGGTTCAGAATATGATAAAGACAATAAGAAGCTAACATAATGAATCCGAGTTAGACTCTGAGCTAAGTATTTAGAATCTGATTAAGATCAATCAGAATAAGAAGAAAAGGCTTAGAAGAGAAAAATCCAACACAATTCAACCCCTCTTCTTGTGTTTTTCTCACCTTCAAAATTATCATAGATAACAACAAATATTTGCGCTTCATGCACAACAAAGGAGATAAAATGTAAATCGTGAGAAGAACAAACCACAAAGTATGGTTAGTACTGAGATTACCAGAGGGGTTCATTCCATTTGTGCCAAGTCCAAGCCTGATTTTTTTCTTGGCTCATGGATAAAATCCAGGAACAACGAATCAATTTTCTTCCGTTGGAAAGAATCAGCTACTTGGCAATTTTTCCATTATATTTTCTTTCATCTGCATGTCATCTAATATTCTTTGCGTCATTTACATGATCAAATAGTCTCTTGAATCTTGGAATTATTGACAGATACCATAACACTTTGGCAGAAAGACACTTTTTACTAACATCGTCGTCATCATCACCATTGTTATCCCTCACCTTGTAGCGTGACTAACCATATTTTGGGTATTTATTCCATTTTTCATATATTTCTTGTATAATATGTAATCATTAAGGCATGCATTTATTTTGATATATTCCAAACCCATTGAACACAACATCTTCTTGGCCTTATAACTATGGTTTGACAAATTGTTATCTTCTAGAAGTATGTATTTCAACAACTTATACAATTATGTGAAACATGGTGGGTGAGAATATGAAGTAGAAAAATAGTATAGAGGGGGGGGGGGGGGGGGGGTGGAGGGGGTGAATAAAACTATTTAAAAAAAGATACTTACACTAATTTTTCTAAAATAGAATATCAGAGATTTTTCAAAAATGTGCGCAGAAGGTTTAAAGAGAAAATGTGAAAATTATACTTTTGTTGGAACTTGATCACGTTAACACTTAACCAATTCACAAATACCAAAGATGATTTTATAATGACACACAAAAGATAATCAATTGATTCAATTCTATAATTCAAGAGGTGTATTTATACAATGATTCAATATCAATGAATTCTAACCTCAACAGTTTCTCAAAATTTAATCACCACTAAAGCTCGATTAGGCACTAAATATAACACAAACGAACCTTACGTAATACAACGCTACCAATTGAATAAACAATAAACTACGCTAAGAATTGAAAATCTAAACATGCAATATCCTACAAAAATTTAACGCAAAAGTGTGTGTGTGTGTGTGTGTGTGTGTGTGTGAGAGAGAGAGAGAGAGAGAGAGAGAGAGAGAGAGAGAGAGAGATAATACACCGAGATATATAGTGGTTCGATGTTCATCCTCGCTTTACCTACTCCACTCTTCAATAGTTTTCCATTGAAACCTGTTGTGTTCCTTTTTGCACTACTACAAATAATACTTTTTATAATGAAGGTTTCACCTCAAACATGCCAAACACTAAGCTTATAAGTCCTGTGAGCGACAAGTTTGATTTTTTTTAAACCAACTTTTTTCCTCGATTTTGTAATATAGTAATAAGTGAGCGGCAACTCTTCTAAAAAAATATTAAATATAATACCTCAGTATTTTTATAAAATCTAGATAATATTTCTATTAGGGAACACGCTTCGAATCCCAATAACTGCATATTTTACTTATAATTCATTAATCAAGTTTACTACTTCTTTAATCAATAAAATACCTAACATTATTCAAACTTTGACATTAAAATATGAAATATAATACTCAATCTTTATACTCTATTAATCAAATTCTGATATTAAATTACGAAATATATAAAATAAAAAGGAAATAAAATTGGTTAATAATAAAGAGTAAAGACTGTTTTTTATATTTTATATTTTAATCTTAAAACTTAGATAATATTATGTAATTTATTATTGGGTAATGAAGTTGTAAATTTAATTAATGAATTATTAGTAAAATATGTAGTTAATAACTTATATTTTTGTGGTTAATATAATAATAAAATCGATTAATAATAAATTTTATATTTATGCTATAAAAATAATTTTAAAAAAATATTTTTTTATAAAAAAATAAAAATACTATTCATCATATAAATACGGTGAATAATATTTGAGATTGTATTTGTCTTGTTGTTTTTGAAATTTTAATACAAGAAAAAGTTTTAGTGCATCAAAGAATATTAAAATGATTTGATGAGTCAATAAAGACCAAAGAAAAAGGCTTTATTGCATAAGGTAATTCAGAAAACTTTTCCTTTTCATACAAAATCATAAAGAGAAATGGTTTCTGGGTCCATTTTTTTTAATTAAAAATTATCTTTCTAAATTTTATTTCTTTTCCTTTTCATTCAAATAAATAATTTTACATATGTTTTTAGTTTTTATCATAATTTCGTTGTCGTAGTGTGAATTTGTGTTGGTTGTTGTCTTATTTCGACATTATTTTATTTTTCCGTTTTGGTGCAGCGTTTGTTCAGTTTAGATTGACAGATTAATTTCAATTTAGTATATATTAAATTAATGACTTTGACGTCATCAACGCTGCAGACTCAAAAACATGGAAAGTTTGAGCATTTTAATTTCGACATATTTTAAAATTTTGTTACATTTGTAAACATTGTACTGTTAACGTGGATTCTATGAATTTGTTTACAGATTCATTCTTTACTATTTATAACGATTTGATGTATTTTATCAATTTATATGATCATCATTGTTTTCAGTAAATAAAAAACAGGCCTAAAACATAGAAGGGGGAAAAGAGTTGGCAACTAAAATTTGTATAGTGGAGTCATAATAAGACTATGGCTTATAAAGTGATGAGATGTAAAAAAAAAAAAATAATAATTTGGAGTCTTTTTTATTAAATTATAAATAGATAAATAAGTTATTATAAAAACTCATAATACAGTGATCCCTAGTGAGAATAAAGTTACAATTGGAGAAATTAAAGCATCTTTTATTTTTTTTCTGTCTTGGTTATTACCAAACCAAGTTTATTACTTATTCATAAAGTTCAAGCTCTCTAAGCTCAGTGCGCCATGCCCCCTATCCTGCAATGAGTAAAGATAAATAAACATTAGATTTCTTTATAAATCTTCAATGCATGAAAAGTGTAGTGCTTAGAAACAAAGATAAGAAAAATTGTGAAATTAAGAAGATTTACTTGCTACAGTCCATGTTGGCACCAATTGGGAAAGACAATTTGACACCACACTTGTTAGGAAGACCCTGAACGGCATTAGGATCTAGTCCAGGTATGCTGATTAAACCTGATTTGATGCACTCACAAGCATCTTTACGCTCAGGAAGAGATTTGGCTTGGTCATTAACAGTTCTAACACCATTGCAACATACTACAGGGACAGTTGGTCCTGGGTGCTTAAGGTACCCCAGGCATGGTAATAAGGAGCTTTTTATTTGACCACATGATTGACCAGCATTGGCTAAGGGAATACCCAAAACCAAGCATATCATAGCCAAACAAGTAATCTTGATAAGTACTGAGCTAGCCATTTGTGTGAGTGATAGTACAAGTGATGAATGTTATGGTATATGGTTGTAAGGGTATTTATAGGGAAAAAAATATATAGTAGTATTAATAAAATACTAATTTTTTTGTTAGTATATATTAATTCACTTCATCTCAATTCATATAATTAATAATTATTTTTTATTAAATAAGATTTATTTTATTAATGAAGTCAACACAATTAATTATTCTTAATTAAAAAAGTTGAAAACGAATAAGACACAATAAATTATTTTTTAATAGGATTATTTATATAAAAAAAGACTAATTTAATATTTTTTTTTTACTTTAACTTATAATGAGACAAAATAAATTATTTTTTTAATAGGAATATTTATATAGAAAAGATTAATTTAATACTTTTATTTTCACTTTAAAAAACTTTTGTTTTTTCAATTTTCAAGAAATCAATAGGTATATTTCTGTAATAATTGATCAAAGAACAATGTGAATCCAATCATCTTCTTGCATTCACTAAACCATGCATATCCATTAATGTAGTTCCTTTACATCCAGATATACTGCATCCATATCATCCATATCGCATACATATCATCTTTTAAATATCTCATGTATTATTAGTCTTAGGTTGTGTTGTGAATTGGATATCTTATAATAAAGTATAAATAATTTCTTAATGATCAAGAAACACACAAGGGTTATGGTTAATAAAGAAGACAAAGTAAAACAGCAAGGAATAACAAGGATTGATTATTAAACTGTTATTCTTTCCTTACTCTCAAAACAAGATTACAAGTATATAAGAATAACAAAATAACCTCTCTCTTTTGAAATTAGAATTTTATCTTCCTATTTTTTCTAATTCCAAGATTGAGAAATTAACATCCTATTTATAAGAAAAATAGCATACTAACCTAATGGACTTTTAACAATTACCCATTACAAGCTAACTTAGGATACAAGCTAGCTTAAGCAGTTGGGCTTACAAGCAAGGCCCAATTCAACATGCTAACAACCCTAGCAATATTGACTAATGCATGTTACAACAAACTTCGACTACAACACACATTACTCAGCCAGCAACATGTGAACATGCTTCGACCTCATGTTTAATTCCTGTCAAACCAGAAGCTACCCTTCGACTATACTAGAGTTCGATCCAATATCTCACAAATCTCCACCTTGGATCTAACTCTATAAGATCAAGGAACTAGCTTTCTTCATGCAACTTTATCAACTGCATACAGTGGAAAAACTTGCAACTGGACAATGTCTTGGTAATCATATCAGCAACATTATGATTTGTCGAAACCTTCAGCACTTGGACTTCTCCACACTCGATTAACCCTCTGAAAAAATGAAGCTTCACATCAATGTGCTTGGTTGATAGGCTGAATTCTTCGACAGGTGTATTACACTTTGACTATCACATTTAACAGTGATAACTCGACCTTGAAGTTTCAGCTCCTTTGCAAAACCTTCAAGCCACAATGCTTCCTTCACAGCTTCAGTTAGGGAAATATACTCCGCTTCAGTGGTTGATAAGGCAACGACCTTTTGAAGTGTTGCTTTCCAACTGATTGTTATCCCAAACATAGTGAACACATATCCAGAAATAGAATTTCTGGAATCCATACAACCTGCATAATCAGAGTCGACATATCCTTCGATTGCTGCTTTACTATCTTCACCCAAAGCTCCACCATAAATTAGGACTTTATTTAGAGACTCATTTATGTACCTTAAAATCCACTTCAATGCTTTCTAGTGAGCCTTTCCAAGATTCGTCATGTACCTGCTTACAAGACTTACTACATATGCTATGCCAGGCCTAGTACATACCATAACATACATCAAAGAACCCACTATATTAGCATATGGAATGTTATTCATATAAGTTCTTTCAACATCAGTGTTGGGACACTGATCTATACTCAGCTTGAATTGAGGGTTTTTCGGAGTAACAACGGGCTTTGAATTCGACATACCATACTTTTCGAGAATCTTCTGTAGGTATGCCTCTTGAGATAAGCATAATCTCGACTGCTTTCTATCTCTTCGGATGTCAATCTCGAGAATCCTAGACGCAGCTCCCAGATCCTTCATGTCGAACTCCTTATTGAGTTCAACCTTCACCCTTATTACCTCTTCGACATTGTTGCTTGCAATTTGAATATCATCCACATAAAGCAACAAAATAATAAATGAATTACCCGGTCGAAATCTGAAGTAAACACAGTGGTCGAACTGACTTCTGATGAAACTTATGCATGCCATGAACTTGTCAAATCTCCTATTCCACTATCGAAGAGATTGTTTCAGTCCATATAAGGATCTATTCAGCTTGTACACATAATCTTCCTTCCCTTTGACATACCCTTCAGGTTGTCTCATCAGGATTGTTTCATCTAAGTCACCATACAAGAACGCAGTCTTCACATCCATCTATTCCAGTTCAAGGTCGAACTGAGCCACCGTGGCAAGCAACATTCGAATGGATTTGTGCTTCGCAATAGTAAAGAACACATCATTGAAGTCGACACCTTCTTTCTGAGTGAACCTCCTAGCGACCAATCTTACCTTGTATCTCTTCGACGCCACTCCTTCGATTCCTTCCTTAACTTTAAAAATCTATTTACATCTAACTAACCTGGCTCCAGCAGGTTTCTTGATCATTTCCCAGGTGTTGTTATCATGAAGATATTTCATCTCATCATCAATGGCCTTCAGTCATTCAGTGTTCTTTCAACTCCTCATAACTTCCTTATAATCTCTAGGTTCTTCGTCTAGAACCTCACTTGCAGAGATTAAGGCATAAGCTATAAGATCTGAATACCCAAGTCTCTGAGGTGGCTTGATGACTCTCCTCGACCTGTCTCTTGCTAGCAGGTAGTCATTATCAGTCTCCTCATCTTCAACAACATCTTTTGCGTCTTCTTCGCCTTCATTTGGGATACGCAATTCAGCATCAACATGCTCCACCTCAACAGAAATCTCTCCTTGTTCCAGCTCTTCGCCAGCATCATCAGTTTTCTTAAAAGCCATCTTTTCTTGAAATATTTATTTAAATATGAATATTCGCATTTTCGGTGATTTTCGGTAGTTGGTGTGAATATTGGGAATTATGGATTTTGAGTTATTTATTTAAATAATAGTATATAATATGAATATATTGGTATTATTATTATTTTAAATAAATATAAGTGAATTAAGGGAAAAATGGACATTTGAGGAGGAGTTAGTGAGGGTGAAGTTGAAAAGCCCAATTTTAAGGCCCAAAGTTAGGTTTAACAAAAAGGAATTTTGAGGGAATTATGATTCATTCTTTGTAAGTGTTCTTGATTGGCTGCATTTTGTGGCAAAACTTTAGAGTATGCATGTATGTCATACTAAATTTTAGGACATACTTAATGATGTGTGTGCAGGGTAAGTTAACTATAAGTTAACTTAGTTAAGCTGAATGTCATACAGAATGTCATAACACTGAATGTATGACATCCAGCGGGCAAAGTTGTTTTTCTGGTAGCTATAAACCAGGAAACAGAATGGGAGCTCAAGCTGGATATCAGGAGACTTTCTAGAAGCCCTGGGCGAACTAGAATATCCCTGAAATAAGTGGCAAGTGTGCAGGTCATTGAGAATAGGTTTGTTATGGATAAAACCTAATTAATGCACCAAGGCTCAAAAGGACTGACATTTGCTATAAAGATCAGAAGATGCAATCCTGAATAGCAGCACTTGACAGAAGAAGAATATATAGTGCAGATTGCAGAGTCCTTGGAAGTGAAGAAGGCTAGTCTTCACGTGTGAATTCTGTCTAGGAATACTTGTACTCCAAGCAATTGTCTGGTGGATGATTTGCATTGGATAGGTAGATTCTAGGTTGTGTCTCACTCAAAGCTGTGAAGTAAGAGTGTGGGAGTTCCTTGATCAAAGCTGTGAAGCAAGATCAAGGTGTGTATGAAGTGTCTCTTAATATTGTCTTCTGTAATTGTTTGATATCACTGTTGTGTGATTGAGGGGGAGTGAGTGAGTATACTCAGGTCTAGAGTGTCTCTAGGTTGAAGTGTCATTGGGTAGGGATTAAGTGGGGAGTGTAAACTGGAGGTTTAACTTTGAATTGATTCTACTGGTAGTGAATTTCCTCCCTGGCTTGGTAGCCTTCAGATGTAAGTGTTGTTGACACTGAACTGGGTAAACAATTGCTGTGTTATTTACTGCTTTAATTATTCCTGATTATTAGCTGTTAAGTAGCAGATGTCACAGTGGATGTTATAACTTTGGTAATAACATCCATCGTGTGCTTGTCAGAATTTTCAATTGGCATCAGAGTAGGCACCCTGCCTGTTTAAATCTGGGTGAGTTCTAGGGAAAACAAATTATGGTACTATGGATAAAGATATAGGCTTCACTAATAGACCTCCAATTCTGGATGGATCTAATTATGATCATTGGAAGCCTAGGATGATTGCATTCCTAAAATTCTTAGACAGCAAGGCTTGGAGAGCTGCAAACTCTGGCTGGAAACATCCTGTGAAGACTGACAAGGATGGAGTAGATGTGTTGATTCCTGAAGAGGAATGGAACAAAGAGCAAGAGGCATTAGCTCTTGGGAACTCTAAAGCATTGAATGCCCTCTTCAATGGTATAATAAAAACATCTTTAGACTGGTACACCACTGTGAACTAGCAAAGGATGTTTGGGACACTCTCAGAACTACTCATGAAGGAATCTCCAAGGTTAAAATGTCAAGACTTCAAATGCTGACCACCAAATTTGAAGCTCTGAGAATGAAGGAAGATGAGACCATTCATGAGTTTTACATGAATGTTCTTGAACTTGCAAACACCTCAGGAGCTCTGGGAGAAAAGATGACTGAAGAGAAGCTTGTAAGAAAGATTCCCAGGTCCTTACCTAAAAGGTTTGCTATGAAAGTAACCGACATTGAAGAAGTCAAAGACATATGCAACATGAAGGTGGATGAACTTATAGGTTCTCTCCAAACATTTGAGATGGGCATGTGTGATCAGTCTGTGGAGAAAAAGAGCAAAAGTATAGCTTTGGTCTCAAACACTGCTGATTCAGATGAAGAAGATGGTGAAAAGGAAGAAAATTTGTCAGAAGCAATAGCACTGCTTGGAAGACAATTTAGTAAACTGATCAAAAGAATAGATCAGAAGTCAAAGCCCTATGTCAAAAATAGCTCCTCTGACAGCAGCAAAACTGAAGAAAAGCTAGCCAAAGCAAAGGAGTCAAATGTCATGAGTGTGAAGGATATGGACATGTTAGGAGGGAATGTCCCACATACCTCAAAAAGAAGGGAAAGAGCCTAAATGTCACCTGATCTGATGAAGACTCTGAGAGTGGATCAGAAGATGAGTCTGCAAAACATATCACTGCTCTGAACAGTGTATGTGTATTTGATGGTGACTCAAGTGAAGGTGAGCTAACTTATGATGAACTAGCAGAATCATATAAGAAGCTGTCCATCAGAAGCATTGAATTGTATCAGCAAGGAGAGCACCATAAGAAGTGCATAATGGAATTAGAGGCTGAAAAGATAGAGCGGCTAGCAACAATAGACTCACTCAAATGTGAGGTCAACTTGTTGGAATCTAAAATGGAGCAGATGAAAAAATCCATAAGGATGCTAAATCCTGAGATCCTCATGTCGGATTTTATCCTTGGGGAATTATCGCTTGCCATTATGATGGCGATTCTTGCCCTGTGTGTTACTGCCTGTGATGTCTTGATGAAATCCTCTCTGCTTTTGTCGACAGTTTTGGGGAACCTTCCATTTTTATTCAAAAGCGTCTAGATCTTGATTTGCATCTTAATCAACACTTCTTTTGTTGCAGCAGCTCGTGTTGAGTGGATCCAATGGGCACCAACCGCGGAGCCCTCCATCTGGCCAGTGATGAGCAACTACTCCTCCCTATTCACAGTTATGACGGTGTCCATGGCTACGAGAGGAGAAAGGGGGTTTAAACCACAGTGGGAAATGAGTGTGAGCAATCTGTAACTGTAATGGTGATTATTGCAAGTGTCCCTTCCATTTTATTCTTTCTTAATGATAATTGTTCTGATGGTGTACAATTCTATCCCAGGATATCTGTCGACGATTACTTGACGGTAATGGGGAAATTGAGAGGAATACTCTTGGCCAGTATCGTGTGTTATGAACGATGCGCCTGGTCTCTTCAATGATCATTTGTGAGGTCCGATGTTCTTGCAGAATTTATCACATGATTCCGACATAGTTGGGAAAAATATGAGGTCACAAGGGAGTGGGTTACGTGAAAATATTTCGCATAGCCTAATAATTAAAAGATTGGTTAATGACAAGAGGTGTAGCCTTTTCTCTTTCTGTCTGTAATCTCATAAATAAGAGCTGGAATTTGATGGTTCTGTCTTGCAGAAGTGTTAGTTTTCTGGAAGACGAAAGCAAACCGAGGGGCAACTCCAAAAAAAAGAGGTGAGTACAATAATGCACTTATCAGCCTATTCTGTACGCTAAGTTAACAACATTTCCTGACATTATCTGCTCCCTCTAGGTAGGCACGGGTTTGATTACTGAAGAGTGTTGGTCAGTTTTGACGAGAGGGGCGGACGCGGAAGCCTTCATCTTGAAATAATAGGGTTGCGAAAGCATGTGGAGATAGCATTTTCTGAGGCGACTAATGAAGCAGGATCCTGGTCAGAATTCAAGAACTTCTCACTACACAAACGCCTTCTCATTCTTCAACTGGAGGGAATCCAATTCTGACGGTTATGAGTAAGTAAAGGTGACGGTTGTAGCGTCGTTCTTAGGCGAATTTGATTTGCAATTCATGCTGGTTATGTTGTATTCCTTTATTAATAATATCATGCAGTCCAATATGATTGTCTGCGGCTTTGACGTACAAAAGGTCCCTCTATCTTTCATGGCATGGTTACTATTGATACTAACAGGCATTCCCTCTGATTCTCAGATTTTCAACACCGCGTAAACCGGGAGGGAAGCTGCCTCCACACAAGTGACGGAATCCTGGGCGCTTACCTTATGCCTGGCAGGATCCAATATTAAAGGCTGCTGTTGCCGCTCCAACAAAATCAAGACACGGGTGGGAAAGTAACATGGGAGCCTAGACTATCTCTGTAGCTTTGATGCGGCGCATTTGCGATGTGGAAAGGGAGATAGACCTGCTATGTCATTGTAAAAAGTGGGCCCCTTCCATTAATCTGTAAAAGCCCTTAAGACCTTCTACATAAGCTTTGGAACTTTGCACTTTGAAATTTACATGGGTCGTGGCATTGTTTGAAAACGGCAAGTATGTTTAGCTCTGTGCATGACTTTGGAAAGATTCATGGCTGGGACCTTTGGGCTTGCTGCGGTTATGGTTTTTATAACATGGAGAAGTAGCATGTTAATCAAAAAAAGGCCGCTGCTTGATTCCATATGCGTAAAACTTGATTCCATATGCGTAACTCAACTGTAGCGTTTGTAAGAATATTAAAGTCTTGCAATCTTCATGGATTTAGCCTTAGATGAATTTGAGGTTTGAATTAAATCGTGACTTGATGGTGATAGATTGAAAATTCAAAACTCAAGGGTAGCACAATGAAAGGACTCTTGACTCTTATACCCTTGTACCCTTCTACTTAGTCTTAATCACCTAAGAGTGGAGTGAATTTGTCACGTTAAAAGAACAAAATCCCTTCTTTTGAATTCCAAATTGCCATTGACATAAACTAGTATGGAACACTCTTGAATATTGAAATGATTTGTGAGGGTGTAATAGAATTTTAGAAGTAAGGTTCAAATCTATCCTTGTATATAGTTCGGTTTTAAATCATATGAAAACAATTGGATAAAATTTCTGTGATAAGAATTTGTGATGCATAAACGTGGCTACTTGATTGACTTGAGTAATATGATTCAAGAAGAAAAAAAAAACAGATGCTCTTAGCTTTGCAAATTGAACTCCAAGCTATTCCCATAAACTTACTCATGTTGGCTTGTTCTTTAAGAAACCTTGATGAACACAAAGACTAATGCTTTGAAAATCTTGAAAGCCTTAACCTTGAAATGGCACTTTGCCTTGAAAACTTTAACTAACATACTCCGTTGTAATTCAGATTCCATACGATCCAATTGCATGATCCTGAAGCAAATTTGAACTTCTTGAATCTTGCAGCGTGATCCTAAAGCAAATTTGAACTTCTTGAATCTTGCAGCGAGAACTTATGAAATACTTTGCAATCGAATGTGAAGAGATCTCAAATTTATACTTAGGGTTGTAATCTTGAAAGGTAAGGTGCCTTGAACTTCAACCATGGAGCTATTAACTCATAGAGAATAATGTGCCTAAGATCTTAATCTTAAAGAAACCACAACCTTCCCTTTTCACCATGACCCATGCCCTGTACCAATTCGTTGTCTTAACAAGCCCTCTCTCAATCAATGACTTTGATAACACATGAGTTGTGAAACCGATCTTAATTCGCGAGATATAGTCTAAAAGTCCGTCCAAAACAATTCCTAAAAGTATTGATCCAAGGGTGGCGCAAGGAGAAAGACTTCTGTGAGGATTAACACCGTCTATACTTGAGATAAATGTACCTGCAAACACTCGTTAGTCATAGTAAACACGCGCACAAAAGTAATAAAGATAACATATAAAAACGAGGAGGTGAGATCTTAAGGTTGGAAATTAGGGTGCTAGAATGGTACATAGGCACGAGGTCCCCAATACTCCGTGAGCACTCTCTTTCTTTCTCTTTCTTTCTCTTTCTTTTTCTCTCTTTTATTTCCTTTTTAGCTAGAAGCCTTTAGATAGATAACCCATCCAAACCTAGAAGTAAGTGAAATGGTTCTCATCGGGTACGAAAGATGCTTAAGGTGCTAGTACCTTCCTTTCGCATAACCGACCCCCTTTCCCGTATCTCTTCCCTTGGGTTTTATCGATATGTTCCCTGTCCTTCGGGACTAAATAAAGTTTAATGGTAACTCTGTTGTATCTTTGAGTGTGCGATTCACTCAGGTATAATCCCGCTAGCTTCACTCTCTGCCTTGTCTTTCTCCCCCTCAAGGACGGCGTTCTTGTCTCGTAGCTTTTTCAGCTTAGAGGTCGGGCTAGTTTCATCATTTAGGACCAAGGCCGTCTTAAAAATCCTCATCATGGCGGTCATATCCTCAGTTAAAGCCTTCCTTCGGGCCGCCCGGTCGATCCCCATTATCGCCTTGGTTTTAGCCTCAATCACAATTGGGTAATGGTCCTCAGAGAAGAAGTCTTGATGGGTGTGGCAAGGGGGCAACCCAAATTTCTCCACAGGCGCACTCTCTGCGAAGTCGACGAGTATGGGCTCCTCGGTTAGCTATCTTTTAAAAGGGGTCTCCTGTAGGGGAGGAGACTGGCTACATTGGGCGAAGAGGAACCGTTTTCCCCTTCGCCGAGCTTCAGCATCAGCTGGACCTTGGAGACTCTACTCTTGGTGGCTTTCTTCGTACCCTTGATGGTCGCAAGCTTCATATACATTCCTGCACGTTCGACATCGGGCCTAGGACAGTGAACAGAAAAATAAGTACAAAAAAAGAGATAAGGGTAGACGCCCGAGCAAAGCAAACATTCACTACCTAAGAACCTCAAGGCTTCCTCATGGAACCTACACTCGAGGAGGGCCTTGGTGTTAATAAATCGATCCTCGCAGAAAACTTCCCCGCGGTTGTTGAGGATGAAACTCCCATCCTTATACACGCATTTGGCGGGTGTAAAACCGGAGATAAAGTCGACCATCTTCTTGTATGATTCCTAGTCGTCAGCGTCCAGGTCACCGTGCTTCACGATGTAGCTTTCTGTGCCCTTCACGAAGTGGTCTTCCTCCCACTCGAGGGGAAACTTTGACACTAATGTCTCCTTGCCTCCCTCGTTGACCACAAGGTTATATAAGGAGTCAACGACCACGTACGAGGTGGGCTTGATGACATAAAACCGGTCTTTGAAAGCGCGGACAGAGTTCTGGTACGCCCGGAACAACTTCCTCGGCTGCTTCAAGGATACTCAGCCATGACGACTATTAGCAGATGTCTGTTGTAGGTGAAAAGTGTGGAAGAACAAAGGAAGTATGGTTCTAATACGGAAGTGTTCAAACACAAGTTCGAACGCCCGCACGAACGCTATCGCATTAGGGTGAAGTTGTGAAGGCGCCAGACGCAACCACTATAACACCCTCTTCTAAAAATCGCTGAAGGGGAGACGAATCCATGCGTTCTAAAATGCAAAATCGTACATCGGGAACCTCATCCCCCTAAAACGTGAGCAGATACAGTGGTTTTCTCTTGACTTGTAGACCATCCAATTCGGGGAAGAGCCCACAGCGAGGTCCTCGACGGTGGCGAAGGCGTCCGCGTCGTCAATGGCAAAGCATGACGTAAGGCTAAGAGGTTTCTGCCTAACCTAATCTTCGGGCGTGCGGGCTCATTTGGAGCCAACTTGCTGGGCAGGTGCGTCGGGGTCGGCCTTATCGTCAATATGAATGACGCCCTCGATTCTCATGACCATTTTACTTGAAAAGCATAGGAAAACGGTTAATTCGACTTTCGAGATCAAATCCATCCTTTCACCGCAAATCAAGTGAAAGGGCGAAGAGAGGGACGGAGTACCCCAAACAAATTCTCTCTGACATGAAATTGTGAACCCCCTCGACGGGGAGACCCATCCACGAAGAAACCCCCTATTGACATGACACGGAAAGCCTCGTCGACAATAAGGCTTCCCAATTGAGAAGACCCCGATAAACGCGGGGAGACCCCTTGAGAGATACCTCCCTGCAATATCTGCACGCTTGCAAGGAGCAAGCTCCCCAAGGCCTTCATTCCAGCTTCTCAAGACCTTCATCGTGGGTCCTCGAGGCCTTCATCAGGAACTTCATGAAGTTTCTGGAATCCTCGTGAGCTTCCCGACGTCTTGACCGGAAATTTTATGAGCACGACCAGGAAACTCATAGTTCCGCCAGAAACTTCATGAAAGTCGCCGGAAAATTCAAAAGTACCCCCTAAATCCTACGTCCTCCCCAGAAAATCATCGGTAAATTCATAATGCTGGAGATAGGAGACGAAAACTTACATGAAGAAAAAGGATCTGGACGACAGATAGTGGTTGACAGCAACAACAAAGATTGCGGTGATGACGGACGCGGTCTGAAGAACTTAGAGAGACTTGGAGAGAATTCTGATGGAGATGAAGGGGAAGCGTCAAAATGAAGGGAGTTTTCCTCCTATTTATAATTCTAGCACGAGAAGCGAGGAAACACTAGGCACTCAAGTGCCCCTACACGTAGCTTCCCTAGGCATTAATTACACGTGACACATGGAGCTAGAAGACACCATGTGTGTCCTCTTAGCTTCCTCTCGTGCCCGGAGACCAAGCATGCCCATTCCTTTTCCATCTCCGCCATATTGTCGGCCAGAGCACCAAACTAGGGCATACCCAGAGGGGGGAGAAGGGCCAGTAGTACGACTGATGGACAGACCTCCCTGCAAACTCTTGTCTTATCGAGCATCTCTTATTCCTAGCCACGCGCATCGCCCTTGGCTCTGTGTTCTGGACAGACCGACGCTCCTCCAGATGGGTCTTCGATGTTCCAACTGGCTCTTAAGTCATTACTCCTCTGCCTTAGAGCATTGGAGGGCTCCTGTTCTGGACTGGGCCTAAGGCTGGCCCACCGTTGGGCACGACCCAACCCAAGTCCTCGTCGAGGAGGGACCAATTGAGGTCTAGCTCACCTGCACGCCTGGGGAGTTCTCACACGTCTCCTCCACGGACTCCACGTGCCCCTACGCGGGGACACGTCATCAGACAACTACCCACTTTCGAAAGAACTGGTCAGCCCACCTTTCGAAGATCACAGGGCAATTGATATAGGGAAAAGCTCACGTGTTGGTGTTTCCTACGCCACGTGAACCCTGACAGTTACTCGTATTGGGCCTTGCAATCCCACCCAATGCAAAGTAACTGTTGGCCCTGAGTTGGGGGCACATTATAAATACCCTTTTTCACTAGAGGGTCATGTATTCTATTATCTACACCTTTTTTCTATACTTACTTTGGCATCGGAGTACCTTGCAGATACACCCCCCCCTCTTCTCCACCACTGGCGAACGAAGGAGCTCACGACGTGTGCTATATATATATATATATATATATATATATATATATATATATATATATATATATATATATATATATATATATATATATATATATATATATATATATATAGAGAGAGAGAGAGAGAGAGAGAGAGAGAGAGAGAGATACATATATATATATATATATATATATATATATATATATATATATATATATATATATATATATATATATATATATATATATATATATATATATATATATATATATATATATATATATATATATATATATATATATATATATATATATATATATATATATATATATATATATATATATATATATATATATATATATACATACATATATATATATATATACGGCTATATATATATATATATATATATATATATATATATATATATATATATATATATATATATATATATATATATATATATATATATATAGCCGTCTTTGAGGGTGTGCAAGACGCCCTACAGCACATGGCCTCACCGTTTTTTATAGATTAAGCTATGAAAAAAAGGGTCTCCATATTGAAGGGTAATTTAGTATTTTAATATGTTGTTTGTAACGCCCCGATTCTGATTTTCCCAGTTATTTATTGAGTCTTTTATTTAATTGGATGATTATTGTTTTAATTGTGAGATTGGAATATTAATATGATATGTGTGCATATTGGGATGTTTTATTAGTTGGAGAATATTTGAGATATTTCCTATTTAAGGTTAAGTTGGATATTTTATGAGAATATGGATTAATAGATGTTTTGAGAGGAAATATAATGGAAAGAGTAGAATAGAAATATATATAAGAGGAAGTGGAAAGAGAAGGGAGGAAAATAGAAAGAAGAGAAAAAGAAGAGAAAGAAAGGGAAAGAAAGAGGAAGAAGAGAAAAGAGGAGAAAAAGAGGAAACTTGGAGAATCATCAAGATCAACCCTTAGGAGTCGATTTAATCGGGTAAGGGTGTGAAATATTATTATCTTGTCAATGTATGTGATTATGTATGGATTGTTTGGATTGTTTGGGTGTTTTTGTGCATTTTCCATTTTTAGGTCGAAATGGATTAATTGTTAGAAATCGAGGTTTTAATGGTTAGAAGTTGGAATAAATGATGTAGATTAGTCGAGAAATGTTAGGCTAAGACTACTGGAGCTTGTGGGAATTTAATCGGGTGATTTTGTGAGTTTTGACATTTCTGGCAATTGGAGGTTAGGATTTTGGATGAAAATCGGAAGTCGTAGAATTTGCGTTTTATGGTCCCAAATTGTTACTATATGATTGGTAATGATGAGTAGGTATTTAATCGGGAGAAAATAATTAAATCGGTCGGGTTTTTGGGGGTTTTTGGTGCAAACCCGTAGCTGTTTTTCTGAGTTTTTCAGGTGTTAACCAGTTAACCATATACGTTAACCGATTAACACAGTGTTAGGGGCCTAAAAACTGAGTTTTTGGAGGTATTAATCGGTCAACCATATACGTTAACCGATTAACACTGTAAGTGTGAGAAAATATTATTTTTCAAAACTTCGAAAGTTCATAACTTCTTCACCGTTTATCGGATTTTGTCGTTCTTCTAATAATATGTTCTATAACTTGGTAAAAAGAAATATTATTTTTAGCAGACTTTTAGCCGATTTTATCGATTAATCGAGATTAATTGTTTTAAGTAAGTGAGGCTTAAATAGTTAGAGCGTTCGGTTGCGATCGACCTCATCTTGAATGAGTAACTTGTGTGTTGTTGATTGTATGCTACAGGTAGCCGTATGGCGTGAATCCTAGATTATGAATTGATTGTGAATTATGGCCGTTGGGAAAATTATATGCATTATTTAAAATTGATTAAAAATGCATGATGATTGTGATGGAGTTTGTTTCCGTATGACATGATTTTGAATGCATATTGATTGTATGCAATAGAATGCGATGAATGATGAATACAATATACATGATGAATGTATGATGATTGTATGTGATAATATGTGAAGAATGCATGAGAAATATATTTGCGAATATGTATGAATTTCAAGAATGTCATGAGTCGTTTGCACGTGAAGCATCATGATATGCATTCTTGTGTTGAGTGATCCCGCGTAGGATCTGCAGAAACCTCGTGTGCCCATGTGGGGTGTGAGCGATGGTTTCTAATTGATTCCGCGTAGAATCTGCAGAACGATTGTGTGCCCATGTGGGGTGTGAACAATCGGATTGTGTGCCCGTGTGGGGTGTGAGCAATCCTGAAACATCGTGTGCCCATGTGGGGTGTAAGTGATGGGTGAACATCGTAGGCCCGACGGGGAGTTACTTCGGTAACGAGCGATGGTTCCATTTGGTTCTTCAATTGAACCTGCTGAATGAGTCGGTACCGCATTTGCATCTGCATAGAGTCGTGAGTCGGTCTCTATAAGTTGCATTTATCATCTGTATGATTGAGATTTATGAATAAACATAATTGTAAATGTTTATGTGAAAATGATGTGAATTGTAGAAGCATGATTGATGAATATGCTTAGTTGTGTGTGTGTGTGTGTGTGTATATATATATATATATATATATATATATATATATATATATATATATATATATATATATATATATATATATATATATATATATATATATATATATATATATATATATATATATATATATATATATATATATATATATATATATATATATATATATATATATATATATATATGCATTGTTTGGTAAGTGTGATAATGATGTTGAAAATAGGTATATGTGATAGAGTCGTATACACTGGGGTAGAATGACTGAGATGTCGTTCCTAGTGGAATAATTACCGGGGTAGAATAAATGAGATGTTGTTCCTGGTAGGACATAAGCGATGTATCCATAATCCCAAATGGGGATTGATGAGAATTTAAGGGTTGCATATGAGTCACACGACATAGATAGGATTGTTGTATGAAGTATGCATATGTGTGTGAATTGTTGAATTGAGAAATTGGGATGTAGGCAAGATGAAATATGCTTGGTAATTATCCATATTTGTTTATATATATATTGTAATGAGTTATAATTAAACTGTGGTGAGAAAATGTGGAATATATGTATTGTGTAGTTGTGCATTCATATATGATTATATGCATTGTTATTATGATAATATTTCTCACCCTTCTACTGGAATGATGTCCCATATGACATCGTACAGGTATCGAGGAGTAGTACTGCTCGTTGTTACGAAGTCGCTATTGGTGTAGTTGTTTAGTAGTTTAATTATGTTGGGTCGAGTCATGCTCTGGTTATGTAACACTGAGATCGCTTGGTTTATGTTTTAGAGATATGCTATGTACTATACACAATGTTTTTATATTTATTGAAATATTATGATGTTGGCCTCAGTCCCTAAGTGATGTTGATTTACGTGATGAACATGAATGTTCTGTTAAGAGGATTAAGAATATGAAATGAATCCGCTGCTACATGCAAAGTGAAAATTGAATAGCATGACTATTTATTAAAGTGTTAAAAAAAGAATGGTAAATGTTTTGTGTTTTTTAAGTGATGTGTGACACCCTAATTGTGAATGCATGGCAATTTTACTCTGATTATTTATGATTATTTCATGGGGTTAGAAGGATGTTACCTTAGTGGTATCAGAGCAGGTCGGTCCGTCCGACCAAGTTGTATAGTGTTGGTTGTTCCCTTGTATGTGACATGTATGTGAAAACACTGCCGGTACATGTTTGTTGTCTAACCTTTGTCTGCAGGAGTGAGAATGATTCAAGTGGGGGAGAAACTTGTGCTTCCCCAGGATGCTGCAAGTGTGAAGTTGTAGCTCAGCGGGTGGTTGAACGCTCTTATAGTTTGGTAAAGATGGTTTATACCCCATCATGATTTTCGGATGTCTATTGACCAATTGAGGAACTGATCACCCTTAATCTCTTGTTGGTAGTAGTTGGGATTGTGTTGGATGGGATAGATGTGTCTTAAAAGCTTAGATGGCGTGATACATTTAATTATATTGAGTTAAGCTATGTGCTTTAGAATTGTTTTGGTGAGTCGGTGCAAGACAGTGTTGAGATGTTTAATTTTGATGGGAATTTTGGAATGTTAATGAAAGTGGAGAAGTTGGTGGTTTACCGATTGATTATGGTTGTCTGAGAGTTATCCTGACAAGATAAGTGATATACAGCCAGGACGTGAAGTGGAGTTATGATCGACTTAGTTACGGAAACTAGTCCGATATTGAGAGCTTCATATTATATGTCCGTTTGGATGGTCAAGGAATTAAAATTGATTGAGTAATTTTGAGACTTGTGTCTGGTGTGTATGCTACGGCAACAGATTGTGAGGTCGAGTATAAAGGTGGATAATGACTTCTGGTGATTATTAAAGAAAGTAAGATGTGGAATACAATGGTGGTGTAATTAGACCTTTAAACATTTCAAGAGTTGAAGATGTGTTGAATGGCTTTCTAAGTATGGAAATGTTGTTTTCGTATTTTGATGCACGGTTCGAAGCGTTGGACGCTATTATAATGCTCTATGTGATGGTGAAGTAGTGGCATGGAATTAAGTTATTTATTATTGGAGTATGTTGGAGGTTGTAGTAATTGCAGAAAGTGCGGTTTGTGTTTCCGCCATAACTCACAGATTGAGTGTCCGTTTGGCATGGGATTTTCCATACTTAATTGAGCGAGTCAATGGTTGTGTTAACCGATGGTGTTTGATATATTCGAAGATTATAGAGGATCGTATTGTGCATCGGGGGCTTGAGTTATCAGTGTTGGAAAAGGAAGCAGTTATATGCCACTATGAAGAATGTTCAGAGAGTTTTTGAGAGAGCTGTCAATAGCTCGTGTGTTGATTTTTGCTGAATCAAACAGAACTGTTCGTTGTGTTTTGTGATGCTTTGTTGGTACGATTGGGAGATATGTTAAGTGTAACATCAGCGAGTTTAGTTGCTGGGAGGCAATTTAAAGTATATAAGAGGGCTTAAGGTATTTGGTGGATTTGGAAAAGTTGAATATAAAGTAGAGAAAATAATTGAGACTACTGAAGGATTATGGTTTTGGATTGAAGTACCATGCGGGCGAAGCAAGCGTGGTAGCTTATGCATTGACTTGGAAATCTTTGCATATACTAATGGAAATGGTATCATGAGACGTCGTGATAGAGTTTGTGTTTTAGATATTATTAAGTGGAATAAGAGTATTGAGGTAGATGGAGTATCCATCCCGGTGCTATGAAGATGTAACCGGATTTGAGGGAATTATTTGATGGCCATAGATGAAGAGAGAAGTGGTTGAGTTTGTATATGCTAGTTAGACTCGTCGGAAGTTGAAGAATAACGTCAGAGACCGTTGAGTCCGATGCAACCGTTGAATATTCCAGAATGGAAAAATCGGATAGTGTTCCCATGGATTTTGTGTTGGGTTTTCCGGAGAATTCTAGGGATATGTTTTTAATTGGGTGATTTTGGATAGAATGACTAGATTGGATCTTTTCCTGCCAATGAAGATTAATCATTCCATGTTGAAGCTAGCTGAGATGTTTATCGATGAAGTGATGAAGTTGTATGAGATGTCGTCGAATATTGTGTCAGATGGGAAGCTGAGTTTTCTTTGAGATTTTGGGAGAGTTTGCAGACGCTTTGAGTACCAAGTTGAAGTTGAATTCGGCCTATCATTCATGGACGGATGGACGGACAAAGAGAACTATCCAGTATTTAGAGTATTTGTGGAGAGCTTGTGTGTTGAATCAAGGTGAATCATGGGATAGTTAAGTATCGTTGATTGAATTACCTACAATAACCACTATCATTCTAATATCGAAATGACACCGTATGAAGCGTTGTATGGTAGGAGGTGTAGGACTCCTTTGTAGTGTTATGATTCAGGAGAGAGTGTTGTGCTCGGACCTGAGAATTGTGTAAGAGACGATTGAAAAGATCAAGAAGATCCAAGAAAGACGTGTGTTGAGAGTTACAGTGGTGATTGGTGTTGGTCGAACTTTGAAGTCTTGGAAGCACCCACCGTGTTTTGTTGATTTATGTCAGAGTGGCGCAGCGGAAGCGTGGGAGAAGTAGCATGTTAGATTGTTTTACCGCTGTCGCTTGTGAATGTACATGATGTGGTATGTGTCTAAGTTGAGGAAGTGCGAGTGCATTCATTTAGATAGATGGTGTACAAGTGAGAAAGGATTTGACTGTTGAGGCATTAGTAGTTCATATTGATGAGCGAAAAGTAACTTCGGAGTAATGAAGATTTCTTTGGTGAAGGCAGTTGGGAGGACCAACTAGAGAAAGTTGTATTTGAGAGATTGGGACGAGAGAGTCGTATCCGACTCTGTTCACTGAGGTAACATTTTCGAGGACGAAAATTTCTAAAGTGGGGGAGAATTGTAACACCCCGATTATGATTTTCCCAGTTATTTATTGAGTCTTTTATTTAATTGGATGATTATTGTTTTAATTGTGAGATTGAAATATTAATATGATATGTGTGCATATTATGATATTTTATTAGTTGGAGAATATTTGAGGTATTTCCTATTTAAGGTTAAGTTGGATATTTTATGAGAATATGGATTAATAGATGTTTTGAGAGGAAATATAATGGAAAGAGTAGAATAGAAATATATATAAGAGGAAGTGGAAAGAGAATGGAGGAAAATAGAAAGAAGAGAAAAAGAAGAGAAAGAAAGGGAAAGAAAGAGGAAGAAGAGAAAAGAGGAGAAAAAGAGGAAACTTGGATAATCATCAAGATCAACCCTTAGGAGTCGATTTAATCGAGTAAGGGTGTGAAATATTATTATCTTGTCAATGTATGTGATTATGTATGGATTGTTTGGATTGTTTGGGTGTTTTTGTGCATTTTCCATTTTTAGGTCGAAATGGATTAATTGTTAGAAATCGAGGTTTTAATGGTTAGAAGTTGGAATAAATGATGTAGATTAGTCGAGAAATGTTAGGCTAAGACTACTGGAGCTTGTGGGAATTTAATCGGGTGATTTTGTGAGTTTTGATATTTTTGGGCAATTGGAGGTTAAGATTTTGGATGAAAATCGGAAGTCGTAGAATTTGCGTTTGATGGTCCTAATTGTTACTATATGATTGGTAATGATGAGTAGGTATTTAATCGGGAGAAAATAATTAAATCGGTCGGGTTTTTGGGGGATTTTTGGTGAAAACCCGTAGCTGTTTTTCTGAGTTTTTCAGGTGTTAACCGGTTAACCATATATGTTAACCGATTAACACAGTGTTAGGGGCCTAAAAACTGAGTTTTTGGAGGTGTTAACCGGTTAACCATATACGTTAACCGGTTAACACTATAAGTGTGAGAAAATATTATTTTTCAAAACTTCGAAAATTCATAACTTCTTCACCGTTTATCGGATTTTGTCGTTCTTTATATCAAACTGAAGCTAATAATATGTTCCATAACTTGGTAAAAATAAATATTATTTTTAGCCGACTTTTAGCCGATTTTACTGATTAATCGAGATTAATTGTTTTAAGTAAGTGAGGCTTAAATAGTTAGAGCGTTCGGTTGCGATCGACCTCTTCTTGAATGAGTAACTTGTGTGTTGTTGATTGTATACTGTGGGTAGCCGTATAGCGTGAATCCTAGATTATGAATTGATTGTGAATTATGGCCGTTGGGAAAATTATATGCATTGTTTAAAATTGATTAAAAATGCATGATGATTGTGATGGAGTTTGTTGCCGTTTGGCATGATTTTGAATGCATATTGATTGTATACAATAGAATGTGATGAATGATGAATACAATATACATGGTGAATGTATGATAATTGTATGTGATAATATGTGAAGAATGCATGAGAAATATATTTGCGAATATGTATGCATTTCAAGAATGTCATGAGTCGTTTTGCATGTGAAGCATCATGAAATGCATTCTTGTGTTGATTGATCCCGCGTAGGATCTGCAGAAACCTCGTGTGACCATGTGGGGTGTGAGCGATGGTTTATAATTGATTCCGTGTAGAATCTTTAGAACGATTGTGTGCCCATGTGGGGTGTGAGCAATCGGATTGTATGCCTGTGTGGGGTGTGAGCAATCCTGAAACATCGTGTGCCCATGTGGGGTGTGAGCGATGGGTGAATATCGTAGGCCCAACGAGGAGTTACTTCGGTAACGAGCGATGGTTCCATTTGTTTCTTCAATTGAACCTGCTGAATGAGTTGGTATCGCATTTGCATCTGCATAGAGTCGTGAGTCGGTCTCTATGAGTTGCATTTATCATCTGTATGATTGAGATTTGTGAATAAACATAATTGTAAATGTTTATGTGAAAATGATGTGAATTGTAGAAGCATGATTGATTAATATGCTTAGTTGTGTGTATATATATGCATCGTGATGTATATGATGAATTGCGAATAATGCTTGGGAATATAATAGTGAATATATATATATATATATATATATATATATATATATATATATATATATATATATATATATATATATATATATATATATATATATATATATATATATATATATATATATATATATATATATATATATATATATATATATATATATATATATATATATATATATATATATATATATATATATATATATATATATATATATATATATATATATATATATATATATATATATATATGCATTGCTTGGTAAGTGTGATAATGATGTTGAAAATAGGTATATGTGATAGAGTCGTATACACTGGGGTAGAATGACTGAGATGTCGTTCCTAGTGGAATAATTACCGGGGTAGAATAACTGAGATGTTGTTCCTGGTAGGACATAAGCGATGTATCCATAATCCCAAATGGGGATTGATGAGAATTGAAGGGTTGTATATGAGTCACACGACATAGATAGGATTGTTGTATGAAGTATGCATATGTGTGTGAATTGTTGAATTGAGAAATTGGGATGTAGGCAAGATGAAATATGCTTGGTAATTATCCATATTTGTTTATATATATATATATATATATATATATATATATATATATATATATATATATATATATATATATATATATATATATATATATATATATATATATATATATATATATATATATATATATATATATATATATATATATATATATATATATATATATATATATATATATATATATATATATATATATATATATATATATATATATATATATATATATTGTAATGAGTTATAATTGAACTGTGGTGAGAAAATGTGGAATATATGTATTGTGTACTTGTGCATTCATATATGATTATATGCATTGTTATTATGATAATATTTTTCACCCTTCTGCTGGAATGATGTCCTATATGACAACGTCTAGGTATCGAGGAGTAGTATTGCTCGTAGTTACGAAGTCGCTATTGGTGTAGCTGTTTAGTAGTTTAATTACGTTGGGTCGAGTCATGCTCTGGTTATGTAACACTAGGATCGCTTGGTTTATGTTTTAGAGATATGTTATGTACTATACGCAATGTTTTTATATTTATTGAAATATTGTGATGTTGGCCTCAGTGCCTAAGTGATGTTGATTTACGTGATGAACATGAATGTTCTGTTAAGAGGATTATGAATATGAAATGAATCCGCTGCTACATGCAAAGTGAAAATTGAATAGCATGACTATTTATTAAAGTGTTAAAAAAAACAATGGTAAACATTTTGTGTTTTTTAAGTGATGTGTGACACCCTAATTGTGAATGCATAGCAATTTTACTCTGATTATTTATGATTATTCCGTGGGGTTAGAAGGGTGTTACATTGTCTATGTGACCCTAGTATTTGTGTATAAATAGACTAGTGGTAACTGTCATTTATTTCGTCATCTTTCTTATAGCTTTTGTAGCCGTCATTGCAGAGCAATAAATATTCTCCCATTCCTTTGGTTTTCATCACCTTATGCACTAATAATTGGTATCTAGAGCTCCGGTTCGGATCCACGGGAAACACGAGTGAAACAATGAGGCGTTGTGTGATTGATTTTATTTCTTGAATTTGTGTTGAATCCTGAACGAAATCGTAACAAAATCACATTTTCTGATTCTGCAGAATTTGAGAAACACTGTGTTTGGTGAGATCTGAGTGACTTGCACAAGGTTGAAGATGAACAAAAATGGTAGTCTGAGCACTAAACTTCTAGTGTTCGATGGCAAGAACTTGAATCATTGGATGATTCAAATGCATGTGTTGTTTGGCACTCAAGATGTTCTTGATCTCGTCAACGATGGTTACATTTAAGTTGTAATTACAGAATGTAAGTGCTCTTGATTAGCTGCATTTTGTGGCAAAATATTGGTATATGTATGAATGTCATGTATGATGTTGTTACATTCACAATATAGACTGTGCATGGTAAGTTAACTAAGTTAACTATAAGTTAAGCTGGATGTCATACTCAATGTTATGACATAGGTCGTATGACATCAAGCGGAATTTTGTTATTCTAGTAGCTAGAACTCAGGAAATAACTCAGAAGCTCAAGATGGAATGCAGGAGACATTTTAGATGCCCTATGGGAACTAATATGTACCTGATTAAAGAGGCAAACATGCAGAATACAAAAGAGAGGTTTTATGATGGATAAAACCTAATGTATGCGCCCAGGCCCAAGGACTGATCTGCTGCTATAAATAACATGAGAAGCAATCCTAGAAGGCAACGGTTGAAGATAGAGAAGTAGAGAAATCACCATAGTGGTTTAGAAGTGAAGAGGTTGTTCTTCACGATTGTGTCTTAGGAACACTTGTAATCCAAGCAACTGTTGATTGCATTGGTTAGGTAGTTTCTAGGCTGTGTACCACTCGAAGCTATTAAGCAAGAGTGTGTGTCACCTGATCAAAGCTTTGAAGCAAGATCAAGGTGTGTGTGTGTGTGTGTAGTTGAAGTGTCTCTTCAATCTACTATTTAATTTGTAACTGTTTGTTATCACTGGTGTGTGATTGTAGGGAGTGAGTGGGTATACTCAGGTCTAGAGTCGCTCTAGGTTAAATTGTCATTGGGTAGGTTTTATGTGAGGAGTGCAAACTGGAGGTTTGTAACACCCCAAATCTAAACTTGCGGATAACAGGAAGAACAACAATTCATATAGCAAACAAAGCGCAGCAGCGCAAACATTGACTGCATGACGGTCGTCATGAGCCTGTGACGGTCGTCACACGGATAAAATTCCTCATATCAGAGATGTTACACTTCAACCTGACAGACAACAATCATTATGCAACAACTTGCAAATATCATACGTAGCACGAAATTGGATGAACAATCACCAATGTATTACTTAACCATTTAATCATAAAACAACTCGTCATTACTTCCGATGGAAGTTCGATAAAGTATACAACATGTTCTCTTAAAACGATTTAATAAAAACATCGTAACAAGTTCAATCAACAATAACATCGACTAAAATAATAACAGTAATCGTCCATCCCCCCAAGAGTGCTACGTATCAGAGCGACCAACGACACCTTAACGGGAACTACGCTCTATTCCTAACTACCTGCAAATTACCACCAGAGGAGGTAACATACAACGAAAAAGGGTGAGATATCAATAATATAACATAAAGCATGATAGAAAACATGCCGGAAACTCATCACAGCATTATAGGTTTCGAAATCATAAACATCATCGACAACAACTGCGAGTAATCCATATCTCACATAAATAACATTAACATACAACTAGCGTAATTATGCGACTTCATGCGACTGAACAATGCGACTCAACTGTGCACATGCATGTGGTACCATTTAGGACCCAACACTCCAAAACTCGGGATATGAGCCAACACCCCAAACCCATCTAGGAGCCAACACTCCAAACTCGGGACAGGGCCAACACCCCGAACCCATCTAGGAGCCAACACCCCAAATAACGCCAATACAGGCACAATCGTCGTCAATCCAGGCCAAATGCTATGCCATGAAATGCATCTATTATGGACTACAACACAACCATAGCAACCATATAACAAGGCATTACGCCTACAACCAGAATGTCCATAACAGAGCATCATAACATCATACCACTCATGCAACCATCACTTTCTACCCGTTCACATACGGGAACAATAACAACATAATTTCAACATTTACGACTGTTCATGTAAAGGAACATTACAACATCGTACCAACAAATAGGAACTCAAAGTGTTCATACAAAACGGCTATTCCTATACAGGTATAACATCAACATCAGTTCAACAATTAAGGACTCGAACATTGTCGTAAGAGCACATCATAACCTTCACTTACTAAATTATCTACAGAGCAATTCTCTTGTCCCATTAGGGCAATCGTACAACATTATATTAAACTCACGATATAACACATTCATTCCTACATAGAAACCTTTTCCCTAACATTTATCGATTAACGAAACTATATCTATGACTCGATTCCTACATGAATTCGATCATACTCCCGGTTATAGAATTGAACCCCACCCTTACCTTAGAATTGAGGTCAATTCCACGCTCTCCGGTTCCGCTTCCGCTCTACGATGACTTTTCTGCAGAAATCCTCCAAATTCGCCGGTGGTTGATTCTTTGCTCTCAACTTCCCTCAATGCGTAACTTCTCTTTTCAGTCTTTCTTTTCCCCAAATGGTGTAATTGAGGGTAAAAGAGTCTACGGGAATGTATTTTTGCTACCAACTCTCAGCCACGTCCAAATTCTGCATTTAACTGAATTTCATTACTATGACGGTCGTGGCAAGTCCATGACGAGCGTCACGGTCGTGACGATCGTGGTAAGTCCATGACGATCGTCATATCAGAAAAATTAAATTTTTTTATAGATAGAACATCTCTTTATCTTTCCAACACTTTGAACGGGGGCCAAATCCGACTTACGGATCAAGAGATATGATTTTTCGAAGTTTCCTAAAACCGCTACGGAATTTTACACTTTTTCCCGACAATTCGACCGATTCAATTCCTTCCTTCGATCCAAACACATACTCAACTACGACTACGACGCAACGAGACATAGCAAAGTCATAATTGAATTTAATCAAAATAAAACGGGCGTTACAACTCTCCCCTACTTACAAGAATTTCGTCCTCGAAATTACCTTAATCAAACAGCTCGGGATAAGACTCCCGCATCTTGCTCTCTAGTTCCCACGTTAAGCTTTCGCCAGCATCTCCCAACCAGACCACTTTCACCAAAGCAATCTCTTTACCTCGTAACGTCTTCACCTCCCGATCATCATCAATTCTCACATGCTTCGTCTCCACAGTAAGATTCTCACGTATTTGCACATCGTCCATGGGAATGACATGCGACGGATCTGAAATATACTTGTGGAGCTGTGACACATGAAATACATCGTGTAGATTCGACAAATTTGGCGGCAACGCCACTCGATATGCCACCTTTCCAACTCTGTCCAATATCTGATACGGACCAATGAAACGAGGAGTAAGCTTCTTAGATTTCAAAGCTCTACCAACACCGGTCACAGGCGTGACTCTCAAAAATACATGATCTCCAGCTTCAAATTCTAAATTCTTCCTGCGCTTATCATGATAACTTTTCTGCCTACTCTGTGAAGCTTTCATCTTTTCTCGAATTAACTTCACCTTCTCGGTAGTCTCTCGAACAATCTCCGGTCCGAGTACCACACTCTCTCCTTATTCATACCAACACAACGGAGTCCTACACCGCCGACCATACAAAGCTTCGAATGGTGCCATTCTGATACTAGAGTGATAAATGTTATTATAAGTAAACTCTATCAACGGAAGGTATGTATCCTATGAACCACCTTCCTCAAGTACACATGCTCTCAGCAAATCTTCTAAAGACTGAATAGTCCGTTCAGTCTGACCATCTGTTTGAGGATGGTATGCTGAACTCAACCTCAACTTAGAACCCAAAGCCTCTTGCAGACTCTTCCAAAACTCAGAAGTAAACCGCGGATCTCTATCCGACACAATACACAACGGAACACCATGCAACTTAACAACCACTCTAACATAAATCTTTGCCAACTTCGATACTGGAAAAGTGATGTTAATAGGAATAAAGTGAGCTGACTTTGTAAGCCTATCAACAATCACCCAAATAGAATCACATCCTCTCAAAGTGTTCGGAAAACCCGTTACAAAGTCCATTGAAATGTTCTCCCATTTCCATTCTGGAATTTCTAACGGTTGCATCAACCCAGCAGGTTTCTGATGCTCAACTTTCGACTTCTGACAAGTCAAACATGCATACACAAAACGTGCTACATCACGCTTCATACCAGGCCACCAAAACAGATTCTTCAAATCATTATACATTTTCGTCGCTCCTGGATGAATACTCAACTTACTTCTGTGACTCTCTTCCAGAATTGCTTTCTTCATATCTGCATTATTAGGAATGCAAATACGACCACGAAACCTCAACACTCCTTGCGCATCCAACTGATAATCATTATCTTCCGCATGATCTACTCCAGGCATTAAATCCACCAACTTCACATCTAATTTCTGAGCTTCTCTAATGCTGTCCAGAAAATCATTATTAATCTTTAACATGCCCAACTTTACACTCTTCGGTGTTACTTCACAAACTAAACTCAGATCTCTGAATTTCTCAATCAACTCTAATTCTTTAGCCATCATTGCTGACATATGCAAAGTCTTTCGGCTTAAGGCATCAGCTACAACATTAGCTTTTCCCGGATGGTAATGTAACCCAAAATCATAATCCTTTAACAACTCTAGCCACCTTCGTTGCCTCATGTTCAGCTCTTTTTGGTCAAACAATTATTTTAAACTCTTATGGTTGCTGAACACTTCGAATCTCGAGCCATACAGATAATGTCTCCAAATCTTCAGCACAAAAACAACGGCAGCAAGTTCTAAATCGTGTGTGGGATAATTCTTCTCATGGATTCTCAGCTGTCTTGAGGCATACACAACTACTTTATTATTTTGCATGAGTACTCCTCCTAAACCAAACTTAGAAGCATCACAGTATACAACAAACAGTTCTTCTATGTTAGGCAAGATCAACACCGGAGCAGACGTTAACCTTTTCTTTAACTCCGTAAAACCTGCTTTGCATTGAGCATCCCATACAAAAGTCTTCCCTTTATAAGTCAACTTAGTTAACGGAAGGGCCAACTTAGAAAAGCCTTCAATAAACCTTCTATAATGACCAGCAACTCCCAAAAAGCTTCTAATCTCTGTTGCCGACTTCGGAGTTTCCCATTTCAACATGGCATCAACCTTAGATGGATCTACGGCAATTCCATCACCTGATATAACATGACCCCAAAAGCTAACTTCCTCCAACCAAAAGTCACATTTCGACAGTTTCGCAAACAACTTCCTTTCTTTCAACACTTGCAGCACTAATCTCAAGTGCTCAACATGCTCCTCCTTCGACTTCGAATAAATTAGGATATCATCAATGAATACTACCATGAGTCGATCCAAATACTCATGGAAGATACGGTTCATGTATTCCATGAAAACTCCCGACGCATTAGTAACGCCAAAAGGCATTACCGTAAACTCATAGTGTCCATACCTGGTTCTGAACGCAGTTTTCTGAACATCATCGTCTTTTACCTTAATCTGGTGATACCCCGACCTCAAATCAATTTTACTAAACACTCGCGCTCCAACCAATTGATCCATTAAGTCATCAATTCTCGGAAGCGGGTATTTGTTCTTAATCGTAACTTTGTTCAGTTGCCGGTAGTCAATACACAACCTCATACTGCCATCCTTCTTCTTCACTAACAATACCGGAGCTCCCCACGGTGATACACTTGGTCTAACGAACTTCTTCTCAAGTAAGTCTTCCAACTGTTTCTTCAACTCTGCCAATTCAGATGCAGACATCATGTATGGTGCCATAGACACAGGTCTGGTACCGAGTACAAGATCAATAGAAAATTCAGGAATTTCATCTGGAAACACCTCAGGGAAATCACAAACAACTTCCAATTCATCGATTATCGCTTGATTCTCAATGGATAATGATGCCACCAACGCAAACACCTGAGCATCTTCTAGCAATATCTGCTTCATCTGTTTGGTAGTTACCCAACGCGCTCCCTCCTCCTCAGGAGTAGAGAATCTCACCGACTTATCAAAGCAATTAATATGAACGCAGTTATACTCTAACCAGTTCATACCCAAAATTATGTCTATCCCACTTAGTGGCAAACAGACTAAGTCAACCAGGAAATCTCTATCAAACATCGACAGAGGACATTTCAAACACACAAGAGACGTAGTTACCGATCCCTTAGCTAGGGTCTCAACTACCATCTCTTCACTCATGTGTGACAACATAAGACCCAAACGTTCAACACAATTCGCAGCAATAAAGCAATGAGATGCACCAGTGTCAATAATAGCAAGTAAAGGACTACCATTAATGAAACAAGTACCTTCAATCAATTTGTCATCACTGGATGTCTGAGTCCCAGATAACGCGAACACTCTTCCGCCATTTTGTTCCTTCTTAGGCTTCTGACACTTGTCTCACAGGTGTCCCTCTTCACCACAGTTGAAACAAACCATTCCTTTGCGTTTGCACTCAGCAACAGCGTGTCCCAACTCTCCGCAACGGTAACATTTCAATGATCCAGAATTACATACATTACTCTTGTGACCTGGCTTTCCGCACTTATAGCAAACAATACCAGCAGGAGCATCTCCCCTACTAGCTTTCCGGCCGTCAGCTACTTTCTATTTCCCTTTGCCAGCTGGAGGATCATAAGGCTTACCACGACTCTGCTGTGATTTTCCTCTCCTCTCACTCACCAACTTGTAATGAGCATTGCTATCCTCTTCATAAATCCTACAACTTTCAACCAATGAATCAAAGACACGGATCTTCTGATACCCGATTGCTTTCTTGATTTCAGACTTCAATCCGTTCTCAAACTTGATACATTTAGAGAATTCAGCAGTCTCTACGCTGTAGTACGGGTAAAACTTAGCCAACTCCTTGAACTTCGCCGCATACTCAGTAACAGATCTGTCTCCTTGCTTCAGTTCAAGAAATTTAATCTCTTTCTTACCACGGACATCTTCCGGGTAATACTTCTTCAGAAATTCCCTACAGAATACAGTCCAAGTAACTTCTTCACTTGCAGCTTCTAACATTGGATGGGTCTCTAGCCACCAGTCATCAGCTTCGACTGCTAGCATATGAGTCCCATAACGGACCTTCTGTGCTGGAGTACAATCCATCACATGAAATATTCGCTCCATTTCCTTTAACCACTCCAATGCACCATCAGGATCATGCTTACCCTTGAAGGTAGGCGGATTCTCCCGTTGAAACGTTGCCAAACTGCGAGACCTAGCATCTCTAGCAGGATTTGGCTGATGTTCCATAGCATTAGCTAAAGCTTGCAGAGCAGCAGCAATTGCAACATAATTCCTCCCATCCATTTCACTTAAGCTGCAACAACCAACAATCAGATTTCATAATTAACGAGACTCTAGTGTTAGGCACGACGACTGACTCGACGACACTAGACAACTTGGCCGGACGGACCGACCTGCTCTGATACCACTAATTATACCTATGAATCAATTCCCTACATGAAATTCATCATACCCACAGTTATAGAATTGAACCCCACCCTTACCTTAGAATTGAGGTCAATTCCTTGCTCTCCGGTTCCGCTTCCGCTCTACGGTGACTTTTCTGCAGAAATCCTCCAAATTCGCCAGTGGTTGATTCTTTGCTCTCAACTTCCCTCAATGCGTAACTTCTCTTTTCAGTCTTTATTTTCCCCAAATGGTGTAATTGAGGGTAAAAGAGTCTACGTGAATGTAATTTTGCTACGAACTCTCAGCCACGTCCAAATTCTGCATTTAACTGAATTTCGTTACTATGACGGTCGTGGCAAGTCCATGACGAGCGTCACGGTCGTGACGATCGTGGTAAGTCCATGACGATCGTCATATCAGAAAAATTCAATTTTTTTCTAGATAGAGCATCTCTTTAGCTTTCCAATGCTTCGAACGGGGGTCAAATCCGACTTACGGATCAAGAGATATGATTTTTCGAAGTTTCCTAAAACCGCTACAGAATTTTACACTTTTTCCCGACAATTCGACCGATTCAATTCCTTCCTTCGATCCAAACACATACTCAACTACGAATACGACGCAACAAGACATAGCAAAGTCATAATTGAATTTAATCAAAATAAAACGGGCGTTACGTGACAGTCGTGACATCCATGACGGTCGTCATGAGATTTTATTTGCTGCACTCTGAATTGTTTCTGTTGTTTATCTTATTTTTCCGTGAGAGTTTAGAGTGGGGTGTTATAAGGTTTGAATCTGAATTAATTCTACTGATAGTGAAATTTCTCCCTGGCTTGGTAGCCCCCAGATGTAAGTGTGTTGCACTGAACTGGGTCAACAATCAACTATGTTATTTACTGCTTTGTTATTGCTGCATAATAGTAGGTCTGTAGTGAATGTCACAGTAGATGTTATAACTTCTGTTAGAACATCCATCGTTGGCTGGCCAGAATTTTCAATTGGCATGAGAGCAGCCACCCTGCCTGTTTATTACTGGGTGATATCTAGGGAAACAAATTTCTGGTACTATGGATAAAGATATTGGATTCACAAATAGACCTCCAATTCTGGATGGTTCCAATTATGACTATTGGAAGCCTAGGATGATTTCCTTCCTAAGGTCCTTAGACAGCAAGGCTTGGAGAGTTGCAAACTCTGGCTGGGAACATCCTGTGAAGACTGACAAGGATGGAGTGTTTTTGCAAACTCTTGAAGAGTAATGGACCAAAGAGCAAGAGGCATTGGCTCTTGGAAACTCTAAAGTATTGAATGCACTCTTCAATGGTATAGACAAAAACATCTTTAGACTGGTCCACCACTGTGAACTAGCAAAGGATGTTTGGGACACTCTCAGAACCACTCATGAAGGAACCTGCAAGGTCAAAATGTCAAGATTTCAAATGCTGACCACAAAATTTGAAAGTCTAAGAATGAAGGAAGATGAGACCATTCATGACTTTTATATGAATGTTCTTGAACTAGCTAACACCTCAGGAGCTTTGGGAGAAAAGATGGCTGAAGAAAAGCTTGTAAGGAAGATATTAAGTTCACTACCTAAAAGGTTTTCCATGAAGGTAACAGCCATTGAAGAAGCTCAAGACATATGCCACATGAAAGTGGATGAACTCATTGGATCCCTTCAAACTTTTGAGATGGGGATGTGTGATCAGGCTGTGGAGAAAAAAAGCAAAAGTCTCAAACACTGCTGAGATTTCAGATCATGAAAAGAAGGAAGATCTATCAGAGGCAATAGCCATGCTTGGAAGACAGTTCAACAAACTAGCTAAAAGGATAGATGCTAAGTCTAAACCTTATTTTAAAAGCTTGCCTGCTGACAAAGAAAAAGCTGAAGATAAAGCCAACCAAAGCAGAGGAGTACAATGCCATGAGTGTGAGGGATATGGACATGTTAGAAAGGAATGTCCCACATACCTCAAAAAGAAGGGAAAAGGTCTAACAGTCATTTGGTCTGATGAAGATTCTGACAGTGGATCAGAAGGAGAATCATCCAAACATGTAACTGTTCTCAACAGTGTGAGTGTATATGATGGAGACTCAAGTGAAGAGGAGCTAACTTATGATGAACTAGTTGAATCATATAAGAAGTTATCCATCAGAAGCACAGAACTGTACCAACAAGGAGATCATCAGAAAAAGCTCATCAAAGAGATAGAAGCTGAAAAGAGAGAGCATCTAGTTACTATAAACTCACTCCAAGGAGAGGTAAAGGAGTTGAAAGGAGAAAATGAGCAAATTACAAAATCCATAAGGATGCTTAACTCTGGAACTGACACCCTAGAGGAGACTCTTCGGAGTGGTAAAACTGCAGGAAATGGGTCTGGTCTAGGATTTGTTGAAAAACAAAATCCTGTCTTGAAACTCAAGAGGTTGTAGCCTGAAATTCAAAAGTTACAAAGGATGTCACAGTCAAAGTTACAACATTCCCCACACAGAAATTGGAATCAAGTTAAGAGACAATTTCAAAGGTATGGATGCTACCACTGTGGAAAACTTGGGCATATTAGAGTTGTATGCTTCTGGTTGCATGGATTTCCTAGCCAAAGAAGTGATAACCAGTGTAAGCATGGAAAAAGACAGCATCATAGACAAAGGCAGCATCATGCCAACCAGAGCTGGATGCAACATCAAGCCAAACCCAAGAAGAAGGAAGTGCCTAAGAAGCAAGAACAATGGGTTGTCAAGAGTGTAGCTCTAACAACTAACATTTCCCTAAGAATGCCAACTAATGAGGATTGGTACTTTGACAGTGGCTGCTCCAGGCATATGACTGGAATTGAGGATCTGTTGATCAAACTCAAACCTCATTCATCTAGTCATGTAACCTTTAGGGATGGAGCTAGAGGAGAAATCACAGGTGCTGGACAACTTGATAGTCCTAAAGCTCTAGAATTGAGGGATGTCCTGTTAGTTAAAGGACTAACTGTCAACCTAATAAGCATAAGTCAGCTATGTGATCAAGGTTTAAAAGTACACTTTTCCAAATACAAGTGTGTGGTGATCAATGAAGAGGGTAAGGAAGAAATGAGGGGATCTAGATCCAAGAATAACTGTTACCTATGGGAGCCAAGGAGTAACATAAATGGATTGGTTAATAAGGAAAAGATGGACCACCTAGGGTTGGAGAAAAGAACCAGGTCCAAAGCATCAGCTAAAGGATACTCAAAATATGCTTCAGAAAGAAGGACAAGTTGTAAGAAAAGTCAGGTTGGAAGGCTAGACAAGAAAGGATACCCAAAGATTGGTCATCAGGTAAAGCTAGATATGCTATATTGGAACCTGATGGAGTCCATGGAAACGACCCTGCAGAAAAGAAGCAATGTCACTCCTGATGTCATGACCTTGTTCTATGACATCCAGCGCACCATTCAAACAAGTCATGGTGAGTCCAAAGGAGGCCCGTGTACAGGGCAAGGGATTGGTGCAATACCAGATAAGGAGGCCATGAAGAGTACTGAAAGTGGTGCATATAGGGTCAAGGCCCATAAAACTGAGTTACAGAAATTAAGGGCTTTAAGTTATGGTGAGTTATAGCAATTAATAGGAATAGGGAATTATTATTTAAAATTCAATCATTTATTGATTGGTCAAAACATTAAGTTCCCTCCTCATTTGCTATATAACCTAGTAAACCCCTCTGTATAAACCTTCTACTCAACTTGGGCCACTATCGAACTGTTCATCTTCCCTACAACCTTCAACAAACGGAAATTCCTGCTCACACGATCAACGTCCTGTACAATGTCTCAACATTCACCAAAATCATCTCCCTCCAAGAACATACCCACAAATGAGTCTGAAATAGGAACTGAGTCAAGCAACCCTGACTCAGTGCTTGAAATAGCGCCATTGTGCATGATGACACTAGAAGGGGTTCTAGTAAAAAATCCAAGGAGCCAACATGCAAGAAGGTCCAAGGATGTCTCAGGTAAAACTCCTACTCCGGAAACCTCTGATGTTAATGATGATGGAGCCAAGACCATACACAACATCATTGCTGGCATGGTAGCTAGGGCTTTGAATATCCCTATTTCAACCAGCAATGAGGGGTCTGGGCCAACTGTGCATGATCAAAGGGATGCTATGCCCAACATTGGGACCTTGAAAGACCATGCTTCAGAAAAGAAAAACAAGGGTATAGGCTCGGATGGTGGAAGTGATGAAGTACAAAACACCAGGAAAGCTGAGTTCGCAGACCTTGATGAATACTCTGATAACGAGTTAATTGCAAACATCAATCCAGGCATAGCTAAAAAGCTTATGACAAGGAAAGATAAGAAGATGGCTGAACAAGTTCTCCCCAAGAAAAAGGCAGTTGAACAGGCTATTGAGCAAGATAACCTCACAGAAAAGAAGACAGTTGAACATGACACTCCCTCAAGGAAGGCTAAGACTAAAAGAAGACCAGTTGGACCTCCCAAAGCCTGGAGCAAAGTGGTCACCAAAAAAAGAAAGGATGACTTTGGTACTGAATCAAAGACTGAGTCTGATGTTGCTGAAGATGTCACTGACATTCAAACCAAGAGGAAACCCTCCAAGAGCAAACTGGCTGAACAGGTCCCTGAAGTCCCAATTGACAATATTTCATTTCATTACCCCTCATGTGTTAATAGGTGGAAGTATGTGGTTCAGAAAAGGCTGGCAGTGGAAAGGGAGCTGGGACAAAATATGCTTGAAAGTAAAGAAATCATGAGACTCATTAATGATGCAGGACTAATGAAAACTGTTAGTGACTTCTCTCCATGCTATGAGCTACTTGTCAAGGAATTCATAGTTAATCTCTCACAGGAATCTGCTGACAGAAAATCTAAGGAGTTTGGCAAGGTGCATGTAAAAGGGGAATGTGTTAGTTTCACTCCATCAACAATCAATAAATATCTGGGAAGATCAGATAGAGCTCGTCCTAATGTAAAGGGTTCAAAAAACACAATATGCCAAGTGATAACTGGCAACCAGGTACAAAGATGGCCATCCAAAAGAAAGCTAGTGGCCAGCAAATAGAGTATCAAATATGCTATGTTGCATAAGATTGGAGCAGCAAATTGGGTGCCCACAAACCATAAATCTACCGTGGCAACTGGACTTGGTAAAATCATCCATGCTATTGGGACCAAAGCCAAATTTGATTTTGGAACATATGTGTTTGATCAAACTATGAAGCATGTGGGCAGCTATAGCATCAAGGGTCCCATTGCCTTCCCTTCCCTCATATGTGGCATCATTTTGAAATAGTTTCCCAACATTCTCAAAAGGACTGATGTTGTGAGCAAACGAGAAAGCCCATTGTCATTTCATCCCAAGCTGTTTCTTGGAAACCATGTCCCTGACCTTGTTGCAACATCAGCTGAGACATCACAGTCCACATCAACAAAAGCTGAAGCGATTATCAAGTTAAAAGAAACATGTCAAGAGATGGATGCGAGGAAAAGAACTCTTGAAGCACTAATCAGGGCCCTTGAGCAAAGTGACAAGGCTAAGTTCACTCATGAGGATAGGCTAAACGATGGTGCAGAAGAGAGTGATCATCAGGAAGCTGACTCAGAGGAAGAAAGAGAGAACAGTGATGCAGATGAATCCCCTGAGACTGAGGAGCCTAGTGATGGAGAATCTGACAAAGGCAGGTCCAGTTCTGCATCTGAAGAAGAAGGATGACATGTGTTGTGAAGTTCGTGATGATTGAACTATTGTATTATGTTTTGAATTATGTTGGGCAGACTTCTTTGACAGCAAGAATTACACTGGTTGAATTTGTAGGGCTCTCTATGAGCAGTTTTGTAATGTAACCCCATACTTAGGTATTGGTACAATTTATGGTCTATGTGTTAGTTGGATCTCAATTTATGGCTAAAAAGGGGGAAAGAGTGTTAGATAGAATCATGAGCAGGTACAACAGATGGAAGAATTGGTGGATAACCAATATGAGTATCACAGGTTATGTGGTAGTGATAGTAACAGCAGGTGGAAGAACAAGACAGTCATGAGCTGTACTTAAACATATGCACCATAGTGCTTATGATATTAGTTTAACTGCAGGTGATGCGTGTGTGATAATAACTGGTTGGGCTGTTACTGATATGATATGTATGCCATGTATGTTAGAACTAGGACTGATATGCTTAGGAGTTCTGTGTATGTCTGCAAGGAGCAGAATGCATCCCTTCAGGGGGAGTTGCACAACTATGTGACAGGATGTTATCCTGAATGTCATAACACCCAGAGCAGGCTGGATGAATATATGTGACTGCATGCCATTTGCAGGTGAAATGTACAACTGATGTGCATCAGTTGAGGGGGAGTAACTCTATCACCCAACTAGCCAAGGATGACATCTGTAGTAGAAGTCTATAGAGAGTTAACAAAGTGAGTGTTAACAGGGCTGAAAGCCAACTGTGAGGATTCTGAGAGCTTGAGCAGCAAGTGACTTACCTGCATGACAGGACCTATGTTAAGTCTTCTGTTGTGTGGAAATCTCTGATATAAGTACAGAGTGTTTTAGCCAAAAATTTGCCAAAGGGGGAGTTTGTAAGTGCTCTTGATTGGCTGCATTTTGTGGCAAAATATTGGTATATGTATGAATGTCATGTTTGATGTTGTTACATTCATAATATAGACTGTGCAGGGTAAGTTAACTAAGCTAACTATAAGTTAAGTTGGATGTCATACTCAATGTTATGACATAGGTCGTATGACATCAAGCGGAAGTTTGTTATTCTGGTAGCTAGAACTCAAGAAACAACTCAGAAGCTCAAACTGGAATGCAGGAGACATTTTAGACGCCCTAGGGGAACTAATATTTACCTGATTAAAGAGGCAAACGTGCAGAATACAAAAGAGAGGTTTTATGATGGATAAAACCTAATGTATACGCCCAAGCCCAAGGAGTGATCTGCTGCTATAAATAACATGAGAAGCAATCCTAGAAGGCAGCGGTTGAAGATAGAGAAGCAGAGAAATCACCATAGTGGTTTAGAAATGAAGAGGTTGTTCTTCACGATTGTGTCTTAGGAACACTTGTAATCCAAGCAACTGTTGATTGCATTGGTTAGTTAGTTTCTAGGTTGTGTACCACTCGAAGATGTTAAGTAAGAGTGTGTGTCACTTGATCAAAGCTTTGAAGAAAGATCAAGGTGTGTGTGTGTAGTTGAAGTGTCTCTTCAATCTACTGTTTAATTTGTAACTGTTTGTTATCACTGGTGTGTGATTGTAGGGAGTGAGTGGGTATACTCAAGTCTAGAGTGTCTCTATGTTAAATTATCATTGGGTAGGTTTTAAGTGAGGAGTGCAAACTTGAGGTTTGACTCTGAATTAATTCTACTGATAGTGAAATTTCTCCCTGGCTTGGTAGCCCCCAGATGTAAGTGTGTTGCATTGAACTGGGTCAACAACCAACTGTGTTATTTACTGCTTTGTTATTGCTGCATAATAGTAGGTCTGTAGTGAATGTCACAGTGGATGTTATAACTTCTGTTAGAATATCCATCATGGGCTGGCCAGAATTTTCACAGAAAATGCAACTGATGCACAGATAAATTCTCAGTGTGACCTGAGGAAGAAAGATAGGAAGGCGTTGTTCTACATCCATCAGTGTGTGGATGTGAACGTGTTTGAGAAAATCGCTGAGTCAACAACGACGAAGGCTGCGTGGGACACACTGGTTAGGTGTTACGATGGTGAAGCATCAGTGAAGAAGGTGAAGCTTCAGTCTCTATGAAAGATGTATGAGAATCTCAACATGAAGGACAATGAGAAGTATCTGAGTACATCTCCAGAGTTATTTTGATCACTAATGAGATTAAAGCTTTTGGAGAAACCCTTTCTGAACAAGTAATCATTGAGAAGGTATTGAGATCACTTACTCCTCAATTTGATTAAATTATGGTAGCAATAGAAAATTTTAAGGATCTAGACACCAAGAGAATTGAAGAGTTGCAAAGCAGTCTAGAAGCACAAGAGTTGCATCTAACTGAGAGAACTTCTGAAAGAGAAGTAGAGAAGCATGCTCTGAAAGCAGCTTATAGTAAGAAGCATCAGAAGTTGTATTGGTCAGAAGCTAGAAGAAGATCTGATGGTATTCAGAAGTCAGAAACCTCAACTTCTGATAGGCAGAAGAATGCTCAGAAGGAAAAAGAGAGGCATGACAATAAGAAGATCAAGTGCTACTACTGTAAGAAGTTTGGCCACTTTGTTACTGATTGTTGGTCAAACAAGGAAAGGAATTCTGAAGAAGCAAACATATGCAGAAGAGATACTGATGATGAATCTGTGCTACTGATGGCTTCTGAATCTGATGATACAAATTTGACAAACTGGTGGTATATGGACACTGACTGCTCAAATCATCTTACTGGAAATAAGAAATGGTTGGTTGACTTTGACTCTGGAAAGAGGACAAAGATCATATGTGATGATGATAAATACCTCAACACTGAAGGTATGGTAAATGTCAAAGTCATTCTAAACAATGGGAAAACAACATTAATATAGAATGTGTGGTATGTACCTGACATGAAAAGCAATCTGATGAGTATAAGGAAACTAATTGGGAAATGTTTTTCAGTTACTGCGAAGGACAATATTTTGAAGCTGTATGATTGTAATCAGAAGCTAATTATGAAGTCAGAATAGGGAAGGAATAGAACATTCAAGGTGAATGTCAGAACTGCAAACTCTGAATGCCTTAGTGCAACAAGTGTTGTGAAGGAAAGTGAGTTGTGTCATAAAGATTTGGTCATTTGATTTTCATAACCTTAGGGCATCTGAATTCAAAGAAGATGGTACATGGAATTCCTATAACTAAGAAGCCTGGGAAGTCATGCAAAGTGTGCATGGAAGGAAAGAAACCAAGATTTCCATTTGCGTCATAAGTAGCTTCAAGAGCAAAGCATGCCTTTGGATTAGTACATTCTGATGTGTGTGGTCCATTTCCAATAGCATCGATTGCAGGGAACAAATACTTCATGTCATTTGTTGATGAATTCACATGGATGACATCGGTATCCCTTATAAAGTTCAAACACGAGGTGTTTGATGAATTCAAGAAATTCAAAATGAAGGCTGAGAATCAGAGTGGTCAAGCTTTGAAGATTATCATAATCGATGGTGAAGGTGAGTACAACTCCACCAAGTTCAAAAAGTTATGTGAGGAGAATGGAATTGAGCATGAGGTTACTGCTCCTTATACTCCTCAACACAATGGTCTTGCTGAGAGAAGAGATCATACTTTTCTTGATATGACGAGAAGCATGCTAAAGGAGAAGAAACTTCATCACACCTTATGGGGAGAAGCAGTTGCCACTGCAGCATATGTGCTCAACAGATGTTCAACAAAGAAGCTGAAGGAAATAGTTCATATTCAGAAGTGGGCTGGAGAGAAGCAAAGTGTTAGCCATTTGAAGGTGTTTGGTTCTGTATGTTATAAACACATTCTAGAAGCCAAAAGAAATAAGCTAAATGATAGAAGCAAAGTGATGTTACTGGTGGGGTACCACAATACAGGTGCGCAGGGTTGTCAAACTCGCGGGTAGACTCGTAAACTCGTACGAGTTTACGAGTCTAGGAAGCGAAAACGAGTAGACTCGCGCATAGAATCATTTTTTGATAGACTCGAGTAGACTCAGGTAGACTCGCATAAACTCATAGAGACTCGCGAGTCTATGATGAGTTTACGAGTTTATAATTTTTTTTTGTATTTTGTTTTTTTTAAACCCAAAAAAGGCGTAAATTCTCCAAAAGATTTTATTTTATTTTTAAAAACCCCTTAGTTTTTTGTTTGTACGAGAATTATAAATTCTTTCTCCTAGTCTCTTGTTTCGACAAGGTTTCTTCCTCCCTTCATCCTTTCATAGACGTGTGCGTTTATTAGGTCTCTTGCTTTATTCACGTTTGTTTTTGTGAGTTAATCATTTGTTGTGTAATTATTTTATAATATGCTTCACTTGAATGTTTCTCTTGTATATTCTCTTGTGTAAAGATGATGATGGATAATTGAAGATCCTAATGAGGAAAATATGCAAGCTGAAGTTAATGTTGAGTAACATGATGTTATAATTAACAATGTTGTGGAAGTTGCTGTTTTTGTTAATAATGTTGTGCGAAGTAGTGGTGGTGGTGGAAATATTGAATTAGGTGGAAGTGGAACTTCAAGAAATCCAATTTTGGTTAATGATAAAGAAAGTGTTTCATCCGAGGTAGAATTTGTTGATGATACTCAAGATACCGATGAAGATGATGGTGATGATTTCACTGGAGTTTTGGATGTTTAAATCCATTATCATATATATTTTATGATTTTATTTTTTCTTTATATAGTAGTCAATTGAGAAGAAATTAGTACTTTAAGTTTTTAAATACATACTTTGCTATTTTGTTTGTTTTATTATTGAATTTTTTAAAGAAATTTGGAGTATGAAATTTAAATTTTGATGTTAATTGGTATTCTATTATATATAAGTGTAAAGATGACGCATTTATAAGTTTAAAAATACATATGTGTGTCATGTATGTGTCACATATAGGTTTTTGAAAGTTAGTTTTAATTTTCCATAGACTCGTACGAGTTTGCGAGTCGAGTCTGCGAGTCGAGTCTACAGACCCTTTACGAGTCTGAGTAGACTCGCGAGTTTGACAACCTTGCAGGTGCGTACAAGCTTTATTGTCCAGAAACTAATAAAGTTGAATTCAGCAAAGACACCATTGTAAAGGAATCAGAAGCTTGGGATTGGAATAAGTCTCAATTTAACTCTGGTTTGAGAACTTCTGAAGAAAATTCAAAATTAGAAGTTTCTAAAGATAAGTCAGAAGCTGGAGAAAATTATGAAGCTAGAGTAGACTCTGAAGGCGAGTCTGACTCTGATGGTGATTTTGACTCTGAAGGAGACTTAGAAAGTGAAGATGATTTTGATTCAGATTCTGATGGTGATCCAGATTTTGGTGGTGATTCAGATTCTGGGAATATTCCAGACTTTGAAGGCGGTCAAGGTTCTAGAGGAGGTCAACCTTTTGAAGAAAGACCTTCTGAAGAAGAAGCTTCTAAAGATAGAACTTTTGGGGTTCTAGCATCTGAAGGAGATTCTGAATGAGGTCAGAGGCCACAGAGAGTCAGAAACATCCTGAGAAGATTTTTAGAGTATGATATGCTGCAAGATACTGAAATAGACTCTAAGGGAGAGGTTACTCAGTATACCATGGTAGTAGACTCTAACCCAGTAAGTACAGAAGACACCCTTAAGAAGAAATTTTGGCTAAAGGTCATGAAAGAAGAATTTGAGGCTATTGAAAGAAACAAGACTTGGAAGTTGACTAAGATTCCAAAGAACAAGAAAGCCATCAACGTCAGATGGATTTTCAAGGTGAAGCTAAAGTTAGATGGATCAATTGGAAAACATAAAGGGAGGTTAGTAGCAAGAGTATTTCTTTATAAACTTGGGCTGGATTATTCTTAAGTGTTTGCACCTGTAGCGAGACATGAAACAATCAGACTGGTAATTGCAATAGTTTCTAAGAGGAATTGGCCTCTGATGCATTTAGATGAGAAATTTGCATTTATGAATGGTCCATTTCAAGAAGAGGTATATGTGTCACAACCTCTTGGATTTGTTACAAAGAATCAGGAAGGGATGGTGTGCAAATAACATAAAGCTTTGTATGGATTGAAGCAAGCGCCCAGAGCTTGGAATCTGAAGATTGATTCATTTTTCAAGGACCAGGGGTTTCAGAAATGTGAGATGGAGTACGGTGTTTCTATTTAGCATACCTCTTAAGGTAATATGATTCTTGTGTGTCTGTATGTTGCTGACATATTGCTGACAGAGAGTTCTGAACAAGAGATAACTAAGTTTAAGAAGGTGCTAATGGCTGAGTTTGAAATGACTGACCTCGAGAAAATGACATATTTTTTAGGGATGGAGTTTATGTACTATGAGAAGGGTATCATTTTACATTAACTGAAGTATGAACTTGAGCTTCTAAAGAGATTTAAGCTGCAGAATTTTAAGGCTGTTGTCACACCTTCAGAAACCAATCACAAATTGGATTATGATTCTGTAGGTGAGGATGTGGATGCTACAACCTTCAAACAGTTGGTTGGTTCTATGAGGTATCTGTGCAATACCATACCTGATATCTGCTATGCACTTGGAACGATTAGTAGGTTCATAAGTAAACCCAAGTGATCTCATTACCAAACTGCTGTTAAGATTTTGAGGTATATCAAGGAAATTCTGAAGTATGGAGTGTTATTCCCTTCTGGAAGAAATACTAATTCAGAGCTGGTGAGTTACTCAGACTCTGATTGGCGTGGAGATAGAGTTGATAGGAGAAGTACTTCTAGATACTTGTTTAGTTTCTGGGAGGTTCTATTTCTTGGTGTTCCAAGAAGCAACATATTGTTGCACTGTCAACGTATGAAACTGAGTACATCGCAGGTGCTATAGTTGCATGTCAAGTTGTATGCCTTTTGAATTTACTGCAGGATCTGAAGATCAAAGTAAACAAGCCTATAAAGCTGATGATTGATAACAAGTCTGCAATCAATTTTTCCAAGAACCTAGTTTTGTACGGGAGAAGAAAGCATATTGAGACAAAATATTATTTTCTGAGAAGTCAAGTCCAGAATGGAGTGTTAGAAGTTGTGCACTGTAGCACCCAGAAGCAACTGACAGATGTTCTGACAAAGGAGATCAAGACTGATCAATTTCTCCACTTAAGGGATGAAATTGGTGTTGTTAGTTTTGATTAGGAAATCCTAAATTAAGGGATGGATTGCAGAGTAATTTAGTATTTTAGTATGTTGTCTATGTGACCCTAGTATTTGTGTATAAACAAACTAGTGGTAGTTGTCATTTATATCATCATCTTTCTTACCGTTTTTGTAGCTGTCATTGCAGAGCAATAAATATTCTCATTCTTTTTGTTTTCATCACCTTGTGTACTAACACTACATACACATATTTTACGATTATTTTACAACTACACAGAAACTTAAAAAATAAAGATAACTTCAATGTCTTACACAAAATCTCAAATATATATATATATATATATATATATATATATATATATATATATATATATATATATATATATGCATTTGTAAAACTAATAAACAAATGTGACATGGTTTAGTGGTAGATTGTCTTTCCAAACAACCAAATAGATATGGTTTATGAGTCTATGATAACTATAAAGAATATTTTAGCTATATTTATTCATTATGTAATTGTAATCTCTAAACCACCTAAAATTGTTACGTCGGCCTAACATTAAATAAGGATAACATAGAATTTGCGGATAGTATAGAATATTCCCGCAAAAAAAGAAGGATAGAATAAAATAATTGGCCTCCTAATGGAGTTAGATTTCTCAGAATCCTCTCTAGGACAATGAAGCTAAGAAAATCTTTTATAGGCATACATTATACATATATTCTAAGGATAAAATATGTAAAAGTTTCCCAAATACCTCGATGTCTACCTCATATCCCACATACCCCCTAAATCACATTTTCTTTGAAAATTGGATTAAAAGTTTCTTAAAACTTAATTTTTGAATTTGAAATGACAAATTCAAAACTTATCTTTGCTGGAATGCATTTTTATTTCATCGAATTTTAATTATGTTTATCGAAAGTGAAGTATACACAACGTGCTCCTTTTCATTAACCTAATTTAACTTAAACAATACACACAAGTTACGTATGAGTAGTGACTCAATCCCCACACCAAATTTAATGTCCATTATATCATTTCCACTAAATAACAAAAATAAAATAGTTGTATAGCACTAACTACAATTAGAAAACATTATGTCACACACTATTCATTTTATTATTATACCTTATGCCAACTTTGCATAGCACTCTAGTCCATTATAAGAAGGCATCAAATTTCATTTTAGGTTATACCAACCAAACCAACCCTTAAGGCCTAAATTAAGTGCTTTTTTTTTGCTTCATCACTAAGGAATAAGATGGGAGAAGGTGTTTATTTGGATACCATTTTAGTCCCTTTGAGCCTTTTCATTACCATTGTTTACCATGCTTTTCTCTTCTACACCATCAAGAACAAACCTTCACGTACAACTTATGGAATTGATAGGTTAAGGAGGAATACTTGGGGTCTCAATTTAAATCAGGTATGTTATGTATAAAGATTTTTACAGGTTTAAATATTTTTTAATATAATTGATTTTGTCTCGAGAATTGATTTAGTCTGTGACGTGTGACGTGCAGGGTGATGATAAAAAGGCTATGCTATGTATACAAAGCTTGAGGAACACTCTTATGGCTACAATTCTCACAGCAACTATAACAATTCTTGTAAACATGGCTTTGGCAGCTTTGAACAACAATGCTTTCAATGCAAGCCATCTTTTCACTAGCGGATTTTTCGGTTCGAAATCGGATAAAATCTTCCTTATGAAATATGGTTCAGCATCAATTTGTTTGTTGATTAGTTTCTTATGCAGCTCAATGGCCATAGGATTACTGATTGATGCAAATTTTTTGATGAATGCTTATGGAGATTTTTTGTCTGGTGGTTACACACAAGGTGTGTTAGAAAAAGGGTTTACGTTAGCTTTTGTTGGGAATAGGATATTTTGTGTTGCTATTCCTTTGATGCTTTGGATGTTGGGTCCTGTGCTTGTGTTTTTAGCTTCCATTGCTTTGGTTTGTTTGTTGCATGAGTTTGATTATGTTCCTAAAATTCCACATAGTCAGAAACGATGTAACAATGTAAAATAAACTATAATAAGCAAATTATTATTAATACCATTATAGAGGTTTAAATTTTATGTAGTGTATGTAAAAATATTTATATAATGTCAAACAATAACAATTTTGCACAACAGTTGATCCAGAAAACCACCAGCTAATGTAGAATCTCCTATAGACATGAGATCCTTCCACCAGATTGATTCAGCCTTTGGAACCTGCTGCTTCTGTTTCAACAGAATTCTTGAAAATAAGCAGCCATATCTACTTTGGAGTAAAAGGAAGGGCTCCAACTTTACTTGCAAGGAACTGTGTTGTAGCCTGAACATATCCTTGCTCATACCCTATGCCAATGACACAACTTTTCCAGAAATTCGTTCGCAGTCCAGAAATCAACTCAAACCCTCTCAAAAGAGCTATCACTGCTCATAAGTCTTCCCATGAACCTTCACACAAGAGTATGGTATCATTGGTAAATTGTACTAGATTTACAAGTTGACCCCCTCCAACATTAAAACCTGTTAATACACCATTTAAGTTAGCATGCCTTAACATGACCACTAGAGCCTCCGCTGCCAAGGAGAATATGAATGGGGAGACAGGGTCTCCTTGTCTCAGTCCTCCGGTTGCCTTGAAATCCATAGTAGTGCCACCATTTACAATCATTGATAGGAAAAAATTTAGTGCTCCTCCTCGAATCCACCTGATCCACTTAGGGAAAAAGTTCATAGCCTTTATTACTTCCTCCAAAAATGATCAATCTACACTATCATATGCTTGTTGGAAATTCACCTTAAATACAATGCATTTATCTTTCAGTTTCTTTGCCAAATCTAACAGCTCATTTACCAATACTACCCCATCAAACATTTGCCTTCTAGGTAAGAAGGCATTTTGAGATTCTGAGATCAATATGTCCATTATTCTACTCACATTCCATATCTGAGTTTAGACCACCATCACATTCCATACTGTCCTCAACCTCTTTAAGTACCTTCACTCCTGCATCTATATTAAGATCAATCCAACCAAATATGTTTTTGTTCCACCAACGGAGTTTAGCTCGCAATTTTCTAAATTTCTCAACAAGAACAAAACTCGGGCTGCCTGTTACTTGAATGGATTTCCAAATTGTATGCATAAAATCCACAAAGCCATGTTTATGCACTTTGAAGGGTTTGGGACCCCAGTTTACTAAATTTTCTTTCAGCCATATAGGTCTATGGTCTGAGATATATCTATCCTCAACCTGCTGAGCAACTACTCCCCAAAGTGATAATAAACCTTCTAAAATTATGAATCGATCCAGCCTACTTTTGCAGCTTCCATTGGCTTCAAGCCAGGTATACTTATCACATATTATTGGTACATCAACCAGGTCTTCTATTTCTGATGTTCTGCAACATGTTTTCCCTTTCCTATCATCTCTGTTTTTTTATAGAGTTGAAGTCACCTGCCATCATTCTCCTTGAGGATATTTAGCCTTCAATTTAATTAAGTCTTCCCCCAATTTCCTCTTCTCAGATATGTTACAAGGGGAGTAGATATTTATGAGATAACACATCACCCCTTTCCATAGACCATAAACTCCTGGTAACCCCCTTACCTTTACGACTTGGCTTCTCCAGATCGAAAGAATTCCTCCTAGTTGGCCAATAGAGGATGAGGCATACCAATTTATTTCACCAATACCCTAAATATTAGAGGTGACCATAGGATCCATTAAGACAAAATTCATTCAATTCATCCATCAAAAAATTCATTCGATCTATCCAATACATAAAAAATAAGTTAATAGATTGGATTAAATCCATCCATTTATATGCATGGATGGATTCAATCCATCCAACATATTTTAAGAATCCAATAGATTATTTTTATTTTTATTATATTATTTTTTTAAATAATTAAAAATAAATTTTTTAAAATCTAATTAAAAATAAATTTTTTTTTAAAAAAAAAAGTTTTTTTTCAATAAAAAAATTGTAATTTTTCAAAAAAAAAAAGATCGATTTTTTTTAAAAGAATTCATTTTTTTTTCGAAAAAAATCGGTTTTTTTTTTGTGAAAAATTGATTTTTTTTTCAAAATAAAAAACTGATTTGTTTTTCGAAAAAAAGTCGATTTTTAAAAAAATGGTTTTTTAAAGAAAAAAACAATTTTTTTTCAAAACAAAAAACCAATTTTTTTTAATAAAAAAAAATTTCCCGAAAAAAGGCCGACTTTTTTAAAATAAAAAAATACAAAAAACCGACTTCATAATTTTTTTTAAATACAAAAAATAAACTTTTCAAAAATAAAATAAAATCGAATTTTAAAAATAAAAAAATTTATTTATTCTTACAAAATTAAAAAAAAAGTTGTATGGATGGATATCCATCCATTAAAAATATGTTAATGGATGGATTGAATGGATTTTATTCTTAATGGATGGATTGGATTGGATAATTTTAAGAAAATTTTAGTGGATTGTTAATGGACTAATGGATTGTTTTAATCCATCCATTAACATTTCAATCCACATCCATCCAATCCATCCATTTTGCCACCCCTACTAAATACTAGACACTGGCTTCACTCATGTCTTGGATCTTTGTCTCTTGTATAAAGCATACTCAGCAGCACCTTCTTTTTAAATTTTCCTCAATCTCCTCTACTTCAAAACTGAGCCGCACCCTCGAACATTATAGGTGATACAATTCATGGGATTCTAATCTCATTCCCCATCCTATCCTCATATATTTTCCTGTCCCGATCTTCAATTTCCCTGATCACACGCTCAAAGAACTCATCATCTTCATCCCCCTCCACACCCATCTCCTTGATAGAATTCCATACTTTCCTAGGAATCTCCCCTGGGGATTTCTTAATTCTATCATTACCTTTGTTCACAACAAAGGATTGACCTCTAGAGAAGTTTGGAGATTGATTCCCTTCACTCACGGGGCTGCAATGTCTACTTCCTATGGCTAAATTCTTGATTTTCTGGGAATATTAGTGATGGATAAGAGTCGAATAGTATGATTGGGTATAAGGGATTTTTACTTGGTCATAAATTTCTGGAAATTTTACCCCGTACCCCTACACTTATACCCACACCCCTACATTAAAAACATTGTACCAAAATACCTTTGTATAAATATTTATAATTTTAGAAATTTTACACTTTTACTTCATTTGCACTTCAACACTTCCGGAGCACTCATTTTTCACATACAAATCGGAAGTCTTCCAACAAGTCATCCGGAACACATTTTTTCACGTACACATACCGGAACTCCAATAATAAGTCTCCCGGTTTGTTGAATTTTTTGGTTTGTTCACCGGAAGACTTTATGTATGTCTTCCGGTTCGTAGTATTTTTTGGTTTGTTCACCGGAAGACTTTATGTATGTCTTTCGGTTCATAATTTTTTCCTTTTGTTCACCGGAAGTCTTTGATTAAGTCTTCCGGAACATACTTTTTACGTTTGTTCACCAGAAGTCTTTGATCAAGTCTTTCGGTTCATGTTTTTTTAATTTTTAATTTTATTTATTTATTTTGTCAGTGGTGCGCACACGAGGCAGAGATGGTAGGATCCCTCGTGGACTAGGACGGGACGAGTCATCAAGAATGGCTGAAGAAGAGCATTTTGATGAATCTGCATCAGCATCCAAGCCTGTTGGATATTCAGGAGGACCGTATGAAACCTCTCTTTTAGTTAAGTACAAACATCATGTTGCTAGACATATATGATTCGGTGAGGTAAGTAAACAAAAATGATTTAATATTGAATAAAATTCGAATTTTTAATATTGAATTTTATAATATATTTACTTTAAATTGTTTTCAGGAGAGAGGGTCGAAGAAAGAGTTAAAGGTAGCGGGACATGGGTTGAAGTTGATTCAGAGAGTTCCACTACAGCTACCCAGAGAGATGGAAGGTTGGATATCTAGTTCTGGTCTAGCTTCACTCCAGAGAACCAGTTTAATAAAGATAGACACGAACCTGGTTTCCGCATTTGCAGAGAGATGACATCTAGAGACATCTTCATTTCACATGTCGTTTGGTGAGATGACGATTACTCTAGATGACGTATCTTGCCTGCTTCACTTGCCCATCAGGGGAGTCTTCTGGAGCCCTCAAGATATCAGTGAAGCGCTTGCTGTTGAGTGGACTGTTGATTATTTAGGAGTGTCACGGAGAGTATCACAACAACAAGTCTGTGACTGCAGGGTTTTCTACTATAAGTTGGAGTGGTTATATGATCGATTCGTAGAGCATAAAGCTGCATCTAGATGGGATTATGCCACTAGAGTTTATTTGTTGATGTTAGTGGGTTCCACTATTTTTGCAGACAAGACGTTTACGCTTGTCGAGGCACGATACCTCTCACTATTTATAGACTTGGATGGCTTATCAAGATACAGTTGGGGAGCAGCTGCGTTGGTTACTCTTTATAGATATCTCAGAGATGCTTCCATGTTCAGTTGTAAGCAGCTTGGTGGTTATCCGACTCTCCTACAAGTATTTATTTTAATTTAGAATATTTTGTTTTAATTAATTTTATCTAGTATATTAATTTTATTTATCTAGTTTATTATGTTATAATTAATTATTTTAAATTTAGTAACAATATTAATTTTGTAACAGTGCTGGATTCATGAGTATTTTCCAACACATGGAAAAAAGGGAGAGAACTGGATACCAGCTAATAATGTGGGTCTCCCTCGAGCGATGAGATGGTCCTATAGGCAAGGTGCCTTGAAGGTGGATGACTTGCGACCGATTCTGGACGAGCTAACACCTGCCGATGTAATATGGTGCCCATTCGAGAATCATAGAGTATGGCTTCAGTTTGATGAGTTATGTCTATATAGGGGGTGTTTGAGGTGGGGTGACACTATTGTTCCATACTTGCCTAACAGATGTATGCGTCAGTTTGGATACAGGCAGTATGTTCCACATCCACCTCTTGATTATACAATGGCTGGTGATATTGATGTTGACTGGTGTCAACCATGTATCCTTCACATAATCAATAAATTCATTACAATCAACACACGTCTGCTCAAGTTGGTTCAACCTTTGATCATAGTCAACCTCATCACTAGCCCATACAACATCCGTCCATAATTCGTCAATTTTCTTTTGCATGTCACTAGCCACATATTGTTTCCGTTTTGCACCAACATTCTTGTTAATATGAAATCGACATAGCAAATTGATTGACCTTGGAAACACAATTTCAATGGCTTTCATCAAACAAGATCTCTATCTGTCAAAATCACTTGTGGACACAACTCTTTCTTCACAAACAATTGTTTAAGCTTATCTAGCACCCAACAAAAAGTCTCAGTCTGCTCAGACTCAATATAGGGAAATGCGACAGCAAAAGTCAACTCGGTTGATGTCATGCCAACAATTTCAAATAGAGGTTGCCTATATTTGTTTGTCTTGTAAGTGTTGTCCATAACTAACACAATAAGAAAAATATTCAACAACTTAACTGAATCTGGATGAGCCCAAAATATATCTCTAATAACGTCAGAGTCATCTCTTTTTCTACTTCAATAAACATAATTTGCATCCTCAATAAAGCTTAAACAAATGTTATATCTCACTTCTAGGACCTCTTATATTTTTTTCTATCATACTATTCTGCTTGTATATTTGCGTGATCCGAGTGACATTATCGGTATCTTGCTCTTGCAATAAAAACAATATATGTCTAGGTGGAACCTTTCTCTTTGTCAAATCAACAACATGTTGCTTCTGATCTGCTGTCAACCTACCAACAAATGTGTGACCTTCTAATCTATCAGGTAAATCATGGTTATGAACTTCACATTTTACATCAATCTTCCATCCAGATTGTTGCACCCCAAATTTGTCCTACCTTTACATAGTTTCTAGTGCCACTTTATTTCGAATGAATAAAATGGCACAATTGGCAAGAGACCGTGTGTAAGTAGTTGTGAGTGTGAGAGGTCGAGAGTTTGAATCCCACCTTCTTCACTTTTTGTTTTGTTTCTTTTAAAATAGGCATTAGGTTAGAGTTAACCCTAATTTGTTACCTATATAAACATGAGTTGCATTTGATAAAAGGGGAAGGAGACAAAAGAAAAAACGGCGGTCGTTCTCACGATTTATCAGAAGAGGGAAGATTTTTGAAAAAACCTTCAAAGCTTCATCACCGGCGGAATCACCAACAAACCGTAACTCGTAAGATTTCATCAATATCACATTTGATTTCTGTTATTCTTTTTTTTATATAGGAAAAAGAGAAGATTATGACGAAGCAAGGAAGAAGAAGATGCAAGAATAGCCATTCAAAATAAAAAGAAAAAGCTTCAAAACTTCATCAATGAGGGAGCCGCCACCGCTACGAATCCCCCTTTTATTTCCAATTTTCTTCCTCCTATTCTTTTTATTTATTTTGTTATTATTATATTGTTATTAGTATTTTATTATTGTTGTGGTATATAATTTTCATAATGCAGGTTAATGAAAACTGTTAAAATAAAAATATTTCTAATTGTTAATCTCATTAACTTAGTTTACTTAAGTTAATTAAAATATAAAAAAAAAATTAAACCATTTTTTAAGCTAAAATCATAAAATTAAAATTAAACCTTGTTTTTAAAATTAAGACTCATATTTAAAACTTAAAATTAAAAATAATTCTTAAAAATAAATTTTAAAAAACATTTTTTAACTTTAAAAAATAAAACATTTTTTTTGCTTTAAAATTTAAAACATTGTTTAAACATTAAAATTAAAACATTTTACAAAAATTAAAACTAACTTTTTTTCATCAAAAACCTTAAAATTAAATCATTTTTTTAATCAAATTAAAACTAATTTTTAAATAAAAACATTAAAATCAAATTAAGTTCTCCTTTAAATGCAAAAATTAGTTCTTCCCTTTAAATAAAATTCAAAAAAATAAAGTTTTTGATTTAGCCGCTTCATTTTCGTCTAACCCTCATTAGTTTGTTCGTTGCAGCTCCTCAATATTTCATTTGTTCGTACTATTTTTTTGTTTCATGGATGTAATTTATGCGAGGCCATGATCGCAATTATTTTTATTTTTGCATTTGTTTTTGGAATTTGTAATTTACGCGAGTGATCGTCGCGATGCTTCTTTTACCGCTTTCTTTATTTTTCCGCATTTTAATTCGGTCGTACGATATTTTGTCTGTTTGCATGTTTTTACCGTTAGGATTCCTTCCGAAGGATTAGGTCTAGCCGTTTGACCGTCGAGTCAATAACCCTAACGTTTGACCATTTCAAAACCCTAATCGCCTAGGTGTCCCGATGTGGACGAAAATACCCTTTACCCTAGCATTAGGTCAAAGAGTCGCCGTACTCTGTTTTAGGGTTTCCCGCCGTGGAATATTTAATTTAACCATAATTTCAATTAACAATTTCAACGTAGAAATAGGAGTTTCAAGACTCCACGTAGGCACTTCCCTATGAACGCTTACTCCCCAATGAAACCTTGACCACAGTCAAGACGTTTCTAACCTCCCTTTCGAGGGGAACTACAATTACTCTGATTCCATTCCCGTCAGGATATGTAGGCACAAGATGCGACGTCTTACCGAGTAAACTTAGGACTAACCCTTAGGTCTTTAGGTCACTCTATCCCTTTAGCAATATATTTCAAACAGATAATAAAATAAAATAAAAAAGCATACAATAAACAAAAGGTTCCTGTAGAGTACTACAAAAGTTTAGGGTGCTAATACCTTCCCTAAGCTTAATCAACCCCTTACCTAGGTCTCTCCCCGCATTGTCTTTACGATGCAAAATTAGGTTTTCCTCTTTTGACCTTTTCCTTCGGATAAATCAAAGAGCGGTTGTGAACCAAAGATGCGATTCAAATTAATTAATAATTTGATATCATATTCTAACCGCAACACAGATCTATCAGTCGCTGGAATTGATCTGATTCTAAATGGACATCCACATTTTTTCGTCGCACTTTGGGTTCCACTATCAATATCTTTGTGTTTTCCTCCTTTATCACATCCAAATATTAATTAGTTACTTCTTCCTCTCTTGCCTATTTCAATATCTGAACGAGTGATGATAATCGTTACTTTATTTCGAATTCCGATCTCTTTAATCCATCTTATCACCTCTTCTCGTGTACCAAATCTTTGAGTAGTTGAAAAAACATCAGACGTATCTACGCATATCTGATCTTTATCGCATATTTGTAAAAGAATTTTTGAACCTGCATAAAAAAAATTAAAAAAGAAATTTTAAATTTTTTTTAAAAAAAATTACAAATGCAAACCGGAAGACTCAGGAAAAGAGTTCCGGTAGTTAAAGTTAGCAAACCGGAAGACTTGTAAAAAGTGTTCCGGTACACTTTTTACAAGTATCAGAACTCTTAAAAAAAGTGTTTCGGTAAACTTCTACGAAAAAATACAAACCGGAAGTCTTTGATAAAGTCTTCCGGTACATAATTTGTGTAAACCAGAACTCTTTGCCAAAGTCTTCCGGTTTGAGAAAAACAGCATACTAGAAGTCATTTTGAAAGTGTTCTGGTAGGCTCGATTGGTAAATTTCTCGGAAGTCTAAAAATCTAACACAGTAAAAAATGAAAAAAAATATAATAAAAAATATACACGAATAAAATTATAGGAATATGGGTATAAGTATAGAGGTATGGGGTAAAATCTTCTAAAAAAAATTAGTGAAATGAAACCAACATGGGCTTTAAAGCCCAAACTAATAAAAATGGTTTTCCAAATGAAAAACAAAACAACATCAGATCAAGGTCATGAAATCAACACGCCATTTCCAACCTTTTTTCTCATTGTTTCTTGCAAAATCTCTCTCTCTCTCTCTCTCCTACCTACTGATCTTTGTTTCGGTTTACGATCTATTCCATTTCCCTTGTTTTCAACCTCAGTTTCAATCCCTCTCTCTGTTTCGTCCGTCTTTGTTTCACTCTCTTCCTCTTCATTTCAGATTTGAGTGTTGTTCCTGTGAATGATTTGAAGATTCAGTGTTTTGTTTTTATGGGTGTGGTTTGTGTGATTTGAAGGTTGAAATTTGGAGTGATTGAAGAAGAAGATTGATATCATGTGGGTTTGATTTAAAGGTTGAAGAGGTTTGAGGATGAGTTTGTGTAGAGTATCCTTGGCTACTCAGAGCTTGAAGAAAAGAATGAAGAGTGAAGTCTTATTTATAGAGTTAGTGAGGTTGTGATTTGTGGTTGTCGTCTTGATGCGTATATGAAGTTTTGTGAATTGAGTCATTTTTGTACGTTGGCAGGTGCATAACGTGTATTTTGCGGAGGATTGTAATGAAGTAATTACAACTTGCATCTTTGCGTGTGGGGTCGCTATGTTGTGGCTTGAGTGTGCGCGTGATATGTGAAGCTTGTGCTTGAAATTTTGTTGCTTAAGCTCGTAATGTTGGAACGACTTAGATATTTTGAAATTGCTTCAAGTGGGGTTGTGGTGCATGGAAAGTTTTGTTGGCTGTTGAAATTTAATTTTTGATGGTGTGAAGTGGCTTGATACAGCTCGATCATGTTGCATTTGGATTGTTGTTTTGTAGGTTGCTTAATTCATATGCTTGAAGCTGGTATGTATTGGCTTGGAATATTGTTACGTGCTTAGTGTGTGTGAAGTTTAAAATGCTGGCTGAAGATAGTTTGTGTTGATGTGTGAGTAGCAGCTGGTTGCTTGGCTTGTATTCACGTGAAATGTTGTAAAAATGGCTCGCGTGCGTATTTAGCTTGTTATTTTTCACATATTGCAGCAGCTGATGTTTGGCTTTGTTGGAAATTGTTCACGAGGCTTGTATATTTCTTATTGTTTGGATGCTTTTGCATCCGTGTGTTATTGGATTGTAATCAATGGACTTAGGCTTTTCCTTATTTACCATGAATTTTCTTTATTTTTTTTCACTTGTTGTAAAATGTGTAATGGGCCTGTAAAATAGAAAATGATAATGGGCTTTAACATGGTAATCTTGAAATTTTATTTTTTTCACCCTTGAATTTGATTTGGACAATGTTTGATCTCACAATTTTTGATCTTGATAACATGCTTGAAACCTTGATTCTTGATTTAAAATATCCTTAAAATTTCAATGAGAACCAAACTCTAACATTCTTGACTTCTTCACTTGAGTATGAACTTGAACTGTTCCTTGAAACATACAACCCATCATTGAATTAATCCTTGGATAAATGACATGTTAGAATTCCCTTGAACCAATGCCTCACACATAAGCCTGACTTAACATGACTTGAATTATGAGACCAAATGCACTTAATCAACCTGATTGCATCATATGAAGTATGAACTTACACAAAACCCTGTCTGGAAAATGATTTGATCTTTGATGATTTTCAACCATGAAACAATTGAATTTAGCACAACCTGATACCTTGATCCATAACAAAGATGACTTGTAACTGAAGCAATTCCATTTTTTAAGACTAAGATTAGGTCAAACTCCACTGAATTTTAACCAACACTGCACACATGCTTGGGACAAGAAAAATAAAAGGGTAGGACAAACTTGGGGTATGCCACATGAATACCTCGATGCATTTTTCAATCAAGTCAGAAATAATTGCTTGCATACAACATTGAAATGTTGTTAGCGTATTACATAAGCCAAATGGCATGCGTTTGTATGCAAAGACACCAAAAGAACCAGTGAAAGTCGTTTTCTCACGATCTTCAGAGTTAACAGTAATTTGATTGTATCTTGAATATCCATCCCATAAGCAATATAACTGTTTCCTCGACAACCTCTCCATCATTTTATCCATAAACGGTAATGAGAAATGATCTTTCCTTGTTGCTTGATTAAGCCTTCGGTAATCGATACACATCTTCCACTCGGTCACGGTTCTTGTTGGAATCAACTTGTTCTAGTCATTTGTTATTACTATCATTCCTTCTTTCTTTAGAACTACTTAGACATGACTCACCCAAGTACTATTTACATGGGATATATCATGCCAACTTCTAATAACTTTACGACTTCCTTTCGTACCACTTCTTTCATTGTCGGGTTTAAACGCCGTCGAGGTTGAGTGACTGGATTGAAAATTTCCACCATCACGATCTTCTGCATGCAGTATGTAACACCCCATTTACCCCGTACGCGTAATATAATAAATATATAGAAACAATTCATGAAATTCATCAGAGTTCTCCAACACAGTGGGATATCACACTAATTCACTTCATTTCATTAAAATAATCAATATTATTTAGTTTTCAAGTAAGCAGCGGAATACAAATCAATTCTCCAATATAATTCTCCTCGACACGAGGTCATACAACATAAGTCCAATAAATGAAGATACGTAACAATGAACAAATAAAGTAGTCAAATAACAACGTAATCCCGTCATCCCATGTTACGTATCAGAGCGACTCCTAAGACTCGATCAAATAGCAACACACTCCAAGCACTACTCAGGTACCTGGTTACCTGTACTCCCAAGAGAGCACAGACACAACAACAAAAAGGGGTGAGAACTACATTCAATAAATAAACGGTGAAATACACATGCTAAGGAGTAGTTATACACCATACATAAAATAAGCACAAATAACGCACATACACGTGCCACCTCAATCACTTGGCATTCATAGCCCACGCTCAATTACAATAATGCAATGTGACTCACCGACTCGACACAATGCATGTGGTACCAACACAATCTCATACGGTTCACACTAGAACCCGATTCCCGTCGGAATCCGGATAAGTCGTATATACGTTCCTCTAAACTACAACTTATCTCCACAACAACTTCCACAATGAAGTCCAGATGAAACTAGGCACCCATCATGGATTCCCACCTAGCCATCTCCACAAGACATATGATATGAAATGCATGTCAACACAACTATGCAATATAATACATCATACATAATTCACGATCAATATTGATCCACGTGAGCCATCCGCTCACCGTAATCCTCTCGAGAATTACCACAATCGCACAAGATTTTCCACATTCGACCATCTTGGCCCACATCCATCAAAACACCAAGACATCATTGAACCAGAACATGATTCGTTACTAAAACATATACACAATTGACTTCTCAAACATAATTAGATATAAAATATTGGGAAAAAAATTCCATTATCTATCCTATGTTATAGCTTTGTTCATTAGTTTTCCAACGCTTCGAACGGGGATCAAAACGGACTTACGGATCCAAAGTTACGTTCAAAACAATTTCGACCGAAAATATGAACATCTGTGACGGACAGAAAGACGCTGTTACGCTCCGGAACTGATTTTTACTCAATTATTCTTACGAATCACTCACTCAAGACACCCAAAACATCACTAAAACATTCTTAAGGTTATACGACAATAACAGCACAACTTCTATGGTTTATTAGGTTCATCTGACAACATTTGCAACACATAAAACACTATTTCCTGCAATTGCTCTGAGTACTTCAGAGTTACTCACATTTGAATATTCCTATTCCTATAGGGACAACATATTACAATTTTCTCTTCAATTACACCCTACGATATTAAAATTACTCACTATCTAATATTTAATCCCTTCAGGGTCAGACATATAACAATGTCAAAGTTCTGGCCACGAAGGTTCAATTTCCCATAAGTTTTAGCTATATTAATATTCAACGATACATATCATTTGGCCATTTGGTCATAACCTCAGATTCTTCCGGTTACCTCCCTATTTCCCACAATTAACCTAAATCTCTAAACCTTAGGGAAACCTTAGAGCATCGTACTAATAACGATATAACACATTCATTTCTACATATTTACCCAAATTCCTAAACCTTACATCACCACAACACCACAACATACCGAAAGGTATACATAGAAAATTATGAAAAGCAATACTCCCCATACAATAATCATTCAAGAACAGCAACAATTTTATGGAATTTATCATGCTACAAAAATTAGATCAAGAATCCTCAATAACACATAATTCATATGAGAGAAAGGACCTTTCACTACCCTCTCATGTTAATTCACCCATATTGAAATCCATTCTCCCCGTTACCTTGATTAATTGCTCAATCATTGAAGAATCTTGAAGGATTGACAGCCCTAGCCTCCTTCTCTTCCTCCTTGTTCTTCTTCTCACTTTTTCTTCCAAAACCTCTCTCTGGCAGTTTATCGTGTTCTAATTCTCTTTCTCCAAAAAACTTCTCTATTTCCTTTAATCCCTTATTTCTTATTTTATTATTTAAATCCTATAATAATAATAATAATAATAATAATAATAATAATAATAATAATAATAATAATAATAATAATAATAATAATAATAATAATAATAATAATAATATTATTCTCCCACTAATAATAATATTCATACTAATAGTAATAATATGAATAATAATAATATTCCACCAAATAATATTATTAATACGAATAATAATAATAATAATAATAATAATAATAATAATAATAATAATAATAATAATGATAATCTCATTAACATTATTATTAATAATAGTTGGAATAATATTAATCACTATAATGCTCTCGATATCATAATTAACTTACTCCTTTATCTAGGTCCACAGTACCCCAACTAAGGTCACCTCTCTCCCTTACTCCTAACCTCATACCCTTAATTAAGGACACCACACAACTACACCTCACAGAAAATACCAAAGCGACTGAATAATTTAAATGGGGTGTTACACAATATGACGAACTAATACCTTTCAAGTCAGACAAAACCAAACCTATTGCCTTTTTATTTTCCTTTAAGACTTGAATGAGTTTCTTTTCTTCATGGACGGATAATGAATTTTTTATGATAATAGGTTTTTTTACCTCTTTCTTCAAGAAAGACATACTTCAAGTGGGTTGGTAACGTTATCAATTCAAGTTTGTTGTTATCATGCTTTCATTCATCTTTTAACTCCTCAACTTTTGCTTTTTTTAGAGGAATTTCGTTTGTTTCATCGAGTTCTTTCAAACAATCCTCAATTTCTTTTTCTTCCTCAAGGTTGAGTACATTGAGTACATTCGTGAGAGCTCGTTTCAATGTAGTTGATATGTGCACTTACTTCTGTACATCCATATTGACTTCATCAGTAGCATCTACCTTGAAACATGCTCCCTTGTCTTTTGAATGTTTCATGGCCTCAAAGAGATTGAAGCTAACTTCCTCATTTTGAACATGAGCTTTCATTAAACTGTTATTTATGTTAATCATCACTCATGCGATTTCCATGAATGGTGGGCCTAAAATCAATGGTACATCGTCATCTTCTTCAATGTCCATCACAACAAAATCGATAAGAAATTAGAACTTGTCTACCTTGACCAAAACGTCTTTTGCTATACCAGATGGTTGTTGATAGACTTGTCGGCTATCTGTAGTGTCATTCTTATATTTTTCATATCCAAGACACTTATTCTCCTGATTACATATAGTGGAATGAGATCGATACTTGAAACAAGATCGATCAATGCTTTTCTGATTTTCATGTTTCCTATGGTGATCAGTAACGTAAATCTTCTCAGATCTTTCTCTATTTGTGGAAGGTTCCGTTGAATGATCGCACTGAAGCTTGCATCCAAATGAATGTTTTCTTCATATGTAAGATTTCTCTTCTTTGTAACTATTTCTTTCATGAATTTTGCATATGTTGGCATTTGTTCAAGCGCCTAAGAAAATGGAATTTTTATTTGTAGCCGCTTGAAAATATCCAAAAACATTGCATATTGTCTTTCCTTATCCTTCTTGTTTGGAGTATAAGGATATGGTAGGTTCTATACATGTGGATTGATCATCTTCCCTTTTTCGTCCCACGCTTTATGATTCTTCTGCTCACCACTCAATTTTTTTTCATTCTCTTCTTTGTTTTCTTTGCTCCTTTTCAACTAATTCTCCCTCAATTTTTATTTTTTTCTTCCTTCTTCTCCTTTTTTTCTTTTTCTCTCTCTTGTTCTTCTCTTGCTTCAACAACAATCCTTTCTTTTTCTGCATTTTCATCAACTTCCGATTCCAATCACTCTACCATTTCTTATTGTTATTGACTTGCAATGTTGTTTAGGATTTGTTTGAGTGGTAGCTGTGAAGGTTCCTCCTTGTTGTTTTGTCAATTGTTTCGCAATTTTTCTAACCCGCATTCCAAGATTCTTGATTGAAGCATCAGTATTCTTCTCATTTTCCCTAGGCATTTGCATAAACTGGTTCAATGTTTCTTCTAACTTTGACGGTCTATCCGGTTGTGGAGGATTCTAAGGTTGTTGATTAAAATTATGATTGGGGTTCAGCCTATTTTAAGGTCCTGCATCCTGCCTTCAACCTTGGCCATAATTTACGTTGTTTTTACGTGGATATCCTTGGTTGCCTTGGTACACTGCTTGTCTCTATTGTTGGTTTTCCAGATAATTCACTTCTTCATTAACTGGATGGCAAAGACCAGTTGGATGATCACCTATAAAAAGCTCGCAAAAAGCTACCTGTTGAGGTTTACTCGACGTCCCTTGCATCTCATTGAGTTATTGTGGGAGTTTTTATAGTTTCTTGGTTAATTCTTCCACTATTTGAGTGAGAAGCTTGTTTTGCACTAAGATTGCATCGTTTGCTCCTAGCTCAAGAATTCCAGGTTTCCTTGGTGTTGTAACCCTGTTATATTGAACCCGGTGATCATTGAGAGCCATACGGTTAATGATAGAGACTACATCTTCTGCACTTTTAGAGAATAAGGAACCACCAGCAGTTGCATCTAACAGAAGCTTCAGTTTCAGCTGAAGTACATTGCGAAAAATATTAATTTGTGTGAGAGCATCGAACCCATGATTTGACACTTACACAACATGGATTTGTAGCACTCTCATGCTTTACATAGTGTTTTTTGTTGAACTTTGCACGAATGCGGCGATAGTTGTCTTTGCATTAATGAATCGGTTATGTGGAAAGAATCGATTCAGAAAATTTTCCTCCAATACATTCCAATTGGTTATGACTTGAGTTGGTTGGTCCAGATACCAATCCTTTGCTTTATTGATCAGGGAATGTGGGAATAATCTCATGAAAATTGCTTCTGCTTTAGCTTCAGGTGCGCCAAGTATACCAGTAAGTTCGTAGAAATTAGTGAGATGATTGTAAGGATCTTTATGGTCCAGCCTTGCAAATGGATTTTCATAAATGATTTGAAGCAGTCTCATCTTTATCTCTGCTTGTCAGTTGTTTGGAGTGTTGTGAGATGAGTTAACCGTCTTGGGCTATTGTGACAAGGCCTCCACCGTTATGGTTGACAATCTATGGTCCTTCATCCATTCAATTTATTTGTTTTGGATTTTTTATTGAAATTGGCGAAGAGGTCCTCTTTTGTTTATTCTTTTTACTGGCTAGGTGTTTCTGCTTCTTAGTATGTCTTTTATTTCTTCAGGTTGTTCTTTCAATCTCAGAATAAAAAAGTAATTGCTCTCCCGATGTCTTACCTCGCATAAACAAAGCTCACACACCTAACCAAACAAATTTGAGTTGAGGACAGTTAAATAATAGATATAATGTACAATATTAACAAATGCACAAACTTAAAACGATAAAAATTATCGTTATGCTTGTAATATCAAAATGCCAGTCCCCGACAACGACTCCATTTTGATGTTCTGTAATCAAAAGTAAGTATGTGATATCATATCCACGGGGACTGATGCGATACTGCAACCGTTCAACAATTAATTAACGGTTTAAATGGGTTTTCAAAGATGTTTGATTTGTAAGTATAACGGTAAACATATTTAAGAAACGGTAAATGATAAACTGATTTCATAGATGATAAAACATGTTGGGGTTGAATTTCATCTACCGAATACATACGAATTAATTTATCACTTTCAGATATAATCTTAGTGTTTATTCATATCATCACATATCACTCACAACAGATTTTATGTCTAAAATCCTGTCGAGACTTCTACCGTATTGTTTAAATCAATGATTTCTCAATCTATCAAACAATTAGGCAGTGTGAAGCTTTGATAATTTTTGTGAATATCATACTCTAACCCTATGTCTGGCGATCAGAGTTTAACAAATATTATCTTAGATCGCGATTGGAAAAGTATTTTTCAATAACAATTCGGACCTATGAATTTAATCAGTAAAAGAAAGATAATATTTGATAATTATAAAAAACTAGATTATATAATATGATGATCTAATAGCACACATAGAACTTGACAGTTTACATTCAATCCCAACACAAGAGAAGAATTTAGCTAGCCATCATCATGGTAGCTTGACAAATCAAAAAGGAATTGAGATGAATGAGCATCAAATGTGATTTCCAGACAATCTGATGTCTAGTTCTAAGAAAAATTGATTAACCCCTTTTTATTGTGTTTCTGTTCCTTTTATAGTGTCTGATTGCAGCCAACTTCGCTTAGTGAAATATGGTTCGCTAAGTGAAGTACTCTTCCTTCACCCTAAAGCAATCTCCAATCTGTTCTTGTAAAACCACCTTACTTCGCTTAGCAAAATGTGGCTCGCTAAGATAATTTCTTTACTGTTTCTTCGCTAACTCTCGCTATGTCTCACTTAAGCAAAAAAATTGACTTTTGATTCTATTTCATCTTTGCTAATGCTCTCTTAGTGAAGTATTGTGTGCTTGGCTCTGTTTCCCTTTGGTGATTCTCGCTTAGCAAAGTGTGGAGGGCATTTTCTTCTTTTGTGATGCAGTTTGGTTTGATATTTGAAGTTCTTGCAACATTTAATAACAAAAGTCAAATGTACCACATTCTAAGCAAAACCTTGGAAAAATATCCATAAACATTGTTAGTCAAGTTAATAATCTCCAAGTTTCCATGTAAAGAATGACTCTAGTTTGACACTTATCATTAGACGAGGGCTACGATCTAGAGGGGGGTTGAATAGATCGCAAATAAAAAAATTTTTAATTAAAAATATGTTTTAAATATTATTTACATTGGCAAGCAAAATAAATTTTGGATCGACACTCCTTAATCCTGGACCTTTATCGAAAGAATCATGTGTGTGTGTATGTTTATGTGTGAATGTGTGTGTATGCGTGTGCGGGAGTGTGTGTGTGTGTGTGTGCGTGAGCGCATGCGAGTGTGTTTGTGTGTGTGTGCATGTGTGTGTGAGAGTACATGCATGTATGTGTATGCATGTATGTGTGTGTGTGTGTGCGCGCGCGCGTGTGTGTTTGTGTGTGTAAGAAGAAAAATAGAAAAACAAGTTTGTGAGCAAAATTACAAGTTT